>JAWNNV010001104.1:0-579048 GCA_035044485.1 Scaptomyza reducta | reverse complement strand
CATTAAGTTCTGGCATTTCGTTACGCACTTTGTTCCACTGTGCACTCGCAGCCCGAGTTGCACTTGTCCCATTGCTGCCACTCATTACATTATTTTCGTGTGTTTATTGTTTCTTTGCGCTGCGGCAGTTGCCGCCACAACGTGCAACGTGCAACCGCAGCCACATAAGCAACAGCAGCAGCAGCAGCAAACTAACTGGCGCCCTATTGTTTCCAGGCCTGCGTCTGAACTTGAGTCGGATTCTGTTCTGCTGTCCAGTTGCCCCGTTGCCCAGTTGGTTGCCTGCCCCACTCGGTTGCTGCTGCAGTTTATTATGCAGCAACGCACCCCCAATGCGGATCGGGTTGCTGGCTGGCTGCTGGTTGCTCGTTGGAACAGACAGCGCCTGACAATGAGTTTTTAGTTTGTGCAACGCGCAATGCGAATGCGGCGCCACGGCGTTCATTTTGCTGCTGCTGCTGCCGACTGTGACGCTGGCGCTGCCAATGTTTGCTGTCATTGCAAATTTTCGAGTTTGACAGCTAACAAGCACACAGAGCCGGTGTGTCCAAAGAAGAAACGAACAAACAGAGACAGAGAGAGAGCAGACAGAGAGAGAGAGAGAGGGAGTGACAGAGACTGAACTGCTTACAATTTGTGCGTCGTTGTCCTAAGTGGCGCTATACGCAACAGAACTTCCCCCTTCCCCACTTCCCATATTTCTTTCTTCTGTTGGTTGGTTATTAGCTGGTCAGCGCTTAAGCCGCTCTCTCTCTCTCTCTTTCGGAGAATTCTCCTCTTTGTGTGGTGGTCTTAATGATGTCAATCCGTAAACGATGCAGCGCACAAAATGCAATGGAACTTTTGACAGAGCTGATAGGTGGGGAGGGGAGTATTAGTATTAGCGCCACGATTAGCTTAGTTAGTTTGTGTCTTGACTATTGCCTGTATCTGTGTGTGTGTGTGTATTGGATAGAAAAGTCCTTCAGTCCTGTGCCTCTCGCTCTCATCTACACGTAATTAATGTGGACTTACCAGTTCGGCAATTGGATAGCCAAAGATATTGGTGCAAAAAACTGCCAAAAGTTCTTATTTTCTTTGCCTCGCTGAACCCACACAGCTGGCAGTTTTCTAATAGGATTCTCGCAGCCTTTGTCTGTCTCTGTCCACTTCGTCTCTATGTCTTGAAGTTGCAAGAAGCATACAATGAAAACCAAAAGTTTTGGGAACTCCTACCAAAAAACCCAAAGCATTTCCTTAGAGAATTGTCTTTTCAAAGTGTCCGATTGGAATAATACATCTGAATAGATTAGTTTCTAAACACACACGATTTAGATCCAATTAACAACGTATCTCCATGTATCGTTCTAAACTCCTTTCAATAGAGTTATTTAAACGCAACTCAATCCCAAACCTATTTGTTAAAAGTTCTAAAACTTGTCTATTGGCCAAAATGATGCAGCAATTTTGCTTTTCGATATATATATATATATGCTCACAAGCAATAATCATGTTAGCAATGAAGGGGGAAAAAGCTCAAGCGATTTGTTGTTGTTGTCGTTCTAATACATATGTTTATATATTATGAGTCAGCAGGAAAAACGCATGATAAGCGAAGAAGAGTTTCAACTTGCAAACAGTCATGACTCCTTGGACTCGGACTCGACTCTCTGGACTGGCGGGGGACAAGTTGTAGTTGTCGATAAGTCAACTACCTTCGGCTAAAATTGACGAGTCATCATCATTGGCATTGCATTGATTTGCAGTGGATGCCAAAATTTATGCACTTATTTGCTACTGTCCATAACTCCAGTCCAGTCCAGTCCAGTCGAGTCGAGTGCCAGTTTTGAGTTTGATTTTTGCCGTTGCGAGTTCTATAAATGGATATATGTGCTTATGGATTTTTGTTCCTGCACACAATAACAATTCCCTGAAGCGCTCTTTAACCGGGTCCTTGACTTGCTGACCCAGTTGCTGCTGGCCAGCAGAACTAAGACAGCTCTAAGCGCCTTGGCTATGGCCTTTGTTTTAGGCCAAGCCTAGACGGGGCTAGTCAATCTTTAGCCAGCCGTTGCCCTCCTATCTTTGTTCGTAGTTATCACCACAAATAATATTTATCCACCAAAAGATATATATTTTTCCTTTAGTATTTATTTGCAATGCTTTTGCACTTGAATTCTTTCTTGCTGCTGCTGCTATTTATTGCTCTCAACTTGGCATAAAGATGTTTGTCGAGACTCGCTTCAAAGGTCAACATTGCAGCTCGCGCCAAGTCATCATCGTCATCGTCATACCAAACCACCTCATCCACTTCCCCTCCCCCTCCCTCTTCTCTCTCTCTCTTTGACTTTCACATTAGTTTTTGCGTGGGTTCCACTCCCCCACTCGTCGTGCTCTATCGTGCCATCGAGTACATTATCAGCATCAGCATCAGCATCATCATTGGCCAACAACAGCAACAACAATAACAACGTCATCAGTTTTTAGGTCTTGACGCTGACTTGGCCGTTATCCGTTTGGCTCAATCTCTTCTTGGCCAACCAATTCCTTTGATTACCGCACCCTTTTTCTAGGGGGATTCTCTTGCTGCTTTTGTTTGGCTGAGGTCATCATAAATTGTTGAGCTTTCAAGTCAATTACACTAGCCAACAACATTTTCATCCAACTACCAAAGTAGTTAAGTCAATACGGAAGATTTTTGGATTTATTGGCTTGAACAAAAGTTAATCAAAACTTGATCTGTAATATCATTTCTTTACTTTCGAATTCGCACCCAATTTTGTTTACTAGTGTTGTTTGTTATAGGACTAGCTCTCTTGATTATCTTGACCTGTTCTTGAGACCCGCGCGCTTAGCTGGGTCAGTAGAGTGTCGACATTGTCTTCGAAACAATCCCGGCGAAAGTTCAATGCCGTCCAATACTAGAAACAAAAGCACACACAGAACGTTCCGAGTGCATTAAATCGCTTGGTCGTCGAACGTGTGTGTGTTGACTAGGATCCATTACCATATCTATCCATATATATTTGTGTGGAGACTAAGCAAATTGTAGCACTCATAATTTGTTGTTGATTGCCTGGCACTTTTGCAGGCTCGCTCAAGTGTCGTCATCATCGTTTGCGTCGACTCGTTGAGTTGGTCCTAAGTAAACTAAAAAATTTATATATTTATAAATCCAAAACAAGTGGGTAAACCTTGCCTCACCCTTCGCTCACTCCACCGCACCTGCCGAAAAGGGACACTTGAAGCGCCGGCGCAAACAAAAACAGGACGGTAAACTTGGGACCGGACCAGCGAGACCCGAGAACCGAGAACCGACAACCGAGACGACACACAGACAAGTTTCCACACAGTGAGTGCCTTGTGCCCCATTGTCGGCATCTTCTTTTTTTTTGTGTTGTGTTCTTCATATCTGTGGCGCTTCCGTTGCACAGAGATGCAAATGTGCCGTGCCTCGTCGCGTCTCTCTCCCTCTCTCTTTACCCACTTCAAAGTCTTTTGACAATATTTGCGCGCCTTGACAATAAAACGCAAAGTGAAGTCTCAAGCTGTCGCCCCGTCCCCTCTTCACTTCGCTTCTACTTCGTATCGTCTTGTGCTGCTTGGGTCATTTAAATTTCATGGTAAATCAAAAATCGTTGTGTTTATTATTTGTTTTTGCTCGGTTTCTCTTGGTATTTTGCCTTTGTTTGTTTTTTTCCCCTGTTTCTATATAGTTCATATTGAGGCGCCCCCGAATGGAGTAGAGTGGCATGGAACAGCAGACCTGCTGGCATGCAACGACAACTCCTAAAGCGGCATCCTCTTTTGTGCCACAGGATGTCGATTACATTTGTTTACTGCACTCGCTCAACTATAATTTTCCAGCGGGCCTGTTTAATGAACAGGTGCCTCGAAGTCTTCCCTGCCTCGACTTGACTTGGCTTTGCTGCTTAATTGCACAAGTGCACACACACACACACACACTATGCTCGTAGAGTAGGCGGTTGTGGGGGGGAATGGGCTGACTGCGGTCAGATTGAGTGCCGGCATTCACATTGCCACACAAATGGCATTTAATCTCAAAGCGCATCGCCAGATTTACGCGCTAGACAAGATCAAAGCGTCAACTTAGCATTCAACAGGCCACCAATCAGCCTGGCCCTAAGATAGGAACCCCGAAGACCGAAGGCCCTGTGGACCGACCCATGGACCCTTGGACCCTGGTTAACACTAACCACAGACAGTCCAAGCAGCCAGTTAGTCCAACCCAGTCCAACCCAGCCAAGCCAAGCTGTCTGTCTGTTTTGGTCTTGGCTTTTGTGTGTGTGTGTGTGTGTGACTGGTTTAAGGTTTCGGGCTCGGCTGCTGTTGCTACTTAAATAGTTATGAGATTGAGTGGAAATGGGAATGCGCCTAGGCTTATCAATAAATTAGATGCGCTTTGGATACGGGAATACCATTTGCTACTCGAACTAAAATAAATACCTCTAAAAGGTCTTTGAACTTTTTAAATAGATGGGAAAACTATCAGAAACTTAAAAAAAACTTTAAAAATATTAGTACAGTTATTAGATAGTTAAAAGACATGAAAATAAGTTTATGCTTGGAAGCAAACTCTAAGAAAATAATGGAAAATTCCGTCTGAGTTGTTTTTGACTTTCGATTGGATTAACTGACAAGAACAAGAAAATATTATTTCTAACGAAGTTGATTTCATACAAAATGCTTTAAGATCCTATATAAAAAGTAATTTGTGCAAAAGACTTCAACATACTAGACATAAATGCAGACATTAGCAACAATAATTCGGCAATAATGTTGTTAGCCTTTCTGGTTACGATATTCGTGTGTTTCTTTGTTTGCTTTTGCAATAAGAAAACAACAACGCTTGTTGGCAACATTTTGTTGCACACTTTGTCAACATTGTTGCCCATTCACGTTGCATGCGTGTGCGTGTTGCAGCGGATTAGCCACGACACGACCGCCAACAGACTGCAAAAACATTATTCTCCGTCTGCGAGTTTACGAATCTTGCTGCGATAAATAAGCGATAACATTTTAATGGTCAGTGTCTGTGGCAACATGTTTACGCATTTGCGTCTTATGCTGTGGGTTAAAGACAGCAAGGGGAATGAATAACATTACTCAATCAGCGCTTGGCTTGATTAATGCGGCTAACCTTCTACAGCTCCCCCTAAAGACAAGTGCTGCATTTCCGGTGTGTGTGTTGCTGCTCATTCGATTTGTCGTCATACTGTCTGGGATTACAAGCTGATGTTGCTGCTGCTGCTTCACAATGCCACATGCCACAAATGACAAGTGTCAAAACGCGACACAATATGCAGGCAGGCAGGTAGGCCTTGCCTGGCCGGCAAAACTTTTACTCATTTAAATTGGCATGATTTACGTGCACAGCAACACAGAAACCAATGCCAATTTCCAGTTCCTCCTCTCTCTCACTCTGAACTAGGCCTCTGCTATTGGTATTGCTGCTCCTGCTGCTGTTGCTGTGGCAAATTCCAACAGCATTTAACAAGCCGCAGCAGCAGCAGTTGCTGCAAAAAGGAAATGACAAACAGCAGCCCAAAGACTAAAGACAAGATGTTGACAGTCGAGTACGCAGAAACGGAGGAGACGGAGAGTAGGAGGAACGGATTGCATTGCGTTGCCTCTCTCTTTCTCTCTCTCTGCGGTTCGGGTTTGGTCTCATTGCTGTTGCTACCAAGTCTGGGGAGGCTGAGGGTCGCCGCATGTCTCCTGTGCTGATGTTGTTGTTGCTGCCTTGCTGTGCATGCAAAGTGTTGAATAATTTGTTGCGAAATATTTCTAGTTGCACGTATCCGTTTCGCTGTGCACCGCACAAATGCGTCGTAAGCAATATGTTTCACGTGTTTCAAGATTGTTTCCAGATAAGTTTCCAATTAAAAAACGGGCTCAAGTTTCATTAGCATGGCAAATGCCTCAAAATGTATACACTTTCATTGTGCATTATGGATAAAGCTATCGCAAGTGATCTTCTACAATTCATATGCTATCAAATCGCGCAGAAATAAGGTGGCTTTACCTTAACGTTTCGGCTGTGCGTTTATAGCAATCAGTCAGTCAATGTTGACAATGAGTTATATGTTTATTTTTAAACCCTGAACCCATTGAAAATGGGTAAAAAGGGTATAATGGTTTTGTGCAAAAGTATGTAACAGGCAGAAGGAAGCATCTCCGACCCCATAAAGTATATATATTCTTGATCAGCATCAACAGCCGAGTTGATGTAAGCGATAACAACAAAATCTTGAATTTGGAAAACTTTTTGATGCAGTTTGAAAGATTAGACTAAATAATGAAAATCTGTGATTTATTGAAATCGATTGAGAAACACTGGAGATATGGACTATTGAAGTTAAGAAGTTACGCGTATACATACACACACTCACACATACTCGCAAGCACTGACTGTATGCGTAAAGTATAGGGTTCAGGGTATAGTCTAGTCGGGATTTTTCGACTAGAGCCTTCTTACTTGTTATTGCTTGACTAGTTTATATAGGCTTATGTTCTTCATTACAATCCTGTCGCTTTTGTCGGTTGCTTAGGCTTCTAGTTTGGGCTGTGGCATGCTTGTTAGTGTAATGTGCAACATGTTGCCGCGACGCTGACTGCGTTGTTGTTGCGTAATTAAGTGGGCGACAGTCTAGTAAATGCAAATTTTTGTGTCTTGTCTCGACGCTGTCGCGTCTGCAGCCGCTGCCACCTCTGCTGCTGCTGTTGCTGCTGCCGCTGTTGCTGTTGCTGTTGTTGAACGCAGGACATGCGCCAACTGCGATGAAGATGCCGTCGACTGATATGGCTGATAAGCCGTCTTGATGTTGCTGGCCGTTGCTGTTGTTGCTGCTGTTGCTGCCAAAGCGATAAGAAGCCTCGCCTATGATCTATGATCTTGACCTTGTCCTGGCGCGCGGGAGCAGCAGCAGCTGCCTGTTTAGCCTGTTGCAACATTCTGGCGGCTTAATTAAAATGTCAAAACTGGTTTAATGGCGTTAATGAACGAACACTTGGTCAAAACACACACACACACACACACACATACACACGAATCATTTGGCAGTTAGTTAGCTGTGACTGTCTCTTGGACCGCAGAAATAGCTGAAATACCTGAGAGCTGTTGTGTGTCGAGCTCTTTGAAGTGCTGCGCTCTGATTTATTGTCAAATGCTGAACGATTTCTAATAAAAAGCCGCCGACGCAGCCTGCCACAAGACGCTGCCTGCCACTGCAGCAAAATGGAAAGTTTTTGGCCGTTTGGCAGTTTTGCAGTTTGCTTTGACAGTTTGCGTACCGCCAAATTGATTTATAGCAATCAAATTTAACTTCAGCCGCCTCAAAGACGTCAACTTAGGTACTTGCCATTGTTTCTCAACGAGTTGTCGGTTACTCGATGTTGCTGTTGTTGTTTTTGTTTCTTGTTGGATTTTGAGTTTTGGCTTGAAGGCTTTTTGGCTCGCAGGACGCATAAATGCAAATGATTTCCACCTCTTTTAATTGCAAAATACTTGTGATATAATAAAAACTTTATTTGCAGTTATTTGAATCGACAAAAAGTGATTGAATCGATGAAAAAGTGATTGAAATATGAGTTAAATTTATTATGTTTATTCCTTTCGACAAGGTTAACTTAATGTTGGAATAAAGTTTTCCTATTTAAGGGATTTGCTTATATCTTAGTCAAAACTATAGCTCTGGCCCACCTCTCTCCCTCGCTCAGCCTTTCCTCACTCTCTCTCTTTCCACTGATTTGTTTGTCATTTGCAGTAAGCAATACCATAATTTGCAGCATTCGTAGACGGAACTACGATTCCGAATGTCTGCTGCATCTGCCAGACACTGCAACTGTTTGCTGGTTGGAGAGAGGGGGTGCGTCGAAGCGAGGCCAAAAACCATCGACTTGGCGGGGCCCCATGTCTGAAAAGTTGTGTGATTTATTTGGTCGGCTCGTGAGTTTGTGCGAGTTTTGTTGTGGTTGTTTTTGTTGTTGTTTTTTATATACAGTGCACTGCGCTTTTTATTGTGGTACAATTTTTATGATTTTTATTGGGGCACTCGAGTGGAGTTGGCATGTGGAGTGCCTCGTCGAGTTGCATGCCACTGACGCACGACGCAAGAGGGTGGCAGAGTGGTGCGGTTGGTGCGGGGGTGCGGGGAGCCGCTTGCTGTAAACACAACTGCAATGCATATCCATAAGGCAAACGGATCGACAATTCATACTGAATGCATATAAATTGAACGTGCATTTATTATAATACCCTGCAAGCCATGTGAGAGCTAAAGTAGGGGGTATCACCAGGTTGCGCAACACTGGAAAACATTTAGAGTTTCATTAGCTAGGTAATCGATAGTTCTGATGCCCAATAATCGATAAGAAATAACTGAAGAACTGTAAAAAACTACAGGGCATCGAATGTTCGTTCAGGTTTGACTTTACGCAGATTTATTTTGTTCAATACTTGTTTTTACTTCGGTTTGGTCGAGTTTCATGCAACAATCTGTAGACACAATAAATTACCAATTATATTTTCATTTCATATTTCTGTCATTGATTTCGTTGGCCCAGGACGACAGCAGGACATCGCCCTCGTCGTTGGCCATCAAATTAACCGAGTTTCAGCTGAAACAGCCCGCTGTCTCTTTCACTCTTCAACCGTCTCGCTCACCTGTTATACAACTGGAGCAAATTGATTTCGCTGTACATAAAGCAGTTGCATAATGAGTCATATTATTCAGGTAGGTAAATGTTAATAAATGTTTCCCGCGGGGCAACAACGAAAAAGGAAACTCAATTAAACGAATATAAGGTTCCTGGCAGCACTTCAATAGTTAAAGGCATCAGGATATCTCCGCTTCTTATTTGTGTTCTCTTTTTCAGTTACTTTTAACTGTGGGCAACAACATCTGCTTTTCGAGTGTAAAGCCCGTAAAGCTTGCCCCCCGTCCATAATTCTCAATCAAATTTGTCTAGCCGGGAGGCCAAGCTGTTGCGAGCGGCAGTTTTGCATGCACATTTGGCCCGAAACTTTAATGAAAGTTAGCAGCCGGAAAACTGCAATCTTAACGCCCGAAAGCAAGCTAAAAAGCCAACGCCTGACGAAGCATCCGGACAAAAAGTCCTTCAACGTCTCTTACTCCCACTACCAGTACCACTACCACGCCCACCTCCTTGTACTTATCCTGCTCCTGCACGTCCAAGTGCCCAAAAGAGAAAACGCGAAAAAATCCTTTTATTTGCGTGTTTTTATTTTCGTCTGGCCGTCTATTTTAGCACTAGACCATGTCTATAGCTAAAGCTATAGCCGTCTATATGGCCGCATGCTGTTTATTTCCCTAGTCTTACCATAAAAAAAACTGGCTACAGCCTGAGCTGGCTTTGTCTAAAGCTCCAACAACCCTAAGCCCCACGGCCCTCGCCCTCGCTCTCGCCCTAGGCATTGCATTACTTGTGAAATGGAAATCAAAAGTCGCTGTTAAAGTGTCTAGAAAATTGTGAATGCATTAAATAAATGAAACACTTTGCACAGACACAAAAGACAGTGACCATGGTCAAATGCCTAAATAGGGGTTGCCACTCCAATGCACCCCTAAGAGTGGGGATGGCAATAATACGAAACGGAAATTAAATTGAAAATCAGCGAACGGAAATTATATGAGTTTAAAGATGATCTGTTGAGAGTTTGTGGAAAAAAAAAAGAATACAGCGTTTGTTCAGGTAGAGATAGAACTAGTAAGGTGTTGGTAAGGGGTAGGTAAGGTGTTGGTAAGGAGTGGGTAAGGGGTTGGTAAGGGGTTGGTAAGGAGTTGGTAAGGAGTTGGAAATATCTGATATCAGTATTGTGAATCCTTGAATCAAAACATGCAATTATATATATTGGATGCATTTTGATATATTTGTTCACTTTGTACCTTTAATTTTTCTAAAAAACCCAAATGGTTTGAATTATTTTTCCAGCTAAAATGCACAAACTGTACGAGATAGATATAAAAAAGCAATATTTCATTTATTTTGTACAGCCTCAGCCATTAAATAAATGAAACCGACCAAAAGCGTTGGCGTCTATGAAGGGGCGTCCCTTTCAATTGGCGTTCAAGCAGACAGAAGGGGTGGTGGAAGAGGTAGCTACACTTGTAGCCGGGGTCAGTCAAGAATAAAAATTAAACAACGCGATTGAAATGCCTTTCACCACTCGCCTTTGTTGTTCATGTTTTTAATTTTTTGTATTTTTTTTGCTTGCTTTATAGCGAGGCTTATTTTTATTTTTTTTATTTTTTTTGATTTATGAAGTGTAAACAAATGTTAATGAAAATTTCTATAGGGACGCTCCCCGTAAGTCTGAGGCGGATGTTTAAAGACCCCAAACAAGCTCTCTCTTCAGCGCTGAATTCATTTTAATTGCCTTGGCCAATTATGAAGTTTTTGGTGAGTGAAAATCATACTAAAAAAAATATTAGTACAAAATCAAAACTAACCGGAAAAAAAAACTACGGAAAAGCCAAATGCAGCTGCTTTCTCTCCTCCCTCTCTCACTCATTCTGTAAGCTTAGCACGTAATTCAATCCAGGCAATTCAATTTTTCCTATGCCTGTGTGGGTTTCCTTTCCTGTCTGTGTGTGTGTAAGTTACTTTTCCCTTTGCTGCGCTAAGTTTATCCAACTTGTTTTCTGATCGTTGTTGTTGTTGTCAGGTGGTCTAATTATTCTGGCAAAAAGTGTTCCATGCTTCCTGGCAATATTTTTTTTTTTTGCATATTTTTCCATAATTTGCCTCGCTTGTTTGTGTCTGCCCATCCTTCCTTCCTTGGTTCCCCACATACAATGTAGGAATCGAAAACTTGCCAAAACTAACGGCAATTAAAGTATTTTCTTGTGCTGAACCCCAAAACCAAACCGCAACCCGACCAAAGGACTTGGACTACCATTTTGGCTGACTGTGCGTGTAATTATAATTTTCTTTAAGTCGGTTTGCGCAAAAACTTTTCTTTATGTGAAAGTTTTCCACTCGCTATTCATCTCAGTCCACAAACCCCTCCCCCTCCCCCCTCCCACCATTAACCCCCTCGCTCAGTAACTGTCTGTCGACTTGTTGTCGTTCTTGCAAGCACAACCACAAATAATTTTGTCGAAAAGTTTGTCTCCCATTTTTCTGGTATGTTTTTTTTTTCTCCTCTTGGTTATTCTACCATTTTTTTTTTGGGGTACCTTGCCATGTTGTTGGTAATTATGCGCTTTGTGAAATTCAAAGAACGTAAACTTTTTTTTTGGGGGTTACAACATCATCGTCGTCTTCTCACAGTGTATTAGTTGTAATGTGCTACTGTTAGTCTCAAACAAGGAAGCGAACAAGTTGCCAAACTTGCAACAGCAACAACAATAACAACAGGTTGACTCGCATTACACGTGCCTCGAACCCTCGATGAAGGCAAGAACCTAACCCGAACCTGAACCCGCACATGAACCCCAAAAACCAAACCCATGGCAAATCCAGGACTTACCTTTTGGGTCCACTTACCGCCTAGCTAGACAATATGTCTTATTAGTTGAGCTCTTGGGCAGGACTAACTTTCAAATGATTTCCATTCATTAGACCACAAATTTTAGATCTAATGATGTTGATGTTGATGAATGAAGTGCAAGTTTATTAAACAGTTTGCAAAGTGACGAAGCAAAAGTTGACCAGTGAAATATGTTTTCAAATTATTGATGGCAATTTAATTATGAGACAAATAGATATAAACTTAAGTTCCGCCAATATTTTTAAGCGCAAAAATTTTATATATTTCCTTTTTGGTTTATGGCAAAAACGAAAAAGCTTTTGAATTTATTGCTTAAATTGAACGCTATTTATTATGCTGGCCAACAACAAATGAAAACGAATTCAACTCGTTTGTAGTTAACACCAACTCACGACTTGGCCATTTTGCCTAATGGCCCAGACATGTGCTTTGGACATTTGCAAGAGAGGACGCTGAATGGGTTTTTTTTCCTTTGCTTTTCTGCTTTCGTGTAATTCGACATTTAATTGTATTACTTCATCAGGTCTATTGAAAGACACGGATAATGGAGTGTGAGAGGAATTGTTTGGCCAAAGGCAAAGGCATAAAATGCCAATATTAAATATATGCAGCGAAGGCGATTTAAAAATTTATAATGTGCTCGAAGAGACATTAAAAAAGACATAACCAAAGGAGCATGTAAGAAGCTGAAACTATTTGCATTAGTTTAAAAGAGTTTAGTTACAAAGCTAGCACTTAAAACATAATTTGATTAATTTCCTTTGCTGATTATTAGTGTTTTGCATAATAAAGAAAAACATTAAATCGAAAGATTACTTAACGAGCGCATTGTAAATCATAATGTAAAGCTGACAAAAGACCAAACGATTCGACCATTTATTATATGTATGTTTCAAGACAGCTGAGTGGAGTCTAAATAGTCGGATTACTAATGACGCCGATCATATCATGACAATTCCAGCTTAGCCCCCATTCACAATAGCCACAACACTGTCCAAAGTGTATACCATGTGGTGGCAACTTACTAAAAGGGGTGCGAGGAGGGTGCTGCTGGCAGGAGGTGTCTGTACAAAGTAGCCAAGTAGCAACGACGAAGCTAACGCAGCCGAATGCAAAATGTGTTTTCACTTTTGTACGTTTATCAAACGATTGAGGGAGAGGGTGGCTAAGCGCCACAAGGAGACGTGGCCAACTGCAATATGGCCAAAAGGCAACAAATAGCTGACAATAACAGCGACAACAACAACAACAACAGCAGCAACAACTACAACAATGACCCCAAGCAAATGCACGACGCGCATATTGAAACTGAAAACTGCACAGCCCAGAGTTGTGTTGAGTTGCGTTTGCGTTGTGTGTGTAGAAGGTGGCGAAGGGGTGAATGGATGGTGAAATGGAAGCTGGCAGCAACACGTGACGGGTTTCTTTTTCCATAGATGTGGAGCGAGTCAGCTTAAGCTGAAGCTGTTGGCCGTAGCTGCCTTGCATTGAAGTTAAGTGAAGTGAAAATGAAAACAAAGTTTAACAAACCGTGGCTAACGAGCTACATTATTAAAACTTCAAAAATGCATAAATTTTGCAAAAAGGAGTCGCTAGAAAGGGGCCCAAAGGGACAGGCAATGGATGCAGCAACGTACACACGTACGTATATACTATAAACATATAGCATATGATAATGCAGCATACCTCAACTTGAAGGAGATCCTGGGCCCAGCGCATTTGAAAGTTATTGACACCTCTCGACTCGACCGATCGTGAGTTGGAGGAGGTTGCAGCAGCAAAACTATAAAGATCGCTTCAACTCCTCGACTACTTCTGACCAGTCCCATAACTCTCACACGAGGTGTTTTGTAATATGCCACGCTATGTTTGCTACACTGCAAAGAAAAGTTAGCAATATCTGGCAAAGAAGTTTCAAATCATCTTTGGTGTTTGGTTTTCATTACCTTAACCAAGTTTGATATACTTATGTGCTTCTTTTTCACTACATTACATTTACTGATAGTTTAAATCCAATGAATTGCTTCTTTTTTCATTAAAGAAATAATCTATTAGAGACTTGAAGTCGCAGCTACTCTTACAAACTGCATTAAGGAATCATAGTGTCATCAATAAATGGCAAGAGATCCATAAATTCCCCTTTTTCTTCGAGTGTACATCGCTTGGCACGATCTTTGGGACCAGGTTAGCAAGGAGCGAGGTTTTTGCAGTTGGCAGTTGGCAGTTCGCGACTTGGCTGCAAGTCATTTTGTGCATATTAGTTGGCCATTAGGCGCCCAGACAGTTCGGTCCTTTACTCAGTCTGTCTGTCAGTCTGTCAGTCATTTCGTCAGTCAGTCAGTCAGTGATACAGCTGCAAATCGCATTAAAATTCAGCTGGTGTTAAATATTACAAGCGCCTAGTACCCAACGCCCCCTCCCAAAGGAAAAACCTGAGTGCGGGGCTAAAGGTTTCGTTTCTCACCGATTCGTTGCTGCTGCCATTCAAGTTGTACGTCACTTTAAAGAAGGAAGGGGTTCCGAAGGGGGTTCAAGGGTGATGCAGCTGAACAGCAGTTTATTTGTTGTGCACATGTATGTGTGTGTGTGTTTGTGGAGCTTGTGTAATGTTATGGCAATGTCTACGTGATATGTTAATCATGCAGACCTCATGGAACGTGTG
The DNA here is from genome assembly GCA_035044485.1 of Scaptomyza reducta. Taxonomy (NCBI): domain Eukaryota; kingdom Metazoa; phylum Arthropoda; class Insecta; order Diptera; family Drosophilidae; genus Scaptomyza; species Scaptomyza reducta. The sequence goes on along the minus strand of JAWNNV010001104.1, from coordinate 564,871 downwards.
CTATTCGCGTCCACCAGGATGCGGATGTGGATGCCAACAAACGACGACAACGCTAAAGACACAGACTCCAAAACCTCCAGGGCAACTGAGAGAGGGGAGAGGGCCAAGAACATAACACAGTGTGGCAAAGCGTAAATGTCAAACAACTACCACTCACAACCAAGCATAAAGCGAAAGAGACACACTCATATCCATCATAAAGGTCAAGGGTACTGCTCGAGTGTCACTCTAGTTCTTAAACATTTGAGAAGAGCTGACTATTGTTTGTTTATACGAGATTGTTTCTTTAGCGAGTACAGCTAGGAACCTTTGCATACCAAAAGGTATTCCTTCAAAGAAAAAAGGTAGTTAAAGCTAGTACAAACTAAAGTATTAAAACTATTTTGCGAGTGAAACTTCTTAGGGTTCATTCTGCAATCACGAAATGAAATGGGATGAAACTTTCCACGAAATGAAATGGGATGAAACTTTCCACGAAATGAAATGGGATGAAACTTTCCACGAAATGAAATGGGATGAAACTTTCCACGATATGAAATGGGATGAAACTTTCCACGAAATGAAATGGGATTAAAATTTTCCACGAAATGAAATGGAATGAAACTTTCCAATGCTATAACTATGTTAAAAATTGATCGATTTCCAAATTGTTTTATGTTTGTTTATGGTTTTATCTGTAGAATAATCCTACATTCCAATCTGAACTGGAGATTATAAACCATCCTTTTGGATATATCTAAAGCTTAGCGTACCTTCATCTTACAGGTAATCGGGTTTTATGATAGTAATACTGAGCGAAAAGCTCAATCAGCTAAATAGTTAGGATAATGCCTGGCACATAACAATTGGCATCATAAAACGATCAGTCTTAATACAGACCATATTTAGCTAGGAATTTGTTGGCCATTTGAAGCTGTAACTTGAGTTAAGCAACAGGCAGCCAGGCACAGTTCACATTTAAAACGCTCCCAGAGCATAAACAGCAATTATAGCTGGCAACTAGATGGACATCGAGACGAAGAGAGAGAGGGAGAGAGAGAGAGGGAGACAGTGCCATGAAATACCAACACCCGACAGCTGTAAACAACAATTTGCTAGGCCAAAAAAAATAAACTCCACAGAAGAAAGCAAAGCAACGAAAACGTGCAGAATATATATATATATACATATATATATATATACATATATATATAGTATAAGACAGCAAAGGCAAGCAAATGCCAATAAGTTGGCAAGATCGTCGAGGCCTTATAAAAAAGTTATTTAAAACGCCAGCCGCAATGGCAAATGATGATGATGATGAGCACAACTCTCGTTGGCCTGGCTTAAAAAAACACAAACAACAACAACAACAAAATGGTTAAACGTTAAACGTTTTGGCAGACAGCAGAAGAAAACTTGAATGAAAAAGAGTAAAGCCAAAGCTAACCGAATCGAACCAAACCGAACGTAACCGAACCAAACCAAACCGAACCGAAACGTAGTTGAGAGAGAACCACAAAACTGAACGTAATGAGCAAATTTATGGTCAATTGATAATTTAGTGGCATTCGGTATCATCAATTATGGTCTCTCTCTGTGTGTGTGTGTGTGCAGTCGGGGAACTGGAACTGAACGATTGCGCACCGCTCCCGTTGCTTATATAGCTTAAAGATGTATCTCTGTTCTGTATCTTTCGTTTTTATTTTCATTTATTTTTTTTTATTGAAGATGAAGTATTGTTATTGAGCCCAATGAGCCACAAATTGTGCAAAATGTTTCGGCATTTTGTGCGCCACGCATGAGTTATGCGAATGCTGCTCATCATTAGCTCCCTTTTCGTTCCCTTTCTCTCTCTCTCGCTGTGCAATTTATATAATTTGTCAAAGGGTAAAAATTGGGTCACATGTGGCTTAAATCAGGTAGTTGTGAAGATCCTTCTGTCTAGGCAGCTGCTGGTGCTGCTGCTGCTGCCTTTGGCCTCACTGGCTCTCACAATTTAAGTCGCTAATTGAACGCTTTGCCTGACACAACGCATAAATCACACACAAAGAAAAGGGAGAGAGAGTGAAGTGGAGTGAGAGGAGTTGACTGCACCTTGCATACCTTGTGCACCACTGTGGTGCACCATGCACGTCGCCATGTTTATGCCAATAATATGCCATAAACTATAGGAAAAGAGCAGTCTTCCTCGCCAGACAAAGACAGACAATGGCCAATGGGTTGCCTTGCAGGCCAAAAATGGTTAAGAAACGCGTCTCGCGGCTTCCTCTGATAAACTTTATGAACGTCGTCGTCGTCGTCGTCGAGTGCTTGGTCAATGGCAACAGCAAACTCTCTCTCTCTCTATATGTACAGCCACTTTGTCAGCAAAGACCCTGCCCTTCGCTTCCCTACCTCTCGCACGCCTTTGAATGTCCTTGAGTGCGGTGCTAAAGTTTAAGCATCGCTGCAACTTTACGCACAACTTGCGCACATAATTTACTAGAACCGCCGGTTTCCCTCTTCTGCTGCCTGCGTAATTATTGGCCAGATGCATTGGCTGCTGGCAAGCGGGCAGCAAGTGGGGGGCAAACTGTTGTTAGTGGTTCGGTTTTGGGTGGTTCCAAGTTGTGAGCTGCTTCTGCCGGGCAATATGTGTGAGTGCATTAGAGGCAACCACAAATTGTTTGGTTTGCTTTTTCCGCTCAAATTGTAGTCATAATTTTGGCCAACAAGCTGCTGCTGCTGCAAACTGCGCTTCATTATGGCCCAAAATGTAGCTCTATCAGCGCTAGAAGCCACGTTCGCATTTAGCCAATAAATAACAGCATGCATTCATAGAGTTGTACGAGAATAAACTTTATATATATAGACATAGTTCAACTTGGGAGTTCATTTGTGAAGAAGGCTTTGATTCAAGCTAAGAAACCTTTAAAAAGTAGCTTTAAATTTTATCAATATTTATTGGGATGTCAATACATTATCACTTTGATGAATTGGCCAAGCTGTCCTTTGAACATAACTATTGATAATATTACGTATACGTTCCTTTAACTTACAGCTACATAATAGGAGGTTAATTAGTATGGTTAAAGCTTCTTTGTGAACATAAAAATCCATTTAAATGCTCTAAATGTATAAGAAACATTATGTTTTTATTATTGCTAAATAGTTTTTATGGTACTTCGAAGTTAATAGCTTTTTTCAATACGTCGAAAATAATATAGAAAAAAATGATTTTAAGAAAATTTCAAATGCTTCCAGCTAGAATTCCTTCGATGCTTTTTATGATTTATTAATTCATAAAACTGAATATTGTCTAATTGCTTACTGTAACTGCAAATAGCAGCAATCAGCGACAAAAACGGCAACATAAGCGGTCTAATCGTTTAAAGCTAAAAACAGCAGGACGATTCACATACTATTCAGCTGCGAGTATTGTTCCGGTCCGTTATGAAAAGCACGGACAACGCACCACATTTGTGTGTGGGTGTGTGTGTGTTGCAAGTGCCACAAGTCCCACATCAATCAAAATGTGTGTTGTCTGCAACAACAACAACAACGACTCGTAATACATACTAACAATTGTAATGGCCAGATGTATGAAACTCTCTCTGTCTCTGTCGTTATGTCCCTTTCGCTCTTTATAAGCTGTTCTGTTCGTTGCGCAAGTTATACAATTGACCCGTTGCGAAATTAAACCAAGATTGAATAACCGCTAAGGACAACATTGCAAGCTCAAATTATAGCGCCCAATCGATCGCCCCAGTCAATCAGTTCCACGCGGTTTGCAGCACGCCTTATGCCACAACGTTCAACTGTGCACAGTGACACGAAACTACAAAAATCCTAAGCACTTACAATGTTAGGGAAATAAAAAAAAAACTTCAAATTAGATTTTAATATGAAAAGTTGGAAGTCTCTCAGTAAACATCGAACAAAAATTAATCAATAAGTAAATAGTTTATATATATATATTGATTTTTCTGATTAAACATATTTATATTTATTTACTAAAAAGATCTTAAGCTGATCTTACCAATAGTTTGTGTATAACTTATCGTGATTATATGTTTCCCCATCTTATCTGATTTTTTATTTAGTTGCTTTGCTTCTTGCCCCACTGTGTGGCACTGTGCTGCAGTCCTTGCAAATGGCTTTGCTTGCAAATTATGATATTATGCCACGCCTACCGCCCACCAAATGCAACAACCACACACACATACATAGGCTAAACTGGCCCAGGCTGGGCGCAGACAAACTATTTAAGTTTGCTGAATGTGTCGTCCTTCGTGCTGTTCTTTTTTTCTTCCTTTATTTCCCTACATTGATTTTGTATTTCCAAGGAAGTCGCGCGGAAGCTTGTTAGTGCCCCCCACCACCCTCCAGCCATGCCACTGCTACCTACAGCTTATAAAATTGCTTTGCATGCAGTTTTCTGCCCGCACATAGCAAGAGAGAGAGAGAGAGAGAGAGAGAGAGGGAGAGAGACAGAGAGGAGAACTCGGCCCGAGCTATTACGCTGGCAAATTGCAATGTAATTAGTTTTTACATTTCTATATAGGAGTCGGGAACGTATAATTGTGGAAAATGGCATTTCTAGTTAATTAATGGCTTGGATAGGACACATACAGAATTGCAAGTGGAACTGGGGAGAGAGACAGAGAGGGGGGGGAGATAGAGGGAGAGACACCCGCACAGTTACTGTAAAAACTTTCTGCACACTTTTCGCCGTGTGCATTCAACAACAAAAAGTGCAGTAACAAACCCAACCCTTGCCCCAACCCCAACCCCAATCCCCCTTCGAACACTCCAGCCCAAACCCTGCTGTCAACTGTGGCAAGTTTGCTTGAATTGCTTGAAAATTTAATTAAAATGTTGGCATTTTTGTGCACGAATTGATTTTTACGACTTTGAATGAAAATCACACAAACAAATAAACAAACAAGAACAAAACTCTCAAAGGAAAGTTCGAAATATTTACAACAAAAAAAAAGAAAGAAAACCAAAACAATCAAAAATATTCATTCGAGTGCATATGCCGAATTGGATGTGAATTGAATGGGGGCGTGGCACACGATTCGAAGCCTTTCAATTTAAATGCTGGCCCCTCTCGACAAAGCTGTGACTGTGAGCTCAGCTCAGCTCGGTGTTGATTCAATTACGAGTATGTTTGATTAAAATTTAATTTCAGTAAATGTTTATTTTTGCACTTTTCCTTGTTGTTGTTGTTCTTTGCCTTTCGTGTACCAATTTAATTCTCTCAATCGGGTTTCCCTTACGGTTGAGGTGCAGTCTGATTGAAGTTACTGCGAAGGTTAGTAGGATAGCTTTTCAATAGATTGGTTATACTTAAAGTTTAGATTGGAACAAATAATTCTTCTAAAATAAGTTGGTATGCATGTTTGTTACTCTTTCAAGCAAAAACTTGTGAAAGGATTTAGTGGAAGCTTTACAATAATATAGCTTAGATATTGCTTACTCAGCTTATGAATATTGAGTGATTGGCATTGTTAGAAGAAGTAGAAGAATGGAGAAGATTTGGAAATACTTTGGTGCTTCCTTCAAGCATTTTAGGGTAAATCATTCCAGTTAGTTCTGAGCTTATCAGCTTATTATATGCAATCCAACAACTCAACCCACAAAACAGCATCTAATCACTCAATCATTTGTTCAATAAAACCTCAACCACTGACTGGACAAAAGATTTGCATAAAATAACAACAATAAAGCAGGAAAAACACAGCACAAAACAATCCGGCCACGCCCAACAACAACAACAACAACAGCAACAAACAACGGCTAACAACAGCTGAACTCCCGCTAAACTGAAAGTGCAAATCGAATTGAAAATGCTACCGTTTTTCAGTCAAGTTTTTGAATTTGGTTTTTGGTCTTTGTGTGTTTGTGTTTATATTTATTTTGGGCGCCTAATTTAAATAAACATTTATTTGTTCGCAAAAGGCTTAAATGGGTTGAGCAAATGACTTCCTGAATTGTCTGCAGCAGCATTAAACACAAAGAGTAAAAAAAAAGAGAAAAAAAACTACCAAATTGCATAATCAGTGAGACAAATGCAACGGATTATGAAATCCTTCGCTCAAAGCCTATACAACCAGCACGGCTGGAAGCCCAGACAGAAGGCAATGTATGTGTGTGTGTGTGTGTGTGTGATGCTGCCTGGCAACGCCACACGAACAACAAACAGCAGCTCTTCTGGGCCTGGGTTGAAAACTGGCAGCAACCTGTCGCATATTTAAAGCGATTAACGGCACGATTTCAGTTGGCTACAACCAACACACTGGCTTGGGCATAGAAATTGAAATTGAAATGCTTTTGGCAGCGCCAAACACTTTCTGCTACCCATTGTGCATATATACACACACACACGAACATATGTAAGGGTGGAGTGGATGCATTAGCTATTCGAGGCTGTTTGGCAAAGCGAGAAAAGAATAAAACTAAATACTAAAGTATCTGTACTTTACAATGCCATTAAAAAATACTAAGCACTGCGATATGAATACAGTTAAAGTCACTTTAATGCTTAAAGAACTAAATAAAATAATGTTTTGCATCGATAAACCTTTCAGGCTTAAAGTTAAATATATATTTTCTGCTTTTCAAAGCACTTTTTGCACTTTTTATTTTATTTAACCCAAAAAACAACATTGAAATTATGCAATTTTTAAATTCGATGTTTAATTAAATACTTCTTAGAGCAAATCTAACAAAGAAAGTGGATTTTTGGCTCCGTTAACGATTTACAATATCAAAGGATTTAAAAAATAAAAATAAAAAAAAAATCGATTAAATTTTTCTTCATTCGATTTTTTTAGTTCCAGAGATTATTGACTTGCCTTATGGCTAGGGCATACAGAATTCGTTGAGCACTTTATTGCTGTTGGTTCTTTGGCTTGTTTGCAGTTATTTTGTTGTTGTTGTTGGTGTTATTATTGCAATTCGTGTCTCTGGCATCGCAGACAAAAATTGAAAACGTTTGTAAATACTTTGAAAGCATTTGCAGCAATTGAACAAATACAAAATAGTTTTGTACGTCCAGAAACGCGGCAGGGGAAATAATAGTAAAAAAAAAAAGAAATAAAATAATATACATATAAAGACTAGTACACTGAGCACAATAGTATACACACACACATAGAGAGAGAGCTGCATACTTGGCAGTCTGTTTTGTGTTTGTGTGTGTGTGTTTTTCTGTTTCTGTTTCCTTTCGGCCTTTCCTTTCCTCCAGGTTTGTTGCAATTGCAATTGCGGCATTGTAAATGACCTATAAATAAAGTTGGCAGCCAACACAAAAACCAAAAAGCAACAACAACAACAACAACAACTGCGACCAAAAATGGCATCAGCGAAAATTGTGCAATAAAAGCGCATAACCTGCAAATAATAACTAACAACGAACTAGCAACAACAACAACAACAACTACATTTATTGTATAGAAACAACCAGCTCTCGATTTTTGTCGATAGTCAATTGGCCATTTCCTTGGCTTGGCCAAGCGCAACTGATTGACTTTTGAACTTAGACAACTCTTTTCGGGGCGGCTCAAATGCAATTTATTGAGTGAGAAATATTATTATGAGAAATTTGTTACTATTCAATTTTGTATAAACAAACATATTATGTTTCCCAATAATCGAGAAATAAATATGTAATAATATGTTAAAATAAACATTTACATAAATAGAAAAGATTTGAATAAAAATACTTTGACTATTGGCTTTTTCTTGTTGTGTTAACTTATTTTGCCATTTAAAAACTGAAGGTTTATTGCCTTAACTTCTACTAGTATAAGATATCCTCTCTGTCAACAATTGATGTCATTCATGCCCTGCAACTTGTCTAACTGAAGGCTCCTTCTGGCCTGGTGCCTGCCTCGTAAGCCAGTGTTAAACACCACCAACTAAAACCAGCCAACAACCACACATGCTCAACAGCATTTAAGTGTAGGATGAGCACAGCAAAAGCATGTGTGTTGGTGTGTGTGCATTTTTAGAGAGAATTTGATAGCATTATGCTTATACATACTATATATATTTCATATAAAACAAAGAATTTCGCTTATTTTTGCAGAGATTCTATCTCCCTCTCTCTTTCCCTCTTCCTCTCTCTCTCTGTTCCCTTAGGTCAGGCATTGTGTTGCGCACTTAATGGTAAAAGCTTTTATCAGCTCCGATTACACACACAATTTAAAGCAAAAAAAAAAAAAAAACTGTCACTTTAAATGCAATACAAAATGTTCTACCCTGCCAAACCTGTGTGTGTGTGTGTGTAGCGTTTGGGGTGGAAGGGAAGTTGATAAATATAGCACCTGAGCCAAGTTTGAGTTTGAGTTTTTGAGCTGTAGTCGCATTGAAAAGTCCTGTGGTTGCTGCACCGCAACATTGTTGCCAAAAACCAACGTAACCCAAGCCAAGACAGGCACAGCAAACGCAGCACACAGCTGCCACCATGACTCCCCCTCCCCAAACTTCTCCCCCCCACCCCAACACTCTTGGGCACCCTTCTGTTGTTGGGCAGCGCAAGCGTAACTCAGCTTAAATAAATTTAATTTAATTACCAGTAAAAACCGCATGAGTGACTCCCAGCTAGATGAGTGAGCCGTGCAAGGACGAGATACCCAGCTATGGTATCTCTTCACCCCAACCCACCCCACCTCACCCTTCTCGCTCTTTCTTTGGCTGCACAAACACTCTAGAGTTTTACCTGGCAAAGTGTAAGTTTAAGTGTGCGTCTGTATCTCTCTGTTCGTGTGTGTGTGTTTGTTTAGGAAACATTTTTGTGGCAACACATTTTTGGATTTTATTACAGAGTGCGGCGGCACGTTGAGCCTCTCCTGCCGCTCCTGCGTCTGTCCTTTGCGCACGCTTGAGGTCAACATGCATTTTATCATTGTGACGCAGCACTCGACGATAAATAACCTTAATTTAGTGAGCGTAAAAATACAAAAACAAAATATCAGCAAGCGACAAGCAAACTTAGCAAATTAAGTAGTATGCGTGTACTGCAGTTTGTTGTTGGTTTCAGACACTTTTGGCTTTTGTTTTGTTGCCTTGCAAGCTATCCATCTCCTTCTGCATCGATAATTCCCAGGCCTCTGCCATTAAAATCTTCTTTTGTCATAATATTTGAAACACGCTTTCCAGTGTGTATTTTCTTTGGTCTCCCAGGACGCCCAGGACAACTCGCGCATCTCATATTCAATATGAGTTGCTTCATCCAGTTTATCTCGTAGATCTTCTTGTTGCGCATCCACAGGCTCAACAGGAGGCATGATCACCAATATGATTCTCGATACAGAAACTGTATGTGATCATCACCTGTTGAAATGGACTCAAAAAAGATTACATCGCGCGCTGAACTGGATTGTATAAGCGATATGCCTTTGCATTTTCTGAATATGTTCTTCAGCCTTTGTCTGGAACTTTATTCAGCACTATAGCCTTAGCGCCGAATACCTTTAGATGCCCAACGCTTGGCTTCCTTCCAGACATCTTTACCAATGCCGAAGTCTGTGCTCGTTTCCGCAAATATGGAGCTGTGTTTATAGCCTCAGCCCAGAACGCTTCATCCATACCAGAATGTACCAATGTACAATGTACAGAATGTGCAACTGATGAAACGTTCCACTGCAGGACTTTTACGTACAGCACATCAACTAGATCCACGGATCACTATGTAACTATCTGCTGCAAGACGGATACGCTCTTTGTGCTCTTTAAATTCAATAGAGAGTGCGCTGTAACACGTGATCAACTGTAACGGAAACTAATTACATTTTACAGCAGTAATCAATTCGTTAGCCACAAATGCTATAGACTTCGAATTTGAATTTGGACAAACATTCAAAGTGTTCGACTCGATGCAAGCTAATACAAAATGTTGCTTCTGCTGTTCCTCCACCTTCTCGCAACGATCAGTGCCATGGAAATTCAGAATGGAAAGCCTTTTAATGTATCGAAACCACCTTGGTGGATATCATTGCAAATCGAAGGCATCCATTCGTGTGCCGGCTGCATTTTGAGCTCGAAAGTCATTCTGACGTCTGCAAATTGTGTGTATGGATTCGAACCAAAGGAGTTGACAGTGCGCGCTGGTTTCGCCGGACAACGCATCCAGGTGGCTAGTTATAAAATTCATCCGAAATATGAACATTCTAAAATTCCATACAATATTGCAATTGTGCGGCTAAAGCGATCGTTGAATCCACATAAAAAGGCAGGGGTGATAAAACTGGCAAGAAGCGCGCCCAAAAATGGCAGCAGATTCTCCGTAATTATCAGGTGTTATCCGGGTAACTTTACAGACCAATTACCAAAAAACTTTCAAAAAATTTATCTTCAAGCATTGGATCGCAATTCGTGCCAAAGAACCTATGAAGATTATAAATACATAAATATCACTGAGGACAAGATTTGTGCTGTATATTATAGGTATAAAAAGCCTGGGTGTACATTCGATTTGGGTGCATCGTTAGTTGCCAATCGTCGGCTGGTTGGCATTTATTCCTTTGGATTTGTATTTGGTCCCAGTGTTTATTCAGACATTGCATACTATTACAAATGGTTGATGCAACAACTTAAACCTGTTCAAGCAGTTCAATCCCGCATTGTGGGTGGATATGGGATTAAAATAGATCAAGCACCCTATCAAGCTTCGGTGCTAAAGTATTTCCGGCAATTATGCGGTGGCTCCATCCTCACTATCCGGATCATTTTAACTGCCGCTCATTGTGTGTGCACTAACGATGCAACTGTAAAGACTCTGAGTGTGAGAGTGGGCACAAGCCATTGGAATTATGATGGACAATGGGTGACTTTGGATAAGATAAAGTGCCACGAAAATTATAACGACTACTTCAATGACATAGCTCTTTTGAAAACAGACGTGAAACTTGAGCTTGACGAAACAGTTTCAACAATTTCATTGGCTCGTTACGAGCCAAGAGCAGGAACACGAGCTATGGTTTCCGGCTGGGGAAAACTTAGAAGTAACGCAATGTCCGCGTCTCCTACACTGCAAGCTCTTTGGGTTTCGGTTATCAGTCGATCTAGTTGCCAGAACTCAAAGTATGTGCAAATAAATAAGCGAATCACACAGGGAATGATTTGTACGTACGGTAGAAATCAGGATCATTGTTATGGTGATTCGGGTGGACCGTTAGTTTCTTCTGGTCAACTTATTGGGGTTGTCTCTTTTTCCGAAGGATGTGCCGACCCCTCATTTCCAGGAGTTTACTCTAGTGTTGCATACTATTATAATTGGATTTATAAACAAATGAAGAATATGTAGCTCAAGTTGTAAAATAAAATAAATTGGTTACCTATACACATTATTTCCTTCAATATTAAAAAAAAAAACACAAATATTCAAATCGACGAGAACTTCAAACAGCAAGTGCGTTTTTCTCCTGTTTTACCTTCTCGAGGCAAGCCTACAGCCAAAGGAAATTTATCAACGGTTCATGGGTGGTGATTAATCCATACTAAATGCAACCCTAGCATTCTTATACATTTTTCGTGCTTGACTCTAGAGAGGTTTTTAGTCAATACGTCGGAAATCATATTTTCAATTGATACATATTTCATCTCGATTATCATATTATATATTATATCTATATGAGCATGAAATATAGAATTACAGAGTGCGGCAGGACGTTGAGCCTCTCCTGCCCCTCCTTCGTCTGTCCTTTGCGCACGCTTGAGGTCAACATGCATTTTATCATTGTGACGCAGAACTAATTGAAAAGATTTAGAATGCCTACGAATGTTGTTTATATAGATTATACGATTATCAATTAGGAAGCCAAGTTATCAAGAAATGCGTCAGAAGAAATTACAAAAGTTAATTACAAGCTCGGCAACAGTTCATATTTCAAAGCATACTTTTAGGCTTCGACGAAAAAAGTGCTTGTGAAAGTGTTGCCTAGTCAAGCGGGCGGTCTTTGTGCCCATTCACCACACTCACCACTATCGTCCACTTTTACACCACACTCACATTCACACACACACACACACAAAGCAAGTAGTTGCATAGTTGGGTTTTCGGTGTGCCTCGGACAAGGTCAAGTGATTCCGAAACGCTGCCGCCGAATGCAACTCTCGACAGAGCACAACTCTCGGCGCTCGAACGTCACGATTATTATGCAAATTGGCCTAGCAGTGTTTGCACACGTGAGCAAATACTTGAGAAGCGGCTTTAGTCACTTGAGACGAGAGACGGTAAGAGTGTGTGTGGGTGTTCTTTGGTTGTGTGAAGTGCAGTGCGACTGCTATGGTGAAGGCTGAAGGGTGAAGGGAAGAGAAAGTAAGTGTAAGCGAGTGCACTACAAAAGAAAAACAAAGTTTTCTATGTTTAAAAGATTTTTCGAAAGTGTTTTCATTTTCAATTTCAACACCAAAACGCCAAATTTGATGAAAAGAAACTTAAATACTTAATCTTTCAGTATGCAAAGAAATACGTAGCAGTCGGAATATTTGTGCAGTGTTTCCATATTTAATTTGGAAATGAAAGGAAGGAACGCTTTAAAAACTCGTTTGAGGGAACACTTCCAAAAGTCGTTTGTTTTTATTATTTATTATTCTCACTTGAATTTAAACTTGCCAAGCTGTTTATTCAGTTACCTTTCAGACCTTACTACTGCTAGAGTTCCTGATATTATTCCGCCCAACACTCAAACACGCACCTCACCTCCCTTTGACCAAACACACACGTTAGATGCTTTCTCTCTCGCTCGCTCTCTCTCTCTCTCTCCTTCTTCGTTTGCTTACCTGTCTCACTCACTCTCCCTTTTGGCCGGCTATGTACATATGTGTTGCCGGGTAACCTAGTTTAATAAATAATTCGCTATTTTTGCTATTTTCTATTCCTCTTATTTTATTTTCTGTCGAATTTTTGTTGTTTTCGTTGCCTGCTCGCTTTGCTTTTTGTCTTCGGCAAGTCATTCATGTGTGCAATCTGTGGGTGTGACTAATTCAATTACAACGCCCAATTGTGCATGCCTCGGCGCGTTGCACGTTGTCGTCTAACATGCACCACCCCCTAAAACCTGTCCATTTCCCTCACTCTCTCTCTCGACTTCCCATAGTTACTTTCTCTGTGTGCTTGTGTGTGTGTGTGTGTGTGTGTGTGTGTGAACCGTGATTTTTCATTTCCATTTTGCGCTTTCTATATCCCCACCCATTCTCCTCGCTCTCTCTCCCTGTCGGTATCTATAGATGACACCAGTGCTTAGGAATATGTGTGAATTTCATTAGGTTTGCTTTTTGGACTCCTGGATATCGCTGAGTCTTTTTTTTCTGGTTCACAGTTTACCTCCGCTCGCGTTTTATGTCGCGTTGTCATTTAATTGTTTTTTGTCACACAAGCTATCCTTTTTGGGGGCGTATCGTGTTCAAAATTGCAAATAACTGACAGCCAAACTGCAGCAGTCGCCCTCTCATCTATACTATATAGTATAGCATATAGTATACTTGGGTAATCAAAAATGATTTGCAGTCAGCAAAGGCAAAGAAGGCGTGAGAGAGCTGTCAGGGGCAATATTAACTAAGCGTACTTGTGAAGAGGGAAAATAATAGTTACCAGTTATTAAAAAGGAAAGTTCTGACATTTGACATTGTGAATAAAATCAAAGAGAACAAAGTGAACCGTTTCTCAGTAAGCTACAAATTCAGTAAGCATCACAGAACAAGACGAAATCTCAACTGAAAATGTATCAGAATAATGAAAATTTCGTTTGGACCATTAAAAATGGTGAAGTTGATGCGGTGCAAATGGAATTTGAGAACACGAATCGCAATGTTAACGAACTGATTGGTGGACGAACTCCTTTACACTATGCCGCTGACTTTGGCCAGTTGAAGATGCTGAAGTATCTGGTGGAAATTGGCGGCGATGTCAATAAGTTGGATAAGTATGGCATAACACCATTGCTAGCTGCCATCTGGGAAGGGCATACCAAGTGCGTTGAATATCTGCTGGAGAATGGTGCTGACAAAGTGGGAGCAACGCCCACTGGACAGAACTATATGGAGGCAGCCGAGAAAGATGAAATCAAAGAGCTGCTAAGAGATATCAACAATGGCTGATAAGTTTGAAAAGAGTTTGATAACAGATTTATTACGTTTTATTGTGTTGTTTGTTGAATAAGAAGTAAAATTGTGTTTGTTATATTCTTGTATCTATATCTCTTTGCGATGTTCCAAGAACAAAACCTTGTAGACTTAAATAACATTGGGGAAACGTTCTTCATCCTGCTTGCTTGAACTTTTCTCACAACCTAGGCACTTCCTCAATGCTATAGAAGGGCATAGAGAGGCAAACAACTGGTGGTGCTATCAATACCCAAGCATCTTGATGATCTGGACCGCAAAAGCGTACACATTGCGAAACGTGATTTGTAAGGTCATCATTCAAAAGGCATCGGGAGCGCGACACACCGAATGAGAGACAGACAGACAAATCCCATGCCCAAAATACTGCAACTAAGAGACGACGACGAAGGAGCTGAAGCAGCCACAGCAGCAGCAATTGCAACTGCAACTGCAAGAAGCGGCAGCCAACAAAAATTAAAATGGTTATACATTCATGTAATTTAACGAACTGGCCACAAAACTAAACTAAACTAAAGCGAATCTTTGACTTGCAGCAACAGCAGCAGGGCTTAAAAGATGCAGCAATGTTGCTTGTTGCTCTTGTGGTAGTTGCTGCTGCCGTCTGTGGCGATATTGGCGATGCCAAGCGTGAGATTATCGACGATTGTATGCAGCGATGATGATGCTGATGAGGATCAGGATGAGGCTGAAGCTGTAGCCCAGGCATCGAACCTGCAACGGCAATGGCAATGGCAATGATGTCGATGGCTCCCGTGAGCGGGTAAAAAGCAAAAACAATGCACAGAGCTGAGAGCAACTGCAACTCAAGTTCACTTTTCATGCAACCGAGTTAGAGAGAGAGAGAGAGAGAGAGAGAGGGGGGGTTGGCAGGGCGGCTCCAGCTCCAGTCATTGACTTTAGTTATCGCACGCCAAAAAAAAGAAAGACAAAACAGTTGCATGCAACAAACAGACAGACAGACAGACGGAGAGAGACGGCGAGACAGACAGGTTGGCAGGCCAGAGAGTCTCCGGGAGTGAGCTTTATCTGCATGCGATCAAATTTCCAGGGCTTCTGTTGTGGGACGACCAGCTTTTAGAGGTAATGGCGGAGGGGGTAGCAGAGTGGGCAGGTACTGAATGGGTATTGTTGTTGTTGTATAGGGACGATCATATTGAGCGCGTCTCTGCTTTTGACATTTTGGACACAATTTGAACCTTTTACTTTTTATTTTATTTTATTTTTGTTTTTGGTTTTGTTTTGTTTTGTTTTGGGGCCAGAGAGTAAGCCACGATTTCCAGCTTAAAGCGCAGTTCTTGGAAACGAGCGAACTTTGTAGTAGTACCCCACTACCTACCTCACCCCTCTTGAGTTCCCTGTCACTGGCTGACATTGATTGAGAAATTGATTTAAGAATCGTTTTTTTTTCCCCGTTTTGCAACGCTTTTGATTTTGATCAGCTAAAAGCGCAAACACACACTCACTCTGACTGTCAGTTCCCCTCCTTTTATTCAAGCGATTTTGATTTAATTACGAGCGTGTAACTTGATTTATATGCATTTAAAACTCGCTAAGCTCCCTGAACTGAATTGCAACTAAATCAATTTAAATCATTTTCATCCTTCCATTGCCACCCATTAAGTTATGCAAGGTCAGGCAAGCGAGCGAACGAGCGAGTTTCGAATGCCCAATTTGATGGAAAATGTAATTTACAAAATTTTATAAACTTTTTGCAAAACTACTCAAAAACTTCAAATGCTAAAACGTTTCACACAGATTATTGTTGTTGTCTAGAAAGTTGGTTTTTTGGCAAATATTTGTTGCACATGACTGCTAATGACAGATGTCAGTATAGTTATAGTTGTAGTTGTAGTATAGTTTAGAGTTTAGAGTTTGTGTGCCTGGCAGTTGCATAACTTTTTGTGATACCCCTGGCCAGAGAAGGAAGGTAAAGTGTTTTAAGGTCGCCAAAGTTGGCTTAACTTGACCTTCCCGACTTTTTTTTTGTGAGTGTTAATGTTGAAAAAACAAAAGTAATGCATAAATAAGCTTGGGAAATGTTTGGCAAAAAGTTTGGAAATTGAATTAAAAAAGTTAAAAATAATAAAAGCATTAAATTACATTATTAAATAGTTTTTAATGAATAAAACGTTAGTTAAGAAATTCCCAATTAAATGCTAAACATTATCAAAGACATAATTCAACTTAAAGACGCAGTTGTTGAAAACGAAACTTTAAAGATACATATCAAATAGAGTATAGGAATATCTATATTGTTATGCTCATTAGAAAGAGAAACAGAAAGAGGGAAAAGAAAGAAACAATCAACACTTGAGCAACAACATAATTTATAATGTCTTAATTATTTCCTCGACTTTTGAAATGTGGTCAACAAATTGTTTATGAGCTCGACGACTAACATGAAAACACTTCCTCTTCAAAACAGACAAAAACTTGTCAAGGCGGGGGTGGAGGAGAGTAGCAGTACTACGAATACGCCTACGAAAATGATATGCAGCAGATTAGCCAGATGTGATAATTTGTTCGTTACCCATTACCGTTGCGCTCCAGTGCGCTTAATAAGGCTAGCCCAAAAACAAATATATATAGGAAAAACGAATTAAAAATAACAACAACAAAAAACACAGCTACATGCAATATATACATACATATATATATATATATATTTTTGGAGTCGGGGGCCAAACTACTAAATTGAAAATTAACATATTTCGGCAGTAGATGCTATCAGACATTGTTTGGTAGGAAGCAACAGTAGACTAAAAGACGAAGAAGCAGCAGCAAGGCAGCAGGGAAGTAGGTAGGGAGGGCAGGCAGACTGGCAGCAGCTCCCAAAGGTTAATTTAATTTTCCATTTTCCGGACGCCGGCAAAAGCAAAAAGGGAAAATTTTTCATTTTTTAAATTGATGGCCCGCCGGATTCGGAGTCTCCGACTCAGGGAGTCAGTATTTGGCTTCCTGTTTGGCAATTGTCTTGGCACAAATCTCATGCCCACCGCAAATTGAAACTACAACATGGCATTGTCCTTACCGATTGAATAAGAATTATGCCAAAGGATGCCACACACATACACACACACAGAGACAAACACACTCATACAGACAAAAGAAAACTCCCGTCTCAAAAGACACCCAGGGAGAAGGCGAGGTTCCATGTAGCTCTGGCTGTCAAGCTGTTTTGGAGCATTGTGATTAATGTGCTGCCGTTTGCCGCCTGCTGCTGCTGCTGCTTCTGCTTCTGCTTCTGCTGCTGCTGCTTCTGCTCCTTATTCCTTCTCTTTGGGTCTTGCTCTTTAGCTGCTGTTGCTTGTTGCCATTGTCTATGGCTCGTAACCATTTTGGCATGTTTGTCATTTGGGAAATTGTGCGGTAGCTGTTACAGCTAAAGACAAACAGGCGGCAGGTAAGCAACAGCAACAGCAACAACAACAACAGCAACAACAACAGCAGCAACAACAAGTCTCCTCTGTCTCTGAAGTCTATTTGAGTTAGTTCTTGGCAAAACCATATTCACATTTACTTACAATGAATAGCAAACCAGACTAACACAATAGCAATGGACTTACATGATTCACTTTTGCCTTCTCCTGACAATTACTTGCATTTTATATGTGTGTGTGTATAGCCTTGGGTATTTTGTATTGCTTTATTCAATTAGTTGATATATAAAACATTTAACACCAATCGACACAGAGTATTTCGAAAGTGTTGCCGCTTGTTAAACAAACCGAAACACAAAATATTCAAATCTTTAGTTAAACATATATAGTATTCAATTCTCAAGTCTGCGGTCGCTTTTTCATTCATTTTTTACACTCCCTGGCTTACAACAATGTCCCTAATCAACTGACAAAAGCCAAAACTGTTTACAGCAATGTACATTGTGTTTTTTGCAGGTCCCTGCTCGGGTGCCAACTGCATTAGAAATGTCACAATGTGTTTTACATAAATGCTTGTAATGTATATTCCTCTTTTTGTCCTTAAGTCCCTGCTCGTGCATTAAGTTCTTGTCTGCTTGTCGCATCAAATCGCTGAACGCACTCAAATATATTAACTAATTTCTTTTTCCCACATCATTTGTCAGACGCAATTGCCATTAACGTCATAAGCGATCTGCATTTATACGTATTGTTACTATTAGGCAAAGGGCAATTGCAAAACAATTTTGCACCATTACGTCTATTTAGGCGTCTGTGGCATTGGCATTCCAATCAGCGTACACAGCATTTGATTTCAATCCTTGCCATTAATATGCCAGTTGTGCCCCCCAAAGGCAAGACCAGACGTGCAACAGCAACAGTTCAATGGCTTGAACATCCTGATGATGACGACAGCAACAATGATTACCTTCTTTGGCCGGCCGGCTGGCTAGCTGGCTGGCTGGCTTCTGGCCTCGTCGAGTCTGTGGTTCTTCGCTTCGCTCTCTTTCGGCTTGCCTAATATGAAGCAACACCATTAACAGCATGCAAATTAAAAGTACTCAACAACATATCAACTGCAGCGCTACCACACTACCAGGGATTGGTATTCAGATCCAGACTACGACTACAACTACAATCGGAACGGAACTTGAGCTTGAGTCTTGTTGGGCTGCTGCTGCTGCTGTCGAAACAAAGACTAAATGCCTTAAAACCTAAACAGGGCTCAAGCTAAAGCTAAAGCGGGGCTGGAGCTGCAGCTATCAAAGCTGGCGATGGTAATTGCAGGTTTTGCCGCAAAACATTTTGCACCAAAACGACGCCGCTGACGTCTCACAAATGTATTTCAAGGAGCTTGACTTGACTTGGGCTCCAGCTTTAGGTCTGTGTCTGGGTCTGTTGCTCCTCAGCGATGTGTCTGCTGGTTGAACGCGTTGAATGGTCGCTGGTCTTGACGCGCATGCGCAACAGCTAAAGCAACAGCAGCTAACCATTTCCATGGCCATCAGTCAAGGCGGCAAACTGGCCAGGTTCACAATACATATATACGACTACAAACTATGACAGACTGACTGACTGAATGGCTGACTTGACTGCTCGACTTAATGATGGGCCTCAGTTGCTAACTCTGCTCTGTTGCTAGACAACTGACTGAGTGCTAGCCGTATATATCTACACTCAAATGACATTCGAGAGCAATAGATCAAAGCGTGAGTTAAGAGCTACAACTAAAAGATTACTTGACTTGTCTGTTTGTCAGTTACAAATATTGATAGGTTTAGTGCGAAAAACTAAATAAGATTTACTAACTTTTACTGCACTCAATTCTATACAATGTAAAGTGAAACTAACTTAAAGTGAAACTAACTTAAAGTGAAATATTACAAAATTAAAATGTGTCTTAAACCAAAAATCTCAAAAATCCAGAGTTAAAGCTAGTTTTATTTGACAGACCTAGCCATGATTATTACGTAGTTTTGCCTGTAAAGAGTTTAGAACCTTTCCTTATATTTTTCGCTTATATATTTTAATGAATTTCGAGTTCAAGTTAAAGTTAAGTCTTGAAACAGTTATCTCAAGAGAAAGGTATGATATCATATACAGATATAATAACTAAAGGTATTCTATAAGAAAACAAACTTCCAACTTAGGCTTAATGATATGTTGTAAAGCTAGTTCTATGCTTTATAACTTAATTTATACGTGCAACAACGGTTTATTTCCCCAGTTTTTCCCAATTAGCATTCGTAATTTGTTTATTAAGTTCAATCGCACCAGTTTCAATTGGCTTTTTGTGTAGACGCATTCAAATTGCAGTTGCTATTAACAGTTATTTGACTGCCGCAGGGCTATCATCAAAAAGAGAGAGAGAGATTGATGGAGAGGGAGGGCGGGAAGAGAGAACGAACCAATCGAATTATAAATAGCCTGGAACCACGAGGTGCCACTCTAATGCGCATATGTACATGCATTCATTGCACATGTCTGTACTGTTAGTCGAGAAAAGAAGAAGAAGAAGGAAAGAAAACAAGTAGAAGCTATAGGAGATGCGCCAATGATAAAGCCCAATGAAACAACAGCAAGACGAAGAAGAAGAAGCAGAAGAAGCGGCAGCAAATTGCAATTGAAGTTAATTTCAGCAAATTGCATGCCAAAATGTGTTAAAGGGAAGACATTCCCAAATAAAAACCCAGAGCAGAGACAGAATACAGCCAAGAAGACTTGAGCAGAGAGAAATGGCGATCGCAGTGCTAACTAACGACATTTGGGAGCAACAACAACAGAGAGAGAGTGGGATAGAGAGAGCAATAAGTAAATTACAGGCTTAGAGGCGCATTGCAGCTGGGTTGGTTGGCTGCGCGGGGCTAAATGATAGCATGAATGAGTGACCGGCTGACTGACTGAGTGAGTGAGTGACTGACTGAGTGGCATGCCCCTCAGTGCAACGTCCACGAACGTTGCAACGTGCAGCGCGGGCAACACTTAAGTATCTGCGCTTGCGGTGCACTCAAAAGCTCCGCCCACCAGAAACCCATGCAACCGACTGCAACAGCAACAACAACAACAACCAATGATCATGGCAAAGGGTGAAGTGGGAAGGGGTTGACGACCTGCATCGGGGCGCGAGATTACTCACGCGAATGTAATTTGGCAATTGCTTATTAGCGCTAACGCGCCGCTGACTCTGGTTCCGACTTCAAGTCCGGTTACCGCTTCGAGCCAATATGCACATTGGTGCAAAGTTGATGGTAGTTGTGGCAAAAATAATGCGAAATTAATATCTGCAGTAGTGTTTCTATCTATATATACAACATGATGTCCTCTTGACTGACTAACTGAGTGACTGACTGACTGCTATCAACGCAGAGTCCAAGTGGTGAGAAATTATAGAGAGAATGCTTCTGTAAGTTGATCAATTTTGAGGTAATTTTTAATTATTATTATTAACTTAAGAACTTCTCTCTTTTATACTTGATTATAAGACGTATCATATATTTTGTGTACCTTTCTCACTACGTTTGCTACACTGTGCGATGGCGGCGGCAACAATCGAACCACTTATATCACCTTCTAGTTAGAACGAGCAGCGCCATTCGCCATTCGACTGCTCGTCTCTCCATCTTTATAGCGCGTCCCACTCCCTGCTCTCTCCTCTCGTTCCTTATTGGGTCTTTCGTCTTTGTGGCTCTTGCGCAATGCGCGTTGCATTTTCATAACGCGATCTTTGAAGCCGCCTGCATTGGAGAACGACGACGACGATGATGATGATGAGGACCTGGACCTGGATGTGGACGTGGACGTGGATGTCGACGTGAACGTGGAAGGCCTGAAGCTAAAGATGGCACTGTCCGATGACTGTGAATGTGAAGTGCAATAATTTTCTTTTTTATTATTATTACATTTTTCGTATTCTGTTGGCTGTTGGTTGCGCTGCTGGCTGCTGGCAGCTTGTCGAAGAGTGTTGAAACATTTTCGCGTCATTTGCAGATTCTTTTAATAATATGATTTTGTTTTTTTTCGGTGGGGCCTCGCTTAAACGAGATGTTGGCCAGTTGGAATGGCCTAACGACATGACAGTAGTGGGCTCTTAAAAGGCATTGCTTAAACGTGGCGTAGACCTTTTGGCCACCTCAACTCAACTTGCCAAAGAACTTGGCCAAAAGTATGTTTCCTTATGCTGCAAAGAATGCCGCCACAATTAAAGATACAGTTGAGAAATAATGAAAAGCAAGCCAAAGGAGAACGATGTGCGGCTAAAAGCGTTGTTGAAAGTTCTGAAGAATGTGCCATAAGTTTTGTTTTTTTTTTCGAATTTTTTTAAAAGAAATTTGAGTTGTTAAAGTTAAAGTTTGGTTAGAAGCCAATCGAAAAAGACCTGAGAAACGAACTTTTTAAAGGGTTGTTGGTTTAGCTTATGATCACGATCCCGAAAACTCTAAGCCAGTCAACATGACCGAGGACGCCATTGCCCAAACCTTATACGCACAAGAAAAGAAGAATTAAACTACCCTAACTAATAGCTATGGGCTTTCTAAGCAGGCAACACGCAGAGCAATAACTAGAAATTATCAGGACAATTAAAGAATCGACAAGGACAACAATGCGAAGGTTGATGGATTCGCAATTGGAATGTTCGAACGATGGCTAAAATGGAGGCAGCAAGTGGTGTAATTCAATCTGCATATGCGGCAAAGACGATGGAAATCAAAGAGCCTGCTCTCAAACAATGGCACCAGGGCCAACCAACAGTGGGTTAGGGCTGACTGGAGGGCAATTGAAATGCCCAGAAATATATATGTATAAAGGAAAAGGAAGAAAAAAAACTCATAGCAAATGGCATGAAATGTTGTCAAACGAAAATACGGGCGTAGATTTCTATTAAAGGAAAGCAAAGGGAATAAAAAAAATAAAAGTGCGCACAGAAATCGAGAGCCAAACTCGAGAGATCCTTTTGTCTTTGTAATATTATGCGACAATTTTTGTCCCACTCCCTCTTTCTATCTCTCTCTCCCGCTAGTTGGGTTTTGCATAACGACTAGTTGAAAAGCAAATTAGAAAATGGCGCTGGTGCCTACAAAGAAAGCACTCGATGAATGCAAAGGAAAAAGTATTGAATAACATTTGGATATGCTTAGAATTTTGGGAACATTTCAATGGCTAAAATGTCAACGCCAGCTGCGTATTCCCAAATACAACGATATAGTACAATCAAAAGACCGAAATGAAAAACGTACAAGAATAGAGAAGCAATTCAAAGTCTGAACTGAACTGAACTGAACTGAGCTGAACTGAAGTGCAATTGAATGGAAATGAGTGCCACGCCCAGTCATATTACGTCCACTTCAAACAGTCAGCGCCAATTAACAAAGCAAACGACAAAACGGAAAAATCTATATATATATATATATATATATATATCGTATACATGAGTTCTTAAATCGCTGACCAAGCAAAACACATTAAAATTCAAATGCTTTTGATATACCAATTAATTTTTTTTTTTTCTTCGATTTTGTTCGCTGGGGAGTTTGAGATTTTGTGGTTAGTTTTTGGGTACCCTCTCAATTAAATGCAACGAGCTTCGTTGGCAAATGGCGATAACAAGATTATCCAACGCAGACATCTTGAGACAATATCTACGATGAGCCATAAAAAGTCAAGACGAGCGCACCAAAATTCCAGTTCTACAGTTTATCTTCTTTTTTTTTCTTCGTATGCTGCATCTCCCTAAGCTTCGACCGCTGCCAAATTGGCATTTTTGGCAATGAAACGCAAATGTTCTTGCTACTGAGCAGCAGTTCCTTTCCTTGTGCGACACACACACACACAACATTCTCATCGTCATCGTTCAACGTTCTCTCTCCTTCGGCTGCGTCTTGTCGTCATTGATTTGAATTTTATGTGCAAAACAAAAAAGTGAATTTCCACAACCTTATTTGTCAAACCAGACGCAATACCTCTCTCCTGTCACTGACTCTTTTGACTGCTACACTTTTGGC
Source organism: Scaptomyza reducta (assembly GCA_035044485.1). Classification (NCBI taxonomy): domain Eukaryota; kingdom Metazoa; phylum Arthropoda; class Insecta; order Diptera; family Drosophilidae; genus Scaptomyza; species Scaptomyza reducta. The sequence goes on along the minus strand of JAWNNV010001104.1, from coordinate 541,356 downwards.
AAGCGCATTTCGCATAGGTTCCCATACCTACTGACTCTTCCCCCATGCCCTATACATTTGCATGCCAAAGTCTCGTCTGCTTTTGGCCAAGCCACGCGGCAGTTCAACTTAAGCTTACACATAATCTAAAATAAGCAATCTTCAATGGTATGAAAGACCACAAAAATGTTCAAAACTTTTGGCTTCGATTGTCGTCAACATCCATTGCTATTTTTTTTTTGTTAATTAACTCATAGATAACAGTATTCGATTATACAAAAATCGTTATCAATATGCCTAATCGATTATTTAGTTAATTGCCTTTTAAGCTTTCGATCGTTCATAACTCAATAACTGTCGCTCAATTGAAATCATTTGCAATTATCATCTTGAAAAGATGAAGAAACCTTGAAGTGCACTGCACAAAATGCAAAGTTCAGATGACAGAATTAACAACCTTTTGGCAAGCAGCAACAACAACAACAACAACAACTGAAATCGAAAAATACTAAGAAACTAGTTTGTCGGACTTACCCAACTCAAACAGCAGACACTTTGCCATCTTCTTCTCTCTGTCTCTCTCCGCTGCTCCTAGTTGTCGTAGGTATTACCAGTTTCAGTTCCAGTTGACGTCTCGGTTGCCTGTCTCAATGTGCTCACTCCTTGGCTTTGAGGAAGGCGCATCAAGTGTGTGTGTGTGCGAGTGTGTGTTGAGGCTTGTTAAAGTTCATTTTCGATGCAACGAGCTGCAATAATGCATAATTGTGCTCATTAGTCTTTTTGGGGCCAACGATCGTGTATGAATTTAAATTTTAGCGCGGCCAACAACATGCCCAGAGACGACAGAGACAGAGACTCCGACACTGGCTGGGTTAAAGCCAAGTTAAGCTCAAGAACGAATAACGAAGAGACAGACCCTAAATAAATACAATTGGACAGCAATAAGGCCGCAACCAACATACAAACGAGACAGAGAGAGAGAGAGTGTGTGTGAGAGAGAGAAGAGTAGTTTTTGAGTTGTCGGCGCGAACTTGAAACATTTGCGCACAGGATTTACGCGTCCAGTTAAATTTACGACTGCGCACCTTTTTGCATGAAATTGACGTGGCTTTTATTTTTATTTTCTCTGTTATGCCGCATGCCCCACCGAGTCGGCAGCTTGGTTGGTAGGCTGGTGAAGTTAATATCTGCGAAATACTCGCGTACAAGCCTTGTTAAGTGATTAATCAGCGCCAGATATAATTTGTGTCTGCGTTAATTTTTTCACTCGAATAAAACCACACCAGATTCGTCTCTCTCTCTGACTCTGTCTCTGTATGTGTATGTGTGTGGATCAGCGAATCGTTGTTGGTGCAACTCTCAAGGCGGAGTCAAGTGTAAATTAGGACGTTGCAGCTTAGCGGACGGACAAGCATGAACGTGCAAAATTACTCAAAGATATATGGGTCTGAGAAACACATATTGAAGTTTTAACTTGCGACTCGTAAAGGTAATTGCAGGAAGGCATTAGTTAGTCATCGTATAACTTTTCAAAATGTGTGAAATCGCACGAAAAAAACAAAGGATTCGACTTGAGCCTTAAGGCCATAAATCTATTATTGCCAGGCAACTTAAAAGTTTGTCAGGAATTCCTCACTTCAATTCGATTTCGAGTCCAAGCGAGTGAATATGAATGCTGATCAAATTTATTAACTTCCATTTACCATTCTTACAAATGTATTGAAGAGGACATTAAGTAGTTGGCTTTCTAAGGGATAAGCTGCACATTCGTTGCCTTTTTTGTTTGGCAACTCGAGACTCAATTGCCTGGGAATGTGCGGTTAATAAATTGTGTTCGAACAGGAGAACCCTAGAAGAAAACCAATAATGGATGGCAATATTGAATTTAAGGGCATAAATTAACCAGATATACTTATACAAATAAATATTTATAGAGAGTATATGGGACTTCAGCGATGCAGTCAGGCGTTTGATGAAATCATTAACGGTCGGGGAAAAGAGGGATAGCTTATTTTAGGGTTGCATTAAAGATAACCAAGAGAGAGGGGGTTGTTGCCTTAGGGGGGTTAAAAGAATAAGCAAACACAAGCAGACAAAACAAACTGAATCTTGTTATCAAGAATAGGTTCTTGAGGAGTTTGGATTTTTTTGGTTCGTTTTTTGGGGTTGCATTTCGGTTCGGTTCGGGGTTATATAAACTACTTCAGGTAATCTAAGGCTTAGAAATGCTAATCGCCTTTATTTTGGTATACAGCTATCACAGCAACAACAACAACAACAACAACAAAGGACAGCAGCTACCTTTTTGCTTTGTCACCGTCGATGTCCTCGTCGTCGTCGTTGTCGTTTTCGTTCTTTGATAATTGAAACCGTAAAATTGTTCAGCTTTGCTGCACAGGATGTAAGCAAAAGGATTTTTCTGCGTTCAGGTTTTTCCCTTTTTTTCTGCTTCCTTTATTTTCACTCTCCCTCTCTCTCGCTCTCTCTGTCACTCTTTAGTTGTTTGTTGATTTACTCGTGCGAATTATTTGTACACGTATTGTAGTGCCGCCTCAGGATCACAGCTCGAGCATAGCACACATATGTTAAGGCGTCACAGGGACATGCGTTTTGCATATATACATATATATATATGGATATATCCTTGGCAAGCGAGTCCGCCCCTAAAACGTGCTCCTCTTTTATGAGGATTTTTTCTTGTTTTTAGAATATTGCTTCGTATTTCGAACGCACCCTTTTTAAGGCTAGCTGCATACGTTTGTATATATCTATGCCTGGCATATCCTGTCCTTGCTGTGGTGTCCTGTCGCCTTAATTGCAGGTTGCAGTCGGCAACGTCTTTGATTTTTGGGCCATCATCGTCATCATCGTCATCATCGTCATCATCGTTGTCGTCGTTTGTCTTCGCGGTTTGTTTGTCATCGTCGCCTGCTCTGTTTCAGATTCATATTTCATTCGCCTTTGCATGTTTTTCTTCGTTTTTTTTTATTTGTTTGCTATCGCTTGCCTTTGTGCCATCATCATCATCATCGTTGCCAGCATCATCAACGTTTCACTCGTTTGACAATTTTCCGCTTGACATTCAAGATTTTAATCGCCAACATTTGCCATAAACTAGACTCACTTCTCCTTCGGTGTTTGCCGTTTGGTCTCGCGTCTCAAATTTCCACAATCCTTGCGTTGAAGGCAACTTGTCGATTTATCTATCTGCTCTTTGGTTGTGGAAAATTGTGTGTGCTTAATTTCGTTAGCAATATCTACACAGCTGTTTACCTCTTTACTTTATTGTCTGTGGGTGTTGTTGACACCCTTCGAACCGTTTCGTTTCTTTTATGATTTATTGGAATATGAGTTGAATGATATCTGATCTTCACACGAGTTATGACAATAAAGCAAAGCTAAGCGACTTCTTCTGTTGTGATGAGGGAAAAGTAAGGCCTTTTGAGTGCCTTCTTCATGACTTCTGTCACGACCACACCCTAATTAATATAGAATCTTGTAAAAAATTCACAAGCAAAAGAATTTCAACTCTATATGTATAAAAGTTAAAGTAATGTGTTTATCTTTTGTCTGTTTTGTTGTGTGTGGGTGTGTGTGTGTGTGTTGTCTTCCTGTCCTTGGGGGCATGCATTAAAAATGCCTCGTAGGTTGTCTAGACAAGTTGTGAGTGTACCACCTTATTTATGTTGTACTTTCGAACTTACGAAACAAACCCCCAAAAACCGTCCCCCTTTTCTAAGACAATTTAAGCTGTTTCGTTTTTGCGACTTTACTTTGATTTCTGTGCTCGTTCTGTTTGTTTATTCTTCGTCGTCTTTTCAATAAGGAAAAATTGTTGTGTATTGTTTGCAGCAGCCCAACAATTGCTTCACTTGCTTGCCTCATTAAAATTGTATATTTCAATCAAAGTTCGCTGCTCGGTTGCCCTTGAGTTGTGGCCCGATTCATTCCAACGTTCGCTCGCTCCAAAGGGGTAGCTACCCCCACTAGCAACTACTACTACCCCTAGCTTTGTGGAATTGCTCACCCCCTTCTGGCTATATTCCTGGGCTTCTATCGTCTGTTGGACGCCAGCGTTACACCCGCCCTGAAACAAGCTTCTTGATGTTTAAAGTTGTGCGTAGTCGTAATCGGAGCTATCAAAACTACTCCCACATACACAACTTTTGGTAATTATGCACAGACAAGATAGTGGCGAGAAAGAGCTGTACTAAAAACTGTAACTGAGACACAACTGCGACCCGAAACCAGCAAAGCTCACACGTGCGCCCAGACTGCCTGCCTGCCCTTTCCTTTAACCGACTTCAGTTTCCCGTTTCCCAGCTGTAGACAAAGACAACGGACTTAGAAAATTTGCCATGCTCGCAGCGAGGCGCGTTTAAGTAGTTTATAATTAAGACATAACTGAATTAGCGTTGATAATGTCTATTATATAAAACACACACACACACACACAGATACATACACATCGGAACACACCCACCCACACCCACACACATTAGCGTAACTTGAAGCTGCACACTTTTCCCATGTGTGTTCGTCTCTTGACTTTGTTTTCAGTCTTTTGTTGTTTTACTTAATGAACGTCATTTGCTTTTTTATAAGCACAATTTCACAATTTAGCCCTTTCAATTTTTTCGTTAATTAGAATAAGTGCCGCATACAGCCTCAATGAGCAGGAAATCATCTCAGCCTCTGCTTCAGCTTCAGCTTGACTTTGTCCATTGTTTGTCTTATCGTGCCTAATTAATACTTATCATTATTGCTACTCATGTGTGCCACAAAGGCAAACAATGCAACGGAGCTTGCGCTCATTAAATGTTGCAGGTTTAACGCAAGGTTGGCAATTTGTCAATGCTAAACGGAAAGGTAAATTGGATGAGGGAGATTTGATGTACTTTTTACATCAAATATTTCTCATTGAAAGACTTTTGTTACAATTTTCGTTGAGATTCAGTTTATGACTTTATTTATTTTCAAAATACATATTGTTTAAATTTTGTTTTTCAAATGCAATGCCTTTAAAGTCATGGCTTGACATTTAGATCAATGCTGCATTTCCAGCTTATAACGTGATTTTCACGCGAAGAAGTAAAAAAGTCAACTTGAAGCTAAGTCAGAATTTTCTCCAAGTCACAACTCTCTCAAAACTCAACCGATTATTTGATAATACCTTAAAAGTCAAGGCTTGTCATATAGATCAAGACTCCATTTCCAGTTTTTAACATAATTTTTACTCGAAATTCATGAACAAATTTTTCCAAAAAAAACAAACAAACCGATTTTTCTGAAGTCATATCTCCCTCAAAACTCAACCGATTATCAAATGTAATACCTTAAAAGTCATGGCTTGACATATAGATTATTCCTGCATTTCCAGTTTTTAACATAATTTTCGACATACTTCATTTTCTCGTGTGAAAATTAATTTTAATTATTTTTAAACACTTTTGGTATAAGTTTCTTTAAGTAAAACTACTATTGCGTGCCAGCTAACCCCAAGACAAAAAGTAAACACTTTGCTCGGCATCAAAAATTAATTGAATTGACTAGCGAGAGCAACAAAAAGCGAGCAACATTCACTTTGGTTTGTTTACACAACGCTCATACGACACGTGAGCCAACGTAGAATAAACTTGGCCAACAAATAAAAACGACGAGAATGAAAAATTGAATTGGTTAAATTTTAAACTTGGTCACGTGCCGTTGATTAATCGAAATAAAACTGTTCCTGCTGCTGCTGCTGCTGCTGCTGCCAGCGGCCAGTTTGACAGATGATGAAAAATAAGTGAAAACAAATACGCGTACGCAAGCATATGGAAAGGAGTGGAGAAAGGAGAGGAGAAACACTTTTGGGAAATCAAAGCACAACTTGAAGAAAGCAAACACTTTAAGAAACGCTTATGACACGCATACGCACCGTGTGCTTAATGTCAAGCAGTTCGCGAGAATTGAATAAAACTTGCGCATACAAATTGTCAAATATTTAGAAAGGATTGCAGGGTATGTGTGTGTTCCCTCCCCGCCCGACCGCCCGACCGCCTGCCTGTGCCAGCGACAATGACATTAAATGAGCGGGTGTATATATAGATAGAGTGTGCGTAGCAAAAGTCAAACAAGAGATAAAAGCAAGGATTAGTACGTTAAAACGCAGACGACGACAACGACGTGAAGAAGCATCCGAAGAGCCGAAGGGGGAAGCTAGTGTTCAAGAAAAAGAAGCTGCATGTTGCAGGTAGTGGTTGGGAAGGGGCGGAAGAGGGGGCGGGGCCAACCTTAAGTAGACAGATGAACGTAAAACACGCGCGTGGCTGCGGTAATGTCTACGACGACGACGACGACGACCCCCAACCAACCCCCCCTCCAAACAAACCTCTCCCGTTATGTATGAAGTGTGCGTGCGGCGTATCGTTAAGGCTGTGCTCTCCTTGGCGCGTGTGTGTGTGTGTGTGTAAGGACACAAAAAGTGGAAAAGAAAACTTCTCGAGAGCAGCAAAAGCATGTTGAAAGTAAATTGAAGCTGGAATTTTTGCAAGTGCGCAAAAAGGCAGCACCAAAAACGAAAGAAGTAAAGAAAAGTTTTTGGTATAAGAAACTTTGCCAGCTGCGACCTTCTACGCCAGACGTTCGCCATATGCAGTGCCATAGCGTACTGTAGGATATAGTTAGCTTTAAGCCAGCTGTATCTAATAAAATATATATAAATCACAAGAAGAGTTTGAACAAAAATGTGTGTGTGTGTTTTGTATATAGCGGAAATGTTTAGCTTACACAAAAGAAGCTAAAGAAATTTTGTATTATGTTGTGTTACAAGCGGCAAATATTATAAGCAAGTGAAGATTTCATCATAGATATGCAATTTAAATCATTTTCAATATCTAACTCTTAAAGTATTCATTTCACGCTTTACTTATTCCCACACACACACACAAATACACTTAATTTAACCTTTTTAGGTTAATTTTGTATTAATATCTTTCAGCTTTGAACTTTACGTTCTTCATCAACAATCATCGAGCACACTTATTCATTTGACTTGGCAGATTTGTCTTAGGCAATTTGATGGCTTAATGAATGTCCGCCACCGTCAAACAATTCACTTCCCACTCGCTCCATCCTCTCCTCCTGCTCTCCCACTCAATTTGAGGCAGCCAAAAAGCTAAACCAGCCAGCTAGCTACCACTTGAAGGCTACATAATAATCAACCCACCAAAAGTAACGCCCCCCCACCAAAAAAAAAAAGAAGCAGCTGAAGCTCAATCTGAAGCTGTTTGACTGTCTGCTCATCCGCTTCGTTGCTGATAAATTAACTTCATAATCTGCACAGTTATAAGCGCTGATGTTTGGCATTACTCTTCCATATTTTGGCCATCCATTCCGCCCTCGCTTGCTCTCTCATTCACTCTCATCATTACAACAGCGAAACGCCGTGGGTCAACAACAACGTTTGTTGTTTGGGCCAAACACGCACCTTATTGTACAACGCTTCGGCTGCTGCTCCTGCTCAGGTAATGGCAACTGTACAGTCAATGGCATAACTTTTCACCTTTTACCAAGGGTGGCGGGGGTTGGTTGTTGTTGTCGTTGTTGCTTTGGGGTGGCTTGTTTTGGGTCTGGGATTCCAGCAGGTGTTGTGTGTGTGTGTGTGTGGGCCGGAAAAATTGCACACAATTTAATTGAATGTGTTTAATTTTGCTTTTAATTTTTGTTGACGCCATTCGAAAAAGGAAACATTTTTGGTCCCTTTTGTCAGTCTCTTTGTCTGCTTTGCTGACTGTGGCACATAATGAGGCGTTAAAGCGTTTGCTTTGTATAAAAATAAATGAAGCTAGAGATTAACTATCGCATGGGTTGCATGATTGTTTGACACTTTACTAACGAGTTGTGGAAGTTCCTCGAATTTCAACGTGTTTTAAGTTGTAGAATTCTTTAAAATGTTTGCGGATAAACATTTTCTGAAACTTTTTTAACATTAAAAGCAGACATAAAGGGTTTTGGTTTAGGTTTTTCTGCATAATCTTTGTGTATTAAACTTGGATTATTATTATTTATTATTATTTTTATTTTGAAGTTCCATTCTTCTTTGCAGTCGAATTTATTGAACTCCCAAACTTGCAATGCCCTTTTGTAAACATTATGAAATTAGCAAACAGATTTTCTTTTGCAACTTAATATTCAGTGCAACGAACTTTCAAAGCAATTCGAATCATAACTCTTCAATGCAGTTCCATCAATAAATAACCTTTGGGCACAAAGCAAAGAGTAAGCAGAAGGCAAATGCCAAAATAAAAATATATTTATCACAAACAAATCAAAACTGAATCAAATTTCAAAGGAAAGCAAACGGAATTGTACACAAAATAAATGAGGTATTAATTAGCAGCCAAGTAAACAACTAACGATAAAGCACAAAAATAAACCCAAAAAAAAGAAAAGTGGTAGAAAAAAGTAAAAGAAAACATGCACAAAACAAACTCATAGCATAAGAAGAAATGATTAATTGCGCTCGACTATAACACAGCGCAAGAGAGAGAGACAGAGAGAGAGAGAGAGAGTGGAGAGTGGGAGAGCGGGGGTTCGGTGAGGCGAGATCTGAGTATGATTTATTGTAATTTAATTGTGGCACATTATGCGGTCGATTTCGGTTTTCATAGCGCAAGAGCAAGAGAGTCGAGAGTAAGTTTCGCCTTCTGCATTTGAATGTCATTTTTTTGTTGTGTTTGTTTGTTTTCATAGCATGAAAATTGCTAAACGAGATAACTCACGAGACAACTAGGAGTTGGGGTGTGAGGGAGGTAAGAGGGGAATAAAATATTTTGGTGTCTAGAGTCCACAAAAGAATGCCGCAAGGCAGTTGAATAACTGAGCAGCCGCTGAAGATTTCAGTGTATGTCTCTGTATGTGTGTGTGTGTGTGTGTGTGTGTGTGGCACAGTTACATAAAGAAATCGATGGCCCACATCATGCCCCAAACGAAAACTTGCCTATCCTCCCGCAAGCACAGAGACGCCGAACAGTGAGGCAAAAGTTTTTGCTGCCAAGAAAACAAAAGCAAATTATCATATCATTGAAAATGGGCAGAAGGACGAACAGGATAAGGAGGAGGAGGAGGAGGGAAGTGGTTAGGAGCTGCTACTGTGGCACTGATGGCTTTGTTTGTTTGCAGAGAGTGTGGGCGTCAGGCGCAGATGTAACCAGGTGAAAGAAATTATATATTCCCTTGATTATAATTTCATCAGCGGCAACACTAAAGCATCATCATCATCATCACAGGCATGCCGAAGACAGCGCCGAAGGAGGAGCTCTTCAAGTCGCCTCGTTGCGGTCGGACCCGGGGACCAAGAGGCAGCTGAAAGGGGGAGAGACCTCTTGGCAACGGAATGAAGCGATGATTGAGTGCTGGAACTGCTGGCTGCCAGAGCTGACTGGAGCTGTCTATGGCCGGAAACAGTACGCTGCATGCTTCGTTGTACATTTTATTGACTGAAGCAACGATGTCAGTCAGTCAGTCAGTCGGTGAGGTCCTTGCTGTCAGACAGTGTAGAGGAGAAGCAGAGAGGAGACCAACTTCAGACCTGGCCAGACAGAAATCAATTGTTCCCATTATTATAATGAGATTACTTACCTACTGAACGACAAAAAACATTCAGGCAAGAAGCAGCAGCAAGGACTTCCAATCTATATATACATATACATATATCTAGCTATCTATCTACCCCATCGCATTTTACCTTATTTACCTGCTTTTGTGCGCTTGCAAATATAATGACTTTAGTAGTCAGCGGAAAATGTTGGAAAATTTGTGTGCTGTGTGCAAAATGCTAAAAATGTTTGAAACGCTCAAGTTGAAGGTTCCCTTTTTTGTCAGTTGTTGTCGGAGTTGAAGTAGCTGTTCTCCTTTCCCTCTCTAACCACTCCAAGCTAGTCGAATTTTCCTTCAGCATTTGCATTGCATTTGAGCTGAGATTAGCGCTTGGATTGTAGAAGTAGTGGAAAAAGTTGTGGAAGAGCAGCAAAAGAGCTAACAAGCTGAATCTGAATCTAAATCTGAGATGCTGAAATTGCTGAAATCGGTAAATGGCGTTTTGATTTGCCAGAAACATTCTTCTTGCTCTTCGCCGAGCCAATGGCATACCAATTGAAAATTAATAAGCTGCAAACTGAATCCCCAACCAGCTAACCTAACAGGTGGTTTTCAAGGGGTTGGATTAGGTTCGTTTGTGGAAATAGCTGGGTGAGGGCACTTGGGGTACTTGAGTGTGGATTTAACTGAGTGAAAAAACAGTTTGTTGATTACAGAATGCATGATGATGGTGGTCTAAAAGAGTTGTTATTGAGTCCAAGGTAACATTGGGGGGTTTTAGACAGGTTCCAAGACACAAACCTAAGACAGTATTTCCCGCTAGGTAACGTACAACCTACTAGAACTATTCCATCTTTTAGATTCTCCCACGCTTTAGCTTCGAAAGTAATTTGTGCTATCTATAAATATCGCTTTCGAGACCAAACATCAAGCACTTAACACTAAAAGTGTGCTTTCCAACAAATTGTTAATAATAAGTGTGTCAGCATCTCAGACAATAGAAAGTAAAGTGATGTCCATTAGAAGACAAAACAAGCCAAGGAAAATTTTGATAAATACTTGAATGGGTTCAAAATGTTATAGATACTGTGGCGAAAAGTATTTCTTTTGTGGCTTGATGTTTGGTTATTGAACTTAACCCACATCTGACATCGGGAGCCAAAGATAGCAAATGATGTGTGTACTTTTGGAGAATGCAACGAACGAAAAGAAAAGAAACGAAACAAAGATGAAAAGGGGGGAAAAAAGGTGTGAAACGACTTTCGTTTTTTCACAGTTAAATAAATAACAATAAATTTGAGTAAAAAACAAAAATCACACAAAGATTGTGAAAGACAAGCGGAGGCTGGAAGCAGAGCTGAAAGCTTGACGAAGTCTGGACATGGACACGGCTCAATTTCAAGCGACAGACAACGAGAGATAGAGAGGGGAAGTTAAAGAGTTGCAGAGCAGTAAAAAGATATATCGATTAACGAGCCTCATAGGCAGGCCGGCAGACAGGCAAAGCTGAAGTCATTGCTGTCCACATGAAGTCGGCTTAAGTGCCACACACTGGACTCAAGTGGATGAGACAGACGAATAAGATGGAGACGGGAGAGAGACATGTGTGTGTGTGTGTGTGTGTGAATATCACATGTCAGTGAGCTATAATTAATGCGGGTCAGACGCCGATTACAATGCGCCAACTGACAGCTTGAAGTGCATGTGTGTGTCCAGATCTTAAAGACCACGCGAATGGCAATACCTTAAAAGGGGGGTGGTGATGGGGGAAGGCAATGACAAGTCGAGAAACGAAAGCAAACCAAAATCGATGAGCCAAGTCAATTGCCAAGACGCAAATAACACACCGAAGAAATTCAGTTAGAAAGATAGAAAGAAAAGCAATGATAAGCAAATTTTGTTCTCTCCCTACTCGACTCTGCGGAGTTGGTCACACTGGACGGCAGGAGACTCACTTTCTATTGCGAACTATTGAACCGCACACGCTCAAGAAATTTATTGCATCAACAGCAGCGGCAGCCACAAAAATTTGTCTAACAATTTCCTTCTCAATTTTATATATTTTTTTTTTTTTCCATCGCAGCTCTTCGCGACAAAATTAATGAATTTTCTATGCAAATGCTGGAAAAAAACGCGAAATAAAATTTAATGCCAGTAAAAAATGCGCAAGCGACGTGCAAACAAAGCAGCTGCTGGAGGGAGGGTGGGAGATGGGAGAAAGTGCGGTTAGAGGGGAGGGTGGGCTGGGGTTGGGTAGCAAATTGTAGCAGAAGAAAAATTAAACGCATTAAGCAAGCGCGACCAAAGAAAGAAAAAAAAAATGGTAAGAAAAGAAAAAGGAGCCAAAGCGTGCGCACATCCTGCTACAGTTTCCCCCTCCCCCTGCACTTCTCTTACCTCCTTCCCTCTTAGACAATGGACGACTCTTTAAAACCTGTTTCCATAGTTTGCTTCTTTTCTTTCTTATCGATCTATGCAAAACTGACAGCATACGCCTTGGCTTTAGCAAACCTACCACCTCCCACCCCCACCCCCCCTCTCCGTTTGCTATAGACCTGTCCCAAGTTGCGCCTCGCTGTGCCTGTCATTATTATGAACGTTTAGGCCTTGTTGCTTTAGCTTAGCCATTTGCTGTTGCTGCCTGATTGTTGCCTGGGCTCAGTCGATTTGACTTGCAACTGGGTCAGCGACTCAGAGACTCAGGACCGGGTGCGGCGAGGAGCTGTGGGAGGAGGCGGTTGCTAGATTAACTGTCCTTGTCCCACAGAGCACATTTGACATGCGGCTGTCAGCAGCCAAGGCATGAGGCATGAGGCAAGCGGCAGAGGCAAGGTGGCATGGCCAAACAAATCAATGCCTGCTTGATAAGCAATTTTCTTAAATTTTCCAATGCATTTTCCACAACGAGAGCTTCCCTTATAGTCTCTGATACTCATTAACTAAATTATGCCACATTTAAAACTTGAGTAAGTCTGAAAATAGTTCAAACTGTTGAGTTTTGGTTGAGATTACATTTTTAAGTTTGATTTTTATTGATATCAGTTAAAGTTGAAATGTTTCAAGTTTGTTGCAAGCTTAATATTAAGCTGATTATGTTGCTTAACTTTAGCTTCGTAATGAGATTTATTATTTCAACTCAACAAGGAACATGATAACAATAAGGTCGAAGAGATTGTTCACTTGCTTCATATATTAGGTTAAACATAAGAACTTTGATTCTCTTACGGATTTATCTTTACATTTGTCCATGTTCCACTTTCTTGCTTTCTTTAACTCTCTGAAATATTTATCTAATTCATTTAGTTTTTATTTGTCGTCTAATGACGTCATACACACACACACACAATTAAACAACCACTTTTGCTCTCTCTCTCTCCCACTCACTGCTTGATAATGTTTTTGCATATTGCACATCCTTAATGAAAAGTTGTTGCATACTTTGCGGCGCGCTCATTAAGTACCTCCTCACGCTTTTGCGCCAAGCACACGCAAATTTAACTAAATAATGCAGTATTTTGCAACAGGACAGTGTCGCCGACAAGGCGCAGCAACAGGAAACAGTGGATAACTGTAGGCAGCGCCGATGGCTGAGGACACTGAGGCAGTTTAATATGCTTAGAGCAACACTTGGCTGGCCCTCATGACAACAAGAACAACAGCAGGAGCAGCAACAACATAAATTAGCTAATTAGGCACAATTAAATATCCCTTTTGATTGCGGTTGCCACACACATACACACACACACACATATATAACCCATGCGGCTTGATGTTTTTATATGTGTTTTGTGAGCGCCAACTTTTTTTGTGTGCTTCCTGCAATTTTGAGGTCCTGGACAACGACGCGTGTTGCCAGCCACGCCCACATCACTGCAATGTCGTACGCCCACACAGATAGCACAGACAACACACACACACACACACACGCACACACACATGTGTTTGTGAGTTTTTGCCAGAACGTGGAAAAAGTTTTTTGCCACCACAGTCAAATGTTATTTTCGACGCTGTTTTTGTCTTCCTATTCCAGGAGCAAAGGATGGGGATGAGGATGAGAGAGGGTGAAGTCGTCGGGGAATTTCCACAACAACCGGAAAGTTTTCATGTTGCTGGAAAAATGCTGTGCGTTCAAATAATTGAGTTGGCATTTGGTCTCACTCTATCTCTCTCGCTCTCTCGCTCGCACTAAAAACAACATAATTACCATAATTAATTGTAATTATAGTCAAATAAATTATGAACACCGGCTGCAAATATCGCTTGTTTAGTTTTTTTCTCGCTTCTTTCGACTCCTTCCTCCTCCCCCCGCCTCACTAAAACTAAGTACAGAACTGAAATGTGTAACAACAACTGTAACTAAAGTTCAACTGTAACAGCAACAACAACAACCATTGACACATACAACCGACAGCATTGTTGTTGTTGTTAACGGTGCCTGACATCACGCACAACAACAAGGCTAACAACTACAACAACAGCAACAGCAACAACACGATCGACCTCAAGAAACTTACCGGAAAAAAAGAAGAAAAAAAAATAAAACAGCGCCTAAAATTTGTACCTACAACTATTTCAGCTAATTTTCAAGCACATTCCCTAACTTCCAGCACTCGAACTCACAAATACTCTGCCAACACCACCGCAAATCTTGCCTCTCCTCACTCCACACACACAAACACTCGGTGTCCACTCCAATCCTCACTTGAGGTGCTGAAAATTTGCGCTTGAGCCGCAGAACTAAATTCAAATTGCTGCCGCTACTTTTGCACAGTGGAACAAGTAGCTTAGGAATGGAATCAACTATTCATATGGTGGTCAGATTACAATATGTTTTACTACATCTAACAATAGAAGTTCGAGATTTGAGATAACAATAAATATTGATTGATAAATATTGAATATTAACAAGAAATATTGATATTCTTTCAAGTTTAAATGTTGATGGAATGGATGTTGACGATCTTATACTTAAACATCAAGAAGGCTTCCATTCTATCGCGGAAGAAACTTGATTATTACTAGTTCTTTGATGCTTAACTTTCAAATAATTTGTTTGTTAACAAATATTTCAATATTATTTCTATTTGATGATTATTTTCTATGACTTTTCCTTCTTTCTAGCTATTTTCTTTAGTTGTAACTTTAAATCTTTTTATTTAGGTAAATCGAAATGTACTTGAGCTCTATTTAAGCACTTTTAGCTTATCTTCTTCTAACGGAACATGCTAGAAGGCTTCCATTCTATCGCGGAAGAAACTTGATTATTACTAGTTCTTTGATGCTTAACTTTCAAATAATTTGTTTGTTAACAAATATTTCAATATTATTTCTATTTGACGAGTTTTTCTATGGGTTTTCTTGCATTCTAGCTATTTTCTTTGGTTGTAACTTTAAATCTATTTATTTAGGCAAATCGAAATGTACTTGAACTCAATTTAATCATATTAAGCTTTTCTTCTTCTAACATAACATGCTAGAAGGCTTTCAATCTATCGCAGGAGAAATTTGATAATTACTATTTATTCGATGCTTAACTATAAAATAATTCGTTTGTTAACAAATATTTCAATATTATTTATATTTGCGAGTTTTTCTATGGCTTTTCTTGCATTCTAGCTATTTTCTTTGGTTGTAACTTTATTTAGGTATCTCGCAATGGAGTTGAACTAAATTTAAGCACTTTTAACTTTTCTTCTAACGGAACATGCTAGTTTTCAGCATTAGTTGACCCACTGTGCGCTGTGATTGTTGTGCTTGGACCGCTTAGTCTCAGCTGCTGCCTTTGCTTTGTTGTTTTTGTTGCTGTTGTTGTTGCAAGTTAAGTTTTGCGACGCGACGCGACGCATGCGCAAAATGCCAACAATTTTTTTCGGCGCAGCTGTGCTCTGAACTCGACTTATCTCTGGGGATCTGGATCGGCTGTGTTTGCTGTGTGCTAACTATGCTGACAACGCCGCAGTCACTGAAAAGTGCCGAAAACACAACCAGCAACAACAACAATGATTTAGTTTTTTTTATGGTTCGGTTGTTGAATCGTTTGGCTGTCGCTCATTTGGCGTTTGGTTCATTTGCTTGTTGTGTATTTCGTTTTTCTGCCTTCTTGTTAACTCTTTAGAGGAGTGCAGGAGGGTGGTGGTATGGCGGCAATAAGTGGTATAATTTGCTCTGTTATATTATGTCTCGCACGCACACACACACACACACACACACACAAACACATACATGTTGCTAGTAGAATATTCAAATGCAATTTGGTGGCAATCGCAATTAAAGACACAAACTGGAGGCGTTTGTTTCTCTCAGTGTTTGGCCAAATGAGTGGGTTACTAAGCTGGTGGTTTAGTGGCTTAGTGGTGGTTCCAGTTGCTGGTTGGTGGCTCTGATTGGGCATTTCGTGGCATAACTAACTCGAAATGTGTCTAAGTGGCAGCATTTGCATTGCAATTGCCCGTTTTTGGCCGCAACCATGTTGCTTGCACCATTCTGCATGCTGCATGCTGATGAGGAATGCGTGATATTGCCACCAAGATACCATACCATAGATTTACCCAGAGATTATACAACCAAACTGTTTAGAATTGAACGCCGTGCATAGAAATGAGTTGTTAGTTGTTGTTCTGAAGCGATAAGATTCGAGTTAGAATCAAGGTTGAAGGGGCATGTAGCTTAGATATGTTTGATAGGATGGGACAGTGACTATTTCAAATGATTTCGGTGATTAAAAAGGGGATATTATCTTGAAGGCAGTATGCTCAACCAAGCCTTAAGGTACTTTGTTCACATTGCGCCCAAGGAACTCGAAGATAGTAATAGTAAATATCCTTTTTGGGAATATTTATAAAACTTAAGTTTGATTTTCAATCATTTCTGTATATTTTTAAGTCAGATACACAACTTAAGTTCACAATTTTCATTAAGTTGCATTCTAGACAGAGTCTTAAACCATTTTCAATACAATGTTCCCATGGAACTCAGAGATTCTAAGAGCTGTGACCTTGAAATTTATTATGTGAAATCTGTTTAGGATAATATTAAACATTTTTAGTTTATTCCTCAACTCAAGTAAGAAATTTCAAATCTGTTAGCTAGTGATATGGCTTACAAGTAACTTAATATGTCAACCAATAATTCTTCAGCTTTTCCCACAAACAATTAATCTATGGAGATGCCAAATCAGTTTTGGATTTAATGAAATACGCAAGAGATTAAGCATAGTTCACATATTTGGTTATATTTTTTCACGACGCAATTTGTCATGTTATAGCCAGTTTAATTCCCCACACTACGGACACACACACACAATCGACTTAACTAACCGAAGCGATAACATCGTTGTACAAAACGCGCTCTATGGGAAAATTTATTGTTTCATGTAATACGAGTTGGAAATGCGAGAAAGACGGAAGTAACAAGGGTAACAACTATTCTGACTACGCCCAGAGGCCATAACAATGCTAATACCACACACAAACACAATCAGACTGTTAGAGCGCGGGGAAGGGGAAACGATGACCAGCAGCAAACTTAGAGGGATCAAATCAGTAACAGCAAAAGACTTTCTATCTCGAATCTAAGTTAGCCACGCATCCCAAAATGTCATAAATAAGGTTTCTGGTGAGCCCGAATGTAGATTTCAAATCCACGCCTATCCAAGTGAGAGAGAGAAGTCAAATTAAGAGCTGTTGCAGCTGTTTGATGCTTGTCTTTGCATGTACGATATGGTATATGTATATTTGCGCTAATGGGAATGTTGCATGCGTCACCTTCCCACCCCTCTCACACACGTGTGTATGAGTGTGTGTGTGTGTGTGTGTTATCTACAAGTTGCAGCCGCCTTTTTTTGTGGGCGTATTTTGGCGAGAGACTGGGAGACTTTTGGTGTTTGTGTTGGTGCAGCTGCCTCGCTGATATGATAATGAGGGTCTGCATTTCTTGGCTAAAACATAAATCATGGTTAAGCTGCACTCACACACACACACACACACACACACTATGTTAATTGGCTTGAGAGGAACGAAAGAGTGCGACTTTTTGGCCAATTCCTGCCAATTTAAACAATTTGCGCCCCGACAAAGCCAAAAAGGCCGCATGCAGGTAGTTAGGTTAGAGGCAGGGCGGTAATCGGACGGGGGGGACTGTGAAGTCAGTCGGCATACTCAAGTGCCTGGCCTGCCTCCCCGTCCGTACCGTTCCGCCCGACAAACAAACACTCGAATACGCAAATTTAAATAAAATCATCAAGAATCGGAAATTTGAATTTCCGAAAAGTGCCACTCAAGGTCCGCTGTCCGACCGACCCAAAAGGTAGCCTAAAAAACCGCCAAAACCTGTCCTGACCCCCCCGGCCCCACTCCCCTCCCTCTCTCTCACACTCGCTTCTTTCGGCACTTGAAGTTGTAAATCGCAGCCAACTTTAGTTGTTGTTGTTGTTGGGTTGGCTCCTTGGTTTCGTTCGCCCAACGGGCCAACAAACGTCGAGTCAGTCAGTCAGTCAGCACCTCATTCAAATGGCCGCGTCGACGACCTGTGCAACTATGCCACACTAACCAAACCCAAACCACCCTACCCACCCAACCACCCACCCACTCTTGTGTCCAAGCTGGCTTCCAAGTATGGCACTTGCCGCTGGCCTCTGATTTGAATGCCGCTTGACGTCTTCTTGAAAATGCTCGTTTCGCTTCTTCTGCTCTGTCCTCGCTCCTCGCTTTTTTTTCGAGTGCATACAATTGAAATAATTTCTGTGCGCCGCCCCCACGCTCCACTCAAGGGCGTGGCTCCCTGAGTGCAGCAGCAGCGGCGCACTTTTTGCATAATTAAATATATTTTCATTTTTTTTATTTTTTTTATTATAGTTTGCATGCGGCAATAGTATTATATGAAGAGAGAGTCAGTCCTGTTAACTGTTTGCTGGCGCCCTCTATGGTCGAGACGCTGCACAAACATTAAGTACTCTCTAGGTCTGTAATATTTTAATTAAAAATTCCAATTGTTTTCCTTTTACACATTTTTTTCTGTAGCTTTTTGATAGCTAGCAATAATTGTTGAGAACGTTAACTTGGCATAAAACTGACTAGGTTAAAGCCCTTAAGTTGGTGCGATTCTGAAGAGGTTGGGGGAAGAAGTCTTTCTGATCATATTTAAGCTTTTCAAATTTAAATTCTGGTCTACATTTGGAATCCTTTCCATTTCCAAAGTGAAATTATACAATTATCTGCATTTAATGGCATATTTGTAATATTATTTTTTGGCAACTTCCAGTTTGGCAACACCCACAACCCCTCACCCCTTCCCACGCCTAAAAAAAAAGATGGATAATAATAGCGCATTGCTTCTGTGCCATTGTCTGCAAGCAATTTCTGGCCCAAAGTAGGCTAACAAAATTTATGTCAACTGACTGCGCACAACTTTTGTTAGCCGCACTCCGTTCGAGAGAGGGGGGTGGTGGGGATATCTAGCTGCAAGTTGAAGTCAAATAAAATGTTGCACACGAAGGAGAAGAAGAAGAAGGTGGCAGGGTTGGGCGAAGTGGCTGCATAAAAATAAAACTGCCCAGGCAGAGAAATTTTAATATAACCCTCCAATCTGGATAATCCCTGCCCCCTTCCACTCCACCTCTTCTTTTTTTTTTTGGCCCGAAACTATGTCACTAGGCACTGCAGTCAACCAGGGGGGTGTGGGGGATAAGATAGGGGGTATAGGTCGCTGCATTACGTCTAGCTTTAGTGTAAAAGCTCTCTGTGCTCTCTCTGTCTGGGCAGAGATAAGTTTTGTCGTCCATTCCACCATGCACAAAACAGCACAAATCCAATTCTATACGTACCCCAAACACCCCTCCATCCCCTCTCCTTGTCCTGTGAGTGTTCCATTTACGTGTCGCAGCATTTTGTCTTTACGGCTAGAATTTAATACACGGCAGTTTGTCTTTGACAACAGCAACAAAGCGAGCGAAAAAAAAATATACTGCCAGGTAGCACAAAACTACAACAGTGCGAGAAGGACAGACACAGAGAGAGAGAGAGAGAGAGAGAGACAGTGACAACAACAATGAGGAGTAGCGACAAATGTGCAAAGGCTGCGACTTGTCGCCACTTGCACAGCGTTTGCCATTTGCCATTTGGCATTTTGCAGCACTGCAGCGCCAAAAGTTTTGTGTTTTACATGACAAGCGAGAGTAAGTCGACGTGGCTTTATCATCGGGATTTAACAGTTAACCCTTAGCCCAAGCCATTGCATACGTAAGAGCTTGTTAATATAGTGAACAGATGTCGGCTGTTGTACATCTTATGAGCTAATAGTCGGGTAGTGGGGGGAAAGGAAACAACAATCAGCCAAAGGGGAAAACACCAGAAGAAAAGTCGAAAACATGTTTGTGGAGATCTTTGAATGGATGACAGTTTTCGGGAGATTCGAAACTTATTCATTAACATTCATATTTTGACACAAGATCTTGAGTATCTGCTGTTGGATACTTCATGATTTGTTCTATGTTTCAGGATGGACTTCCCTTGGCCTTTGATCATATAAATATCAGTTGAAGATTTTTTGGAAGAGCTAGAACTTTTGTTCCCCATTTGAGTGCTAATGCAAGGACATATCTTATAATTACTACTAAGAAAAACAAACTCACAGAATTCGGATTCAAAACGTACTTTTGTGATTTTCGATTTCCCAAAAATGTTCTCTCTACTTTCTCCCATCACTACCTTTGCTACGCTACACAACACTATTAAAACTCAGGTCTTATTTAACGTTGACTTCAATTGCAATACCGCCTCCGCCACCTGCCCTCTCTTCCCTCACGTTCCCCTTACAGTGATGCCTTCGTCACTTCTTTGGGCTTCTCGCAAAAGAGCTTTAAATTGGCTTTTCAAATTAGGTCGCACTGGTTGGTTGTTGCTAATGTTGTTGTTGTTGTTGGGTTGTTCACTCTCTTGGTGCTGTTGGTTGCCATTGTTGTCACATTTGGGTTTCGAATGCGTTGCCCAAATGGCAACATAGCAAATAACAACAACAACAACACGAACACGAACGAACAGCAACATCAACAAGACACAGATGTGGCAGAAACACACACACACACATACACTGGCGTGTCCAGTGTCCAGTGTTCATGGCGTTGCCCCAATGCCTTTTAATTGAAAGCGGCATATGCAGAGCAACAACCAACAACAACACTACAAGACAGACGCAGTTAAAAATTGTAATTTCCATTGCTGCCAGGCAACAGGACCCTACAGCCGCCCCGCCCCGTCCCGCCCCATCCCGCCACGCCGATCCGCGTCCCTCTTTGCCTTGTCTTTGAATGAATTCGGTTTCGAGTTGATTTTGCGTTTGCTTCTTATTTTGCTGCAAGCTGCAAGCAAAGGCTTTAAGTTCTTTTTGGGGCAGTTGCTGCTGCCGCCAGTCTCACAAATTAAATTGGCTTTAAATTGACACCTCCGGTGGCAGGATATAGCCGCGTTCACTCACACACACACGAACACACACACACACATTGCATGTTGCTTAACTTTATTAAGGATTTCGCGCAGCTGCTGCCACGCCCACCACAACACAGCGGCAACAGTTAATAAAGAACCAAATTATTGTGTTGTTCACACTTTGACACATTGAAACGGAAATTTAATTAACGATTTTTTCAATAAAATTGCGCTTTTTATGCCAAACGACAGTTTGCAAGCCTTAACAAGTAAGAAGGCTCTAGTCGAGAAAACCCGACTAGACTATACCCTGAACCCTATACTTGCAATGCTTGCAAGTATGTGTGACTGTATCTATGTATACGCGTATAGTGCATACTTTCTTAACTTCAATAGTCCATATCTCCAATGTTTCTCAACCGATTTCAATAAAATTTTCACAGATTATCATTATTTAGTCTAATCTTTCAAACTGCATCAAAAATCATTCCAAATTCAAGATTTTGTTGTTATCGATCACATGTGTATATCGGAAACGGGAAGAGTTATCGAAAATTTAAAACAAACTGCCTAGGGAGGCGAGCTTATGTACCAAATCTGGAGTATCTAGCTCTTATAGTCTCTGAGATCGACGTCATACATACGGACGGACTCGGTTGTTGATGCTGATCAAGAATATATATACTCTACGAAGTCGGAGATGCTTCCTTCTGCCTGTTACATACTTTTGCACAAAACCATTATACCCTTTTTACCCATTTTCAATGGCTTCAGGGTATAAAAACAACATCTGCAGGCAGTTAAAGCAAAGCAATTGCTTGGATTAAGTCAGGAACTTCTTATAAAATAGAATGTGAAATGATTTTATTGAGAAATCTTTATGTGAGGGTGTGAATAAATCCTTTTCGACTAGGATTATGCTTTAATATAATATTTGAAAAGTGAAAAAACGCAAAACATTATTTATGCTTAAAATATCTCAGTTAATTGTTAATCGTTTAACATTATTCCATTTAAACTTTATATGTAATAAACATAAATAGTTCTCTTTTCACAACCTGTTCTTTGGTTCATTAAAAGATCAAAACGATAAAAAAAACAAGTGTGTGATTAACTTTAGAACTTTATGAGGAGCTGTTTAAGTTATCCTTATTAAAAGTTGTAACTAAGGCAAAACAATGAAGGCATTGTGTGCTACAAACAAACACATATAAATAATATATATACACTATACAGAAAGTGCTCGAAAAATTAGTTTGCATGCTGCGAACGTTGTAATGGATATGACTACA
The DNA here is from genome assembly GCA_035044485.1 of Scaptomyza reducta. NCBI lineage: Eukaryota > Metazoa > Arthropoda > Insecta > Diptera > Drosophilidae > Scaptomyza > Scaptomyza reducta. Next base: position 519,083 of record JAWNNV010001104.1, on the reverse strand, counting down.
AATGAGTAGAAGAAAACTTGCCAAAGCATGTTTTTTAGGCAAAACACAAGGAACATAGTGTGAGAGGGAGAGGGAGAGAGGAAGTGTTTGGCTGGTAGACGGCACTCGAATGCGCAACAACAAAAGAACTAATTAAAAAATTAATCTAGCTTAAAGTTCCATTAGAGCGCCAGCGAAGTTTCACTGAATGGAGGGGGGATGGAGAGGGGGTATTGCAACAGCGGCAGCGGTGCGTTGAGGAAATGGAAAAAGTTTTCTCTCTCTCGCTCTCGCTCTCTCTCTCTCTCTCTCTCTCTCTCTCTCTCTGTGTGTTCATTTCGCGGATGCCGACGGCAGCAACAGCCTGCTGCCAAAGACAAGTCTTCAACAATGGCGAACATGGAATGGAGAAGGTTGCGGGTTGAAGGGTTGTTGCAACAGCGGAAGTTGCAGCGGCAAGTGCGGAAGTGCAAGCTGTGTGCAAAACTACAAGAAATGCCTTGCGAAAAAAAAGTAAGGCTGAATAATTAAATTGTCCTTGAACGAGAGAGAAAAACTGCATTCGAATTTAGAACGCAAAAAATCGGAACAACAAAAAAAAGATGCCAATGCCAAATAAAATGCTTGTAATGATAAACTATCCCGCCACAACCCTCTACCCCTCTCACGGTTAAACCATAACTTATGTTCATTGGGAATTGATGGCCAAGGGGATTTTAGGCTAAGGCTTATGAAACTTGCCCCTTCGAGTTGCATTCGACTCAAAGCAAAAGTGAAAGTTCAGCCCAAAAAGGAATTGCAATTATGGTAAATGATTTACTAAGTGAGTGAGCGAGAGAGTGATAGAGTGGGTGAGTGGGTCAGAGCATCAGAATCAGAATCGTTAAGGCTTTTTCTTTTGTGCCAGTTAAGACAAGCTCAGGGGATTTATTTGAAAGCGGCTTAAATCAATGGCCCAGTGAATTGAGAGCTCAAAAAACTTATTATTTAAAAGATTTAAGAAAAAGTGAAGCAAGATATCCTAACTACGAACAAATATAATCCTTTTCAATTGAACGTAATTTTTTTTTTCGAAATTCACAAAATTCGAAACTAAATCTTCTTTTAATTAATGCTAAACAATTCCGTTTTAGTTAAATAAATGAAGGAGAAATATTTGAAATAAATTTTTATAGTGAGCACTTAAATTGCAATTATAGTTGAAGCTATTTGACCATTTATTCAACTCGCAGCTGCCTCGAAATAGTTTATTTTATTTTATTCTTTATTATATGTCATAAAACTGTGCGAGGCACAAACAGACAGATAGACAGACAGACAGATGGAACGGCAAGGCAAACTGTCATTCTGGTTGACACTTAAAAAGAGGTCAGCGCAAGAGAGAGTGAGAGAGAGATAGAGAGAGAGAGAGCGAGAGCACTATACTATCATAATAGTATAAGCCAAAGACTCAATTTTCAACTTTTATTGCGGTGCATAAGGGGAAAATATAACTATTCTGTTTTCTTTTTCTTTTTTTGTGGAAGTGAAAGTGTAACTGTAACTGTAATTATAAACAGCTGAATGTATCTGTGCTGTCCATTTGTCTGTCTGTCTGGCTGAGTGTCAGTTTTTTGTGTGTGTGTGTGTCTAGCTGTGGGCTGAGCACGTCCCGCCGTCTGTGTAAGTTTATCCAATGGCTTTTGCCAACCCTCAAAACAAAACTTGCCAAAAATAAAACCTAAAACTCAACTCAAACTCAACTCAACTCGGCTCAGAATTCATCTCTGTAAACTGCAAGTGTCGCTCAAATGTCGCTGCCATTTTTTGGACCAACTGTCTGTCTGGCTTGTCTGTGTCTGGTTTGCCTGTCATAAAATGTATAAAACTTTTGGCCCAAAATATATATATACTATATATATAGTATATGTCTGCTGCCTTGTCGATGTTGTGGGTTTTAATTTTTTATTGTTCGCTTGCCTAACCCCCCAAAAAAAAGTTTGCAGCACTTTTTGTTGCCAGACTTCTGTTGGCAACAGTCTCCAACTCATCGCCTCGCTTCGCTTTTGGCCCGTTAGTTGCGTGGGTGTAACTTGAAGCGCCATTGGCCCAATTACTCTAAACGAATGTTTCGCAGATGACAAACCCAACTCCTCCTCCCTCCCGCCTCAAACTAAGCACAACTATGCTATCGCTTCGGGCAGTCTGCCTGCCAGCCTGCCTGCCTGCCTGCTGTTAGATAAACGACAAGGATTCTCTCGTGTACGGCGGGGATTCCACATGCTGCATGCGGCATCTGTAATTTCGTGGCGTTATAATAGAGCTTAATGCACAAAACTCGTTATCAGTTGACGGCGTTGAAAACTTTTCGCTCAAACAACAAACAAAACAAACAAATGAAATGAATGAAATGAAATGAATGAAATGAAATGACTGAAAGCTCTCCAAACAACGCAAGCGTTTGATTAAATGCATGTAATTTGCCTTGGAGAATCCAGAATTACGAAGGGCCATCAATCGTCATTGTCTATTGTCAAATTGTGCGAAATGAAGTGGCACAAAACTCAAAACGGAAAACAAACAAAATCCATAGACGAAACATAAAACACACAAACACATCTTACAATGTTGAAAAAACAGCATAAACAACTTCTAGCAAGAATGCTTCAAGTGAAGAAAAGCAATGCTGAACTATGCTAATGCTCTGGAAGCAGCTTTTGCTGTTGATTATATGAAATGTTCAATAACCCTATACATATATTTCATTTTTGAATTGATAAATGTTGTAAATTGAAGTGGAAAAAGTTTAACAACCATTCAATAAAGCTTTTTTTATTGCCACTAGAATGCCAACTAGACCGAAAGGTAAACAAACTTTTCTCTCAAATCACAAAACGAGATAGAACTGCAGATGGAACTTAACCTTCGTGCATCATAAAGCGTTGCTTTGTTGCATATATTAATATCTCTTCAGCTATTTTAGCGTCAAGTTGTGAATTCCACCTCCACCTCAACCTTACCCCTTCGCTCGATTCTAGCCAGCTATTTATGACGCCCACAACTGTGTGTGTGTGTGTGTGTGTGTGTATTATGTGAGAAATGCAATTTGATTGCTTGTAAAAACATGTTAAATTCTTATGTGGCAACAAAAATTCAACTCAAGTCGCAACTTTTATGTTTTTTTTTCTTATTCGGCATTTGAAAGAATTTATATGACATATAAGAGGCGTGGTCCAGCTTCAGCTCCAGCTACAGCTCCAGGTTCAGGTTCAACCCAACAGGCTCCCTCTCCCTACTCGGTTTCTGTTCCTTAACATCTCTCATAATTTTATGATTTTTGTCTGTGTTTGATCTTTCTGTGTGTGATTCACATATGTGAAAAACAAACTCTTCTCCTCATAAACGTTCGTTTCGTTTCTTTTCTTTGTTTTTCTTCGCTTAGTCGAATGTTGTTTTATTTCAGTCATGTGGAATATTTTTATATTATTTTATGAAAATTGTCAACGCAGCTCGTTTTTATGGTGCGCAAACACATCATAGTCGATGACATCGTTGACTTGACACGCCTATCCGCCCCCAATGCAGTAGGAAAAAGGAGGCGTTATGCTGCTTAAGAAGTCTTCCGGCCATGTCATAAACGTGATAGAAGTTTACGAGCTGCTGATGTGATGAGTTGGTCAATTTAAAAATGAAATAATACAAATGAGTATACGTGACATTATGTGTGGAGCGTATATAGAAATGTTTATTGATAGTTAGAAACTCAGGTGAAGGAGTACAATAACAATTTTGGGTTATTTTGTTTCCTAACAAGTCTTGAGAACTATATAGGCTTAGCAAATAAATACTCGATGACAATCATATGCAAATCTTATATCTCTTTTTATTAATGTTCACTTTGATTAAGAACAACCCCTTGACATAAAAAGATACGCACATACGCATAAGTACATCAACACCATACAAAATGCAACACTTGCTCATATCTCGGAATGATCGCAAGGCTCGTTTCGGCATGCTTGGCATGTTACTTATTATTATTATTGTATTGAGTGCAGCAGCAAGAGGCGTTGATGACGACTTTGGCACACCATGTGGGCCAGAAATAAGGAAAGATGAAAGCAAGCGAGCCGCCTCGTCAACTGAATTGAAATGAATAAGCAGCGAATGATGGAGATGCAGATGATGGCAATGGGAATGGCAATGATGACGATGTGGGGGGGGGGGTAGGCAGCGAAAAGGGCAAAAACGGCGAAATCAAAAGCAAACACAACGAGTGGCACTTGAGAGCCAAGCGAAACACAAGAAACAAGCCTAAATAAGTGGCTGCAATAAAAGACAGCGCTATAAATAATATACTATATATATATGTGTGTGCAAAAATTATGCAGATAAACATAGATACAACACACAAATACAAATGCAAATACATAGACATAGACATTTCGCATTTTGCGTTGCTAATTTGACAGCCGTCAATGGATTTGTTTTGCCTGAGCTGTTCCAAGGTGTTCCAGTTACATTTCCTGGCCGGGTGGCTTTTGGGTTTTTGGTTTTTTTGTGTTGGGTTGGGTCACGTGCCCGGCTTTGATGTTCCGTTTTTGTACGTTTTTAGTCTGAGCCACAGCGCAGCTAATTAGCCAGCGTTGCATGAGGGGCATGCGGCATGAGGCAATCGCTCAACACCATTTGATGGCAGCTGCTGCTGCTGCTGCTTCTGCTCGAATCGTCTAAAGAGCACCCGAAATAAAATTTAATTACGCAGATTTTTACGCCTTTCGCTCATTGCTCAAATAACACATTCATTTGTTCGTTTCTCTGTGTGTGTGTGTATGTGTGTGTGTGCGACTATTCCCTTTTGACATTAAAATGCGTTTTTAACAAGCATTTCAACACAAATCTGTCCACACTGCATACAATTAAAATGCTAAAAAGCGCCGAAAAAAATATAAAAGCGGAAATTTTTCAAAGCAAAAACAACAAAACCTAAATGCTCTACAAAAACACAAAGGAACGTTTCCAAAACGTTTATGAACTTAAAGTATATTAAGTTAAGTTAAGTTAACTTTAAAATTTATTCAAAACTATATATTTTGTTATTTAAAATGTTTCATTTTAATTAAGCTAAATAAATTCTATATTTTCTTCTATTATTCATAAATAAGATCGATCGGAAAGTTCCAAAAAAAACTTCAAAACTTCAAGTTTTAAATATTCTGCAATTGTTTGTCAAGTAAAGCAGCTAAAAATGTAGAAAATATTATATACACTTAATTATTTCAGCATTTTTCTTGTTCATTCAAGTTTATACAAGTTTGAACTGAACTTCGACAAACTTTATCATGACATTGATGTACTCTTGCTCACTATAAATAACTAGGTGATTGAGTGACTGGAAAAAGGGGGGAAGTGTATGCATGTGTGAGTGTGTGTTAAGGGGGGTCAGCGTCACCCCTTTTATTTTTTTGGTTTGGTGGGGCAATGAAGCGCATCCGTGGCAGATCAAAAACAGCTGCACACATGACGACCAGCCGAGTCGTCAACATCGCCGAGTCGCCAAGTTGCCGAGTTGCCAAGTTGCAAGTCTGAGAGAGATTGACAAAGGAGCGTTCCTAACACTTGCAATTGCCTGCTCTGCCTTCTGTTTGTCTTCACAGTTAGCTGCTGTTGTTGTTGTTGTTCTTTTGACATTTCAACTGTCATAAATGGCAAATGCAGTGCGTCCGTCTGCTTCTGCTTCTGCCTGTGAGCTGTTCCAGCTGAGCGCCTTTAATGCTCATGTGGCAAAGATTCAGATGTTGGCCCCACAAAATGATTGACACACAACGAATGCCGTCGCTGACAAAATGCCGGCGCACCTTCGACTAGCACAAGAAGCTCCAACAGCAACAGCAACAACAGCAACAACAACAGCAACAAGAACATTAACTCATATATTTGCAATGACTTCAACTTCCATTGCGTCTCCTCTGGTTGCCATTTAGTTTCTCACATCTGTGTGTGTGTGTTGTCTTTTTTGTTCTGTGACTGACTGTCAACAATTGGCGTGAAGTAGTTGAAGCTTATTGTTGTCGTTACCCCACCGCGCAGTCACCAACCTCCTCCTCACTTTATGAGTGCTTTTGTGGGTCTTGTCGTTTGTTAGCTAACCAGCCATGTCTTATGTGCTGGCTAATTAATTTCAATTAAAATGCCTAGACTGTTACTCAGGCATGAGAAAGGCAACAAACAGCAGCGAACCGCAAGGGGGGTTAAATAGGTCTCTCTCTATCCCACTCTCTCTCTTTCGTTCTTTCGTTGTGAGTAACTTTGGCAAATGCAAGAAATTCGCATAGACCTTTTAATTGATTTACGGCTGTCAAGTAATTTAACTAACTAATGAATGCAATGAAAACATTTGGACAATTATGCCGCCAACTCTGGGCATTACGTGTGAAATTACGCAATTCCTCGAAGTCTTGGAAGTCATTACATAATATAATAATTAACACATAAAAGCGAAACGTTGCCATTGACAAACTGTATGACAAAAATGTAAAACAGGGGAACATATATATAGAACTACATATGGAATAATCATTTAGAAGTGTAAGGGAATCATATTAGCACTCATTTGTAATAAAGTTGAACTATAAAATGATATATGCAGATACTTTTGAACATTTTACTAACTCCAATTGTTTGAGGAAACTAAGGAATATTCCTTGAAAATTATTTTAATAAAACTTCAAAAGTTGTGTATAAAATCTTCCTATTATCATACTATTCAGAAGTTTCCTAGGTTCATGTTATACATTTTGTACTTTCCGTAAGACCGTTTCGAGTGTGTTCCATTTCCTTGAAACTTTCAATCTTATATTATAAATGAATAGCCATAGCAAATGCTTGGAACACACACAGCCACCCAACTCAGCCTAGGTCAAAAAGAGATGGCGAGCAAGTAAAAGAAAGAGAGAGAGAGAGAGAGAGTGGGAAAGGGAGAGAATGAAGAGTAAGCTCCTGCTGATGCTTTGGCAATTGATTCGCTTTAACAACTGCCAACTTTGCATGTGGCTAGCATTTATAAAAATCAATATTTTGCCTAGCCATTGCGATGCGTATTCACATTGGCCTGGCACCCAGCACACACACACAACGTTGCATGCCCCATTCAACTAGACAGCGTCATATAACTCAGCATAAAAAAAATGTCAACTGTCTGCGACACACAAAACTTATTTGTCATGCAATTTTCTCGAACGCCTTAAGAGGCAAGGATTGGAGGATGAGAGAGGAAGGAATCGAAACACACACATACACACAGGGACACACAGGCACAGGCAATAGGCAATAGGCAATAGGCAATAGGCAATCTATACATGTCCAAAGAGACCGAGAGAGAGAGAGAGAAACCAGTTCGGCCAGACATAATAACTTATGGCAATTGGATAAGGCAAATTGTGGGCTGCGAATCAATAACGTTCAACTGATGCGTAGCAGGTGACAGTCCAATCCAGTTGAAGATCTCCTCTGGGGGCAGCCAAGTCTGTTCTCGACCTAGGCTTACAGTTAGTTACAGTTGGATTAGTGGCTGCTGCTGCTGCTAACCAGTTAAACAGTTTGTCATCATGGCCAACAAAATGTGAAACGTGAAAGCCTGAACTGGCTGACAGGCTGTCTGCCTGTTGTTGACAATGCGCCAGCTAATTGGTCGTCTATGATACTAAAAACTGTTAAAATATGAGTGCCAAGTAGTAGAGGATAAGCTTGTGACCTGGCTCAAAGTAGTTTATGCTATCCACAAATGGCTTCATCCTAAAAAGCGAAACATTTCGAGCTAAGCTTAACTGCAGCTGCTGCTGCTGCCCGAATGAAGAAACGTGGCACATTAACACTTTAACGTGCCATAATTACCCCAAGAGCAGCGAACACAGCGAAGACAGCGAAAGGTATGGCAAATAAAATCATGTACACGCGTAAAAATGTCAGCCAATGCCTTTTTAAAAGTCAGCGAGCAAGTTAATTGTCTGTCCGAAGGTAGCCAAAGGGCACAGCATACAGAGAGATAGTAAAAGGGAGGAAGGTGGGGAGTGGAGATTGAGGTAAGGCAGCGACAAAGTCATAGTTGTCCAGTGATTGTGTGGCAGTGGCAACAGCAACAGCAACAAAAATCATCATCATCCTTATACTCATTCTCATCGCCATCGTCATTCGGACTTGCAAGCTCTGCTGACAAAGTTGTAAGTTGTTGATGTTCCTTTGGGTTGTTAATGTGGCTCGCATTGTTGTTGTTGTGGTTGTTAGTGCTGTTCTTGTTGCTGGGGCCATTTTAATGTCCAGACTGACAACGAAATCAGCAAACACAGTGGGGCGCAATGCCTGTGGAGACGCTGAACGCTCGACTCTAACTGGAGACATAAAAGTGTGCCACAGAGCACAAGATTTGTTATACCAAATAGCCCAAAGGCTTAACGGACAATTAAGTTTAAGTTTTTATTAGAAAAGTTTACGAATTACCTTGACTTAAGAAAAATATTTTTATTGCACTGAAAATTAATCTATAAGATTGGTGAAGAAAAAGAGTAAAAAGAATTACTCGTAAAAAGTTTTCTTAATGAAAAAAAAAATATATATATTTATATAAGAAACTTTATGCACAGTAAAGGTAAGAAATAATAGCATTAAGATTATATATGTATATAATTTTTATTGCACTGAAAATTAATCTATAAGATTGGTTAAGAAAAGAGAAAAAAAAATTTCCCGTAAAAAGTTGTATATATTTTTATAAAGGTATGAAATAATATATAAGAAACTTTATGCAAAGTAAAGGTAAAAAATAATACCATTAAGATAATATATATATAATAATAATATTGATAAAAATCCAACTTTTGCCCATTGTACAAACACATAATTACAATTCCACACCTCAAAACAGGCACCAAAAATTAAAGAGCAAACAGCAAAGGCGGAATTGAAGCGTCAGCAACATCAAATCGTTCAAGATCGTTAAGTGAATTCATATAAAAATTCCTTAAATGTCGCATTATGACAAAACGATCGTTTAAGCAGACCGAGAGACAGAGAGAGAGAGAGAGAGTGAGTAAGAGGAAGAAGTCAGGACGAACAACATGATTTTTATGAGGCAAAACCTGAGCAGACGACAAAAGACACATGAAAAAATAAAATAATGTTAACTGGAGCCTGTTTGAACGTTTTTCTGTTTTTGTTTTTTGTTTTTATGTTTGTTTTCGGCTCTTCGCTCTCTGCGTGATAAAAATGCTTAGCACACGGCGCAAAATTCTGTAAACATGGCCAACATGACTGAGGAACGACAAACAAACAGCAAAAAAAAGGCCAAGGGCAACGCTCAATGCCGATACCAATAACTAACGATTCTTTTGAGCTCTTTAAGCTGTGTCACAAAATTTTTGTATGTCTGTTCAAAAATATTCCGCATTATTTTCGTAACGTTCGCAGTTTTGTTCGGCAAAAGTCAGAGGCTCGAATCACGAATCACATTTTGTGTTGTCGCCTCTTCCATTTTTAAATCTCGTTCTTCTCCCTTTTTTTTTTATCTTTTGTTTCACTTTTTGTTTTTTTGCAAAGTTTTATGCAATTTTTGCTTTTATTTTTGGCATTTCTGTGGCTTTTGGTCATGAATCATGATTTATTTGGAGTTCTTTTTTTCTGCTGCTGCTGTTGTTAGCTTCTTTTACTTTTTTTTCGAATGCTGCGCAGGACATTTTCACTTTGTTGTTGTTGTTGGCGCTGCTGCTGTGTAAGCCAAGTTTGGTATTTAGACGGGCGGCGACAAAAATGGCTTAGTTTGTTGGCCACGTTTTGTTTAGCTACAGCACCACCACCACCAGCACCACACCACTTGGTGGGAACTTTGCACCGCCATCCACAACAGTTGCTGCTTTTGTTCTTATTGTTGTTGTTTTTGTTGTCTGTCTGTCTGTGTGTCTGGTAGTTGCCGGCTGCCGGCATAAATAGTATAAACACATTCACAGTAGGTTTGTTCAGCATGTATTTTGGTTTAGTCGTGATTTGAAGTTGATTTTGTTTGCCACAGTTGCAAAGCGACATAGTCTTAAACAAGCCCAACGCACGATACAAAACACAAATTTAAATATTTAAAGGAGTTCCTTAGTTAAGCACTCGAAAGCAGTTGCACAAAGATACTCAGGTGAATGGAGTACATCTAGTTTGAGTTCTCGTTACACAAAACAGATTCAACTCTGACATAGTTTTAGCATTTTATTTAAACATTTATCCAAGCAAAACATTTTTATTTGCTTGCAGATTGATGTCAATTATTTCATTTTCACGTTTTTTAATTGAAATCCAATTCGTTGTTCATCGTTTTTAGGCCAATATCGAGCGAAATTGAACGCTCGTTTTATCTCGTATTCAGGGCATTAGCCGGATATTGACAGCTTTGCTATGGCAAAGGCGTGTGTGGGGGGAAATAAACTGTCAGTTAATTTGCCACGCCCTCGCGCACACTCCGCCCTGCGTTGTCAAACGAACTAAGCGAGTTTTAATTAGGTGATGCACAGAAAGAAAAATTGAATTATAATCGAATTTCATTTAACTTGCAAGCCCGGAAATGAATACCCAATTATTGAATGCACTTTTCTTTTTCTTTTTGCTTTGAATACTCTAACTTAAGGTATTGGGTGTCAGAATTATGTGTTGATTACAACAAATATTCTTTTTTTTCCTTTTTCCTATTAGAAGTAGAGACTTACCTTTAAGTTTTCCTTGAGTGCTTCAAAACATCTTAAATCATTGGATTTGATTATAGTTTTACTTAGTTTTGAAAGTGTTTTGAAAGTATCCTTTCCGACAACTTGTATTTGAAGATTTGATTGTGAATATCTAAAAAAAGAAAGATTTTTCCGAAGGTAACTCAAAGATATGAAGGTTTCCTTATTTGTTATAGCTTAGCTTCTAGTATCATGACAGGAACTAACTTACAAAAACAAGTAATGAAACGAAGAGCTTGTATTAAAGATCTCTCCGAAAGTGTATTTAAACATGAACTAACAACATTCCAACCATTCTCTACTCTCTCACCGATACTCGTTACCCGTGTTCGAATGTTCGTTTAGTTTATTAGTTAGTTGCCGAGTTTCTGCGTGGGGGCAACTCAATTAAATTGCCTTTCAGGGCAGATGACGTATGCGACGTATTAATGCAAATCATTGAAAATTAATTTAGCCTACAGAAAATATTGCCAGCCTGGAGCGCCAATTGAATTTTGTCCCTAGTTTTCTCGTTTGTTTTCATTTACTTTTTATGCAAGGCAAACTGCAATCGCATATGTTTGTTTTGTGGCATACGTGCGCAGCTTTTGCCACGCCTCAACTGCCATTTCACCCCGCCTCAACAAGTGAGGCACTTGCACTTTAAGAATTGCATTAAGAAACTTATTGTTGGGTTGGGTTTTGGTTATGGTTCGCTGCTCAGGCATACTCATACTCCGAGGGCGAGAACGAAGAGAAGGAGCTGGGGAGCACACTGTGGACTGGTTGGCACTACGTGCCTGGATTATATTCTGGGGTCGACGGCGCTTGTAGGAGTTGGCAATTGCATTGAAATTATGTTATGCATTTCACGTGCAACAAGTTGAAATCATAACAAGCCCAAGTTGCACTAAGGAAAATACTTTTCCAACTCAAATGCAATGAAAATATTGAAAGAGCCGTTGTAGAAATTGAAAAAAGCAAAACATCCTTTGGGTATAAAAGTATGTTAAACAAAATACATTTCCTGCTACAATTCCAGATTGTAGTCTAGTACAAAAAAGGTCAGGTTTTGTTTGAAGTTTAAGATCGTAGTAGTCGGAGTTTAGCTAATGTAATGTTGTGTCACCAAAAAAGTTCTTAGGGAATAAATTGAAGTAGACTAGAAGCCAGGGCCATCGGGGAGAGTTGATCATCATGAAAGACCAGATACAAATATTTCCATCGCGAGCCAATGCCGTGATCATGAAACAAAAGATTCTGGCCGCGAAACGTGGCAATAGTCTGATGAAGCGTAAACGAGATGCGATCGATATGAAGCTGCGCGAGATACGAGCACGGATGGCCGAAAAGGAGGATCTCGTTGACAAAATGATGCGTACGGCGATATTCTCGGTGGCCAAGGCGAATTTGCTGGGCACAGACTTCAAGCCACTCATTGTGGCCGATAGTCGTGTGGCAACGGTAATTATGCGCAAGCGTCAGCAAAAGATTGTTGGCATCACGTTGAACTACTTTGAGCTGGAGATGAATGATCAGGGTGCCTTTCCGCTGGCGGGCCTCAACTGTGGAGGGCAGCAGGTGCAGAAGGTGCGCAAGTATTATCAGCAGGCATTGAAGGAGATTGTGGATTTTGCATCGTATGAGTATATGACACGAATGATGGCGCAGTCATCGCGTCAAACGAATATGCGTGTGAATGCATTGGAGTATGAGGTTATACCCAGACTGATCAATACCGGACGCTACATCGACGGCGAGTTGGAGGAGTTTGAACGCGAGGATTTCTATCGACTGAAGCGATCGCAGGCCAAGCAGCTGGAGGCAAAGATTGCCTTCACGGAGCTCATCAAGACCAAGAACATGACCGCCGAACAGCTGGCTGTGTATATTAAACAAGGCGGCTTCCTTCATCCCGTTGCTGATGTTGCCTTCGATGATGATGTATTCGCGACTGAAAGTTTGGAGCAACGAATGCGTCGGGCATACCAATTGCAGCCACCGGAACAGACATCTCATCACAACGAATCCCTGACTAGATCACACAAGCACCTTGAACGTCAAGCGGAATCCACATTCATGCAGCGTACAATTCTACGTGATCCACGGGCAAGCCGTGCCAGCTTCTATTCTCTGCATGTTCACAGCTTTCATGTAGCAAGTTCATCATCCTCCTCCTCGTCGAGCACATCCAGCACTGAAGGGCCTAGCACTGATGATGCTTCTAAGAAGGATGATGAAGAAAATAATCCTCCCAAGGATACTGATTCTGAGCATGTTGGTCGTAAACTTTGATCAACAACACATGCTTATGCTACCAATAAATTATAAGTTATGACCTCGCCAACTCTATTCATTCCCATCAAGTTATATTTGGACAAGTTAAGCGCTATTTGGCGTCCATTGTCACATCAACAATTAGAGATGAAAGGAGTCAGTTTATTGTATCATTTTGCAGCTGGCCATAAATATCCGTTGATGACAAATCGTTTGGCCAAAACAGGCGCAGCACAGCAACACAAAAGTTTTCAATGGCCTTATTCGAGTTGAGTTCAGTTCAATTCAGTTGAGTTGACTGGACGGGACTGGTCTGGAGCTGGGTCTGGAGTTGCTCGTTAGCCAACATTTCACCTGCAATTGAGATTGTGTGGCAGCAAAGAGGGGCAATGGCTGCAATCTATTGCTGGTGCGTCTTTTGTGTTGACAAATGCATATTGCAAAATGCAACTGGCCATAATAAAGGACGTCTATTACGACACATCACAACGCGAAAGAGTAGATGGGAAAAAGATGGCAGAAAAATAAAATACATTGCATACAACTACAACTACAACTACAACTCATAATACAAATATTGTAAACATGCAGCACTTTTTTTTTAGTTTTCTTGTTGCAACACAAAGGCTACAACAACTTGCAACGTGCGCTGCGGTGAGCTCACGTGTTAGAGAAAACAAAACAGAATGCTTGCAACAACGACAACAAAAAACCAGGCGCAATGCAGAAAAAAAAAACATAGACACACATACATAGAATGCTTGCAACAATTGGCAGCAACAACAATGAGACGAGGGCAACAGCAACGCTAGAGCTTGCAGCATCGGCAACAGCAGCAGCAACAACGGTAGCTTCAAATAATAAAAGGATGATAGTCAAAGTTTAATGACAGTTCAAATGATGTTGCCGCCGCGCAGTCAACGTTGTTGCTGCACTGCTGCACTTTGCAACACTGTGCCGCGCCAAACAAATCCATGTGATTATATTTTATAAGTAGTTGTATCAACTTTATCATCTCGTTGGTAACATTCAACAAATGAAGAAACGTTTTTTTCGCCTAGTATTGGGAATAGAATATTCCACATATATTAACTATATATATTGACAATAGTATTATGCATAATATTATTAATGTCTTGGCATAGTGTACATCAGCTTCGTTGCACAGAACTTCAGCAATGTAAAATGTATGATTCGATTCTTTTTTCCTTTCTGCTCATACATCTGTATATGTATATATATATATTTTTTTTTTTTGCGAGTGATGCCATTGATATTATTATGATGGTTGCATGAGGTACACAGGCTGAGGCAAGCACACACACTCACACATACAGGCAACATGATGTTGCAACATGCGCTTGAACATAATAAATTTTTATGCATGATTTCTCACATTGCATGTGATGGCTCTGCCACTTCACGTGCCTGCCACATGGGGCGTATACGCGCTCATCCATTTTAAATATTAAAGTAATTTATGTTAAAACACATACCTCCATATACATATACTTTATATTTAATACTTTAAAAGTAATTTATATATATAGTTGGCTGACAACTGACAATATCTGAAGTTTCACCTGCTTCGTCTAGAACTTATCATATATTGCCATGGGAGTCATTAAAATGTTTCCAGACACTAAAGATGACACGACCAAATGTTTTAAATCGCTTAACTCGAACAACAACAAGATCAAAAGGCCAGACACAGAGACATCAAATGGGAAATGCAGACACGTTGCTTCAAAATCTTTCAACTGCATACAGTGGGCCAAAGTTAAGGAAACGAAATAAATCTTAAAGAATACAATTATGGTTGGGAACTGGGAACAACGTATGAATCGAACTGAGCAAGCGGTCCATTTTCGACATTATTCGCGTGATTTGCACTCAGTCAACCATAGTGCGACTAATCTATGACAGCTCGTTATGCCAAATGCTAAAAACCAATGCCTGAATACACACATCATAGAGACACAGAGACAGAGAAAAGTCTCCCCACACCATTGCATTGCAGCAGATAACTACATCATCATTTGTCGGCGACTCTTTTAAAGGGAATGGCTGGGGGGGGGGAGGGTACATCAAAACACTCATAGTCAAGTTTTGTACATATGGTAAAATGATTTAAGAGCTCATGCCTGCTTGCGATCATAATGCGGATGTGTATAAATGTTGATCGTGTTCTTGTTGGGCTCCATAATAAATCGCCTGGCACTTGTGCATTATGTGCCGCTCAATCAGTCTTCAGAGTCTTGCCCCAACCACTACAGTTCAACCCGCAACTAGTTGGGGTTCATTGGAATCATTGTGGAGCTTTTAAATTGCAAAATCACATTAGCATAAATTTGTTAAAAACATTTTCAAGTGAAGTAATGGAAGCAGAAGAAGACATTGCCACTGACTGGGGCAGAGAGCCCAGAGCACAATGACATTAATAAGCAATTACAAAACAGAAAATAGCAACTGCAAATTACTTCAAAAGGCTAAAAGCGTATGAGCAGGGCAAGCAGACAGTCTCTGTCTCTGTCTCTCGTTTCCACTAGTACATCATCATCTGTATTGCCCACACCCAGAGCCAGAGTCAGAGTCAGAGTCAGAGGCCCAGCTGTCATACATCTTCATAGCGCCTGGTCATGGTATGGCAAAAACGACCTCTAGTTACGAATAGTTTGCATTTGTACGCTGTTCTTTGCAGGACAAATGGAGAGTATAACCACAGTCACAGTCGAACTTCTCTACAACGAACTTTTCTTTACAACGAAGCACACAAAAACCAAGTTCTTTTCTCAACACTTACTTACACATAACACAGTGTAGCAAGCAGTCGAACAGCTGCCAAAACTACATATTAGATGTAGATGAGTTGTATCTGTGTCTGTAGCCGCTTTTTGTGTGTAGCTGGCTCTGTGGCTCCGTTAGCTGACATTGCACTGTTATTGCTTCAAGTGGCTTCATTCATTCTCTCTCTTTTTTTCCTCTTTCACTATCATCTGCTGGACAAACTATACAACAAGAATAACAACAAAACAGACATACAGCTGACGGCGCGCCTTGTCAGGCACGACAATGAGCTGACTGTTTAATGTCCTAGCTACAGATCCAGTTCCCCCCCCTCTGCGTACACACACACACAGAGACAAAAACAAGAGAAACCTTTATTAGCAAAAAGTTTTTGTCGGTCTTGGCCAAGAAAAAGCGCCGTTGGCTGCATTTTGTCAAATAGACGAAAAGGGTTTTCTATTTATTAGCCAACTCAGTTTCTCTCTCTGCTCTCTCTCTATGATATCTTAGGGCTTATGGGAGGGTTATGAGCAGATTAGGCTGCCCAAACAAGAAACAGCTCAACTGGATGGCTGACAGAGCGAATATTGTCTCGACTTAGCTAGACATTTGTAAGCGAACTCTGAAGGGGAAGGGAGGTTCAAAACACAACTGACAATAATAGAGTTGTGCGAATTTGTTTTGCCTGACCCTAAAGTTAAACTAAAACCTAAACGCAACATAACTTAATTACATCGAGAGTTAGAAGTCAACGGGATAGTTGTTTAGAAACGATTGGAAATGAGTTTTGTTGGGAGAGATATTTTAAAGTGAAAGAATGAAGAACAACATATATTTACTTAAGTAAATAAATTTGAATGAAGTAAGAAGATCTAAAATATAACTATAATGGAAAGAATCACACAAAAACTTTTAACGATTTATGCTATATGTTAATCTGATGTCTAAGCTTTGTTACTGCAAAGTTTCATTAAAATTCATTAAATAAACTTTCTTTACGAACTCTTTGATATCTTTATTTCAGTTGGAGCTGCTTCCAAACTCTTCGGCTTAACCCAAAGGGAATACAATGCCAATTTTCGTATAACTCATCTGCATTTTAGATAGCTGGGAGTACTTGGAACTACAATCTGACACTTGCAACTACTTGCACCACAAAAATGGCAACACAGCCGCAACATTTTGCGTGTGTGTGTGTGTGTTGCATACATTACGCAGCATTTGGCGTTTTTGGATGCCGCCACAATACAACTACAACAACAACAACAACAGGCTGATTATTGCTGATAATGATAGTCGTGGAATATACCCACCCCCCGCCACTACAAACACCACATTTGTGAACCACCAAAGCCGAAAACTGTTGGGCTGACAATTGCAGCAGCGTTGTGTCGAGTCGATTCCGACTTGTTGGCTTGGCTCTGAGCGCGCTTTTTGCCAATTTTGCCAAAATGGAAAACGGCCAACAGAGCAAAGTAGTACACACACACACACACACAAAAACAGACACAGACACAAACAGTTGCAGTTGCAAATGTTTCCTACTCCTTCAACCATTTCGCATTTGCCATTTCTGGAGCGTACTAGATATGAGCGACAATTAAGTGTTTGCCGCATAATGATGTCGCCCGTTTTTACAGCATGCTGCATGCTGCATGTAGCAAACAGCAAGCAGCCTTTTTCGCCAGTTGCAGCAACTTTTTATCGACATTAATACACGTCGCAAATATGCAGGATGCTCCTTTCCAAGCACACTACGCTCCTGCTGCGGATGTGGATACGAATGTGGATACGGCTCTTTGCTGGCTTTTATGCGACCCCAAAAAAGAAAACCAGTCGCCGCATTGCCTAATGACATAAGTTTCACGACACTCCATATATATATATATATAGTATATGTGAAAAGCTCTTTAATAATGTTTGAGAGCCATCATAAAGTTTGTGTGTTTAAGAACTAGAGTTGAGAACAAGTAAGAAGGCTCTAGTCGAGAATTCCCGACTAGACGATACCCTGAACCCTATACTTATACTTATGTGTGAGTGTGTGTATGAATACGCGTATAGTGCATACTTTCTTAACTTCAATACTCCATATCTCCAGTGTTTCTTAACCGATTTCAATAAAATGTTCAGAGATTGTCATTATTTCGTCTAATTTTTAAACTGCATCAAAAAGTTTTCCAAATTCAAGATTTTCTTGTTATCGATCACATGTGTATATCGGGAACGGGAAGAGTTATCGAAAATCTAAAACAAACTTGTACTGCCTAGGGATTAGGCGAGCTTATGTACCAAATCTGGAGTCTCTAGCTCTTATAGTCTCTGAGATCGACGCGTTCATACATACGGACGGACGGACGGACATATATACCATATCGACTCGGCTGTTGATGCTGATCAAGAATATATATACTTTATGGGGTCGGAGATGTTTCCTTCTGCCTGTTACATACTTTTGCACAAAACCATTATACCCTTTTTATCCATTTTCAATGTGTTCAGGGTATAAAAATATATATCGATAAATAAGAACTTTTGTAAAAATATTCTCGATGATTAAAAACTAGAGATTTGTTGAAAATAATTTAAGTTTATAGCATTGAAAGGACACTTGCAGTCACTCGAAAGCTACATGCCGCCTGCGAAGTAATTTAAATAAGTCTAAAGTGTTTTCCACTTCAACTCAAACAAAAACTACAGGGAGTGTGTAATGTGCAGGATATTCATTTAGGATATCAACACTTTTGAGTGGGCCAAGTGCATTTCCATGTCCTTGCGGTTGTTTGTTGGGCGCTTTTTGAGTTCGTGGGCGTTTTGTGGTCTGAGAATTGAGTTTTGTGTATTATCGCAGCGGCGCCTTGAGAAACATGAACCCATTTGTGCCACCGTCAGGGGTGCCATTAAAAAGTTGCATAATATTTTGTTAACAAAAAAAATAATAGAGACACAATACAACTAATGGGGGCATGGGGAGATTGGTTTGGGCTTTGGGCATCCTGTTGGTGATGGGTTTTGTCTGTTGGCTGGTTTTAACTGGGAATATGTCTCTTTTTGGTACTGCTGACCATTTTGATTGAAAATCCAATCTGCCCGCGCGTCTGAGTCTCTGAGTGGCTCATATGTGCAGTTCCCACAGCAATTAAATTTGAACACAGGACAACGCAGGATAACACAGGACAGTATTAAAAAAAAAATACACACACACAGACAGAGGACAGTGAGAAGAAGAGGAACAGTTGACATGCTCGGCAAACAAACAAACAAGCGCAAGCAAGGACACAAAAAGAAGAAAAAAGAAGGCAGCCAAAAGACAACCGCAGACATGCTGCAACAAGAACAACAACCATACACACACACACACGCACGCACACACACATATGTGCCCGCCTTTCTAGCCAGGACAACACTCAGCTGCTTTTCGGGGCATGAAGAAGACATCGCAACAACGACCACAAACGCAAACTGAAGGCAACTTCTCTCTCTTCTTCTTTTATATTCGGATCTTCTTGTTGTCATTTTTTTTCCCGTCCTGTTCTGTTCTGTGTTGTGTTGTGTAGTCCTAGAAACAACAACTGGCAAAACTAAAAAGGACAACGGGCATACAAATAACATTAAGCCGGCGAAATCAGTAAAAGGCAAAAGGACTCTGTCGATGCGGGCCAAAACAGTGAGACGACCCACGGGCCAAAGCCAGGACTCCACCTCCACTATCATCGCCCACAGCCAAAAGGACTTCAGGACGAGCAAGAGTCCATAGAAGGTGAAAGCCATGACAATGACAATGTACTCTTCCCCGCCCCAAACCTCACCTGCTTCATCCCGCATGCCTGCTGTGTGTGTGTGTGTGTGTGTGACACAAAACTGGCATTAGGCAAGGATTTGCGTTGATTATGGACAGCAATGGGTTTTAGCTTTAGCCCATTTTCAAATGAAAAGACAATGAAAGGTTTGTACACATCCGAAAATCCTTCAACTAGCCATCCTTCAATACCCCCCACCCACACCCTTTATCACTCTCCCTTTTGGCCAGCTAGCCTTCAATAAGCAATAAGACAATAATGCCATAAAGAGCCCAATTTCAGGTGGAAGAGCAAGCTCGTTATCCTAGCAGCCAGCAGCAGCTGTGGGCGGCGTATTTTAATCGGATTTTCCTCGGCTAAAAGTTACGACGAGACGCGACGCGACGCTGCCCCAACCCGTTCTTTTCAGATGATAAAACTAATTACAGAGCTTTCAGTTGGAAGACGTACAAATACAACTCTCCGTTGGACTGCGATATGTGGAGGATGTATAAAAAAGTTGATGAACTGAGAGGAACGAACTCAATCTGAAATCAATTAACGATAAGGTAAGCAAGTATCAGCTACACTTTTCAAATTGTCTAAACTTATTCTTGATCTGTTATCCATGTTCTATTTCCAGCTAGTTACATCAAGTTTCTCAGCCGCAGATTGCCTCAATTTCCTTAATAGGCTGCAGCATAATTTGCTTATTTGACTTTATGTAGATTGTTGTGGTGCGTTGTTGTCGTTGCTGTCACTTCACATTGGGGCAGACATCATTTAAACGGCCATTCGACAGACAGGCATAGACACATTAAGAATTATATTTTATTTATTAATTCATTAGGCATTTTTTAATGGGCCAAACGCATATTGTTCTGCGATGTAGTTTTATCTGTTTCTTTGTCATTTTTGAGACTTGGAGCAGGCCTTGCTGTTTAATTGTTAATTAGTTTAATGTGCGATACAGGCCACATGGCCACAAACAAGTTCCCTCCCCACCCTCCGCCGACCAGAAATGACACCCAGAGGCAAAAACAGAACCCCAACATGAAGCAAGTGTCGCACAAGTGTCGCCCTCCGTCAGACTATTTATTGGACGTTCTAATTGAGAGTGCGTTGAATTGGAAACCACAGAAATTCTGTCTCTCTTTCTCTAATTTTGTGTCTGTCTGCCTTGAAAGTTATGTGTCCACGTACACGAATCCCGCCCACAGTGTCAGGCCATAAAAATGCCCGGCTAATAATTAAGAGCCCGCCCTCACGCCTATCTCCTCCCCACCCAAACGCAAATGAACATAAATGGGCGCGAATTGTGTGTCGGAGCTCCCTCATTCTCCAGAGGGTTCGTTTCTTTTTCGGTTAGGGCGTGCTAATCATAAAAAGAAATACAACCAAAATTATGAATTTGTTTGGCGTAATTTTACGCGCCCAAAAGACAACAAAAAAAGAAAGAAAAAGAAAAAAAACTCCGAACAAACGGAGCTGCCAATAATGACCCAATTTTGTACATCAAATTTATGTTTATTCGGTTGCTTCGAGTAAAAATTTTCCTATTCTGTTCAGCGTTTTCTTCTGCTTTGGAGCTCCCTTCGTTCTGCTTCTTATGTTCTTTCCAATATTAATATGTATAAAAATTAACGGTGGAACAAAAAATCGTTTGCGCAGCAACAACAAGAAAATTACTTTTTAATCTTATGAGTCATTAGAAGACATTTTTACCATCATAATGCTAACGCAGGGGAAAGCGAGATAAACTCAAAGTCAAACTCTGAACTCAAACTCCAAGAAAGATGCTCTCCTTCTTCTATTTGATATTAAAATTTTTCTAAGCTGCCAGACTAAATGGAGCTCAGCTCTTTTGTTTAGTTTCGGTCTCGAATTGGTTATGGTAGTTATGGAGTTTGGGTTGGGTTCGTGTCTAATTTTGTTACGTGTGAACTTTTGTCTTTAATGCCGATCGATAAACGACTGCATATGGAAATGAAGCTGTCAATGGGCAAAAAAAAAGGTGTGACCAGCTGTTAGTTATCTGCCACTTAACGACACATTCGAATAGCAAAACAAAGCCCAAGCTGAACTGATTATTTCGACCATAAAGTTGCAGCTCTTTAAAGGTCATAAAAAACAAAGCTTTTCCATCGCACAAATAGTCGGCAATGGTTAGATTTATTATATGATAATGGGCGGCAAACAAAAAAGTTTCTCTAGAACTGAGAATACTGGTTCTGTGCTTTGTGTCTTTTGAAGTGTTGAGAACAACTTTGAACCACTCTAATATTTATATTCACTTTCACCTACTTCCTTTGATTTATTTAATCAGATATCTTTTACATCAATGGACTTAACCTTAAGATTGCGTCGCATTTATTTTGCAACATGCGGGGCACAGCACAAACATAACTGCGACAATGTTTCCGGCGACCTTTGACATGCAGCTGTGTGTGTGTGTGTGCGTACTACATATGCCACATGTCATGTGCTCCGCACAAAACATGTCACTGCCCATTTCATCCTTGCTTCCTGCCACCTTTTACCCGGACTCTGACTCTGTTTCTGAGTTTCTTTTTTGTGCATTGGGCATTGGGTTCTCTGGTTCTTTTGGCCACACAATGACACAAAAACCCGGAGAGCACATAAAAGAAATTAATCAGATTTTTATTTAAACGCCCAGCCATGGGGCGTCAACCAAACCATTTATGTGTGTATCTGTGTGTGTGTGTGTGTGACCATTGTCAACTAACAAAAACCTCCAAATCTCTCAGCATTTTGTGTGCAATTTTTGTCAACATGCCTCACTATCTCTCTCTCTCTCTCTCTCTCAGTCACTCTGTGCTATCTATCTATATATATATATATATATATATATATTTCATTCCTGTATAGCCAACACTATCGGGCAGCAGCCCTTCTGTCAGTTTTGTCAGTTTTATGTGGAAACCCCTCATGAATGATTTTAGCAGATTTTTATATTTCCACTCTGCACTCACTCGTCGGCTATTGTGCTATACAAAAAAACTCGTTGCGTCCAGCGAAGCGCCCATCCATCTATCTAAGCATCTATACCGATCTCAACACACACACACACATACATCGTATCTATGTAACTGGACGTTTATTCATGCGTTACTCTCTCGCTTGGTTTATGTCTATCTGTAGCTGCATTCTCTGGATTTGTGTGGTTAGTTTGGTTTTGTCATTACAATTGTTTGCGTTTTTCCACCATTCAATGAACGAACGTCCTTTGTTGTTAAGGACTTGCCACAAAAGGAGTTACCCAGCTGAACCAAACAGGCAAACGGACAAAAGGACCAATAGACAGACGTAACGGACGGAACGGCAACCCGCTGTGAAAAGTTGCTACCAAATATTTTGTGCCGGATAAAAAACTAGAAAATAACAACATTTTTGTGTGCAATTGAGTTAGAAGTAGAGTTTTGTTGTTGTTGTTGTTTCTTACTCTTCTTGCTGTTACAAGTTATGGCTAGAATTGCTGCATTATGTATGAAAAAGTGTGTGAGTCATACATACATACATACATAAGTGATGCATGTTTATAAGTAGCTCTTGGCATGAATCACTCAGCGGATCTTGGTTTTTGTGAGCTTCTAGGAGTTTCAAAGAAGTTTGGATCTACTTATACAGTTTAACTATATTGAGTCAGTTATTTAGAAACAAATCATATTTCATTAGTTTGAGGTATAATAAATTCAACTGCTTCTCGACTTTTGTTGTACTTTTGATACTTAAACCATTTTTTTTTTCATTAAAGTGATTTTTCAAATATTTTATCTTAGTTTTGTTCTTTGCTGATTACACATTATTAACTGTTTTTGCTATCATTTTTGGGAACTATTTGTTAAGTGTACTTTGCTTCACGTTATCAATCTTTTGCATTTGCTTTTCATCTACTTATGTTTGAGTTTTCTTTTTCGCCATAATTGTTTTGCCATCTTGCACATGGAACTTTCACGAAAATACTCAATTTTTGCACATTTTAGCATATTTTTGTTTTAGTTTATCGTATTTTGCTTTCTGGCTTTTATGCCATTAAGCAGCTTTCGTTTTTTCCCTCTCCTTTCGCATCATATAATTATCTCTTACCATCAACTTTTCCAGTACTTCATTTTATTTAGTTTCCGTTTTGCAGTCATATTACTTTTACTCCTTCGGCGAATTCATATACTGTTTTTCTCGACAAAAATTATCAGTGCATTCGGTGTAAAAGTTTCTTGGCCACAAGCTGGATGGGCAGCAAATGTGTTTTTAAACCGAAACTCTAGATTCTCAGTTATTTTACAGCATATTAGTTATACGCCATAAACAAGATGACGACGACGATGGCGGCCCAATGTGGCGCCGCCTCAGAAAGCTGCAGCCAAGCACAAAATTAGGGTTGCCATAACCACCGAGGAGCAGCACCGAGGAGCACCGATATCATCATCATTATGAGCAACCTGCGACAACTTGCAAAACACAAACAAAAATTGTTCAATGGCGCCGCAAAAATGACCAAAATGCGCTCCAAGGCGCCGCCATTTTTATTTGCAGCAGCAGTACTACTGACTGCCACTTCCGTCGGCCATTTGCACAACCGACCGCCTCCGCAATTGCCCCTTCAATTTGGCTGTCATCTTGCAACAGTGCGGCGAGCCAAAAGCTGCAAATTGATGGCGACTGGCGCACATTCAAAACGCTTTCATTATTGTCATAAGCTGTGGCGACAACTCTCGTCTGCCTTGCCACTGCCACTGCTGCTGCTGCTGCTGCTTCTTCTTCTTCATCCTGTGAGAGATAGCGATGAAAAATTTTCCAGCGTACTTTTCGATTTCCGCTACGTAATATTCAAGTGATTACCACAGCAGCAGCAGCAGCCTCCACAGGAAGCAACAAAGTGCGCTGGCAACTTTTCTGCTGACGTGCGCTGATTTTATTCACATAGACTCGACTTGGTATCGGACTTGGCCTCTTATATAACTGACCATAATGTACAAGCATACCCAAAGGGTACACGGAGAGAACTGTGAGCCTATAGCAGGATCTATTACCTAGGTTTTATCAATTATTAGAAGTTGAACTTTCCTCATTTCCTCTAAAACCGATTGATGAATGGTTGGATGACCTAGCGATCTGATCTTTCAATATATGTACATCCAAAAATCTTCAAATATACATAATGTTCGTACTTGACAGGGCATCTCTTCGTCCATCACACTGCTAACTCTCAAGATTCCCTGTTGTTTGTGTTGCGCTAAGTGTACTAGTAAGTATTTTGGAGCTCGACGGCGGGGTTCAATGACAAAGTTTACTACCACTAGGTATTTATAACTATTATTTATGTGGTGGACCCTGGACCCTGGCCTGCTCCTACCCCTCCCTTCCATTTTAAATGCTCAGTGATGCGCAACGAATTTCTTAATGGTGCAATTTGGCGTTTTATGTCTGAAGTTTAGGCGAAAGGCGATTTTCGGTGCTGCCTTTACTTAAAAAAAAAAAGCGATGAAGAAGAAGGCAGTGGGGGAGAAGTAACTGCACCATTTTTGATGTACGCTATCGCTACGTGCATAAACTTTTTGCAAACAATTATGGCCCGCCTGGCGACTAACAAGCCAGAAAAGGCTGACAGCGAAGGCGGACGGACAGAGGACCCTCTCGATATTTGGCGTTTTCATTAAATTCATGGTGTGATTTCCGCGTCGCTTTTCGGCTTCCGGCCCAAAACGCAAACACAAATCACAGTGGTTTCTTTGTTGGCTTTCGGCTTTTGCCGTGCTCATCGAGTTGTCAATTTGAAAATATGCTTTACGACACACCATATTATGATAGCGGGCGGTCTCTCTGGCTTTTTTTTGCGTACTCGATTGCTAGCTATGGACTTTTCGTGTCGTAAAGAGAATCTTAACTTATGAAAGTTTGGCAAGAATTGTTAAAGTTTCAAATGCTTTTAGGAACATAAATTTTGACTAAACATTATAAGCAATAACTTCATGTACCACATATAAAGATATATTCTCTTAAGTTCGTAGTTATAATACCTGGATTTCGCGTGCTTTGCAGCTTCACGTGTCCATCTCTGAATCCGGAGTTTCAATGGCTGAAAAAAATGTAGAAAATTGTAATTCAATTGATAAAATCAATAAACTCAACGCTGGGCATGAAAAAAGTCAAGCCAAATATCAAATATTTTTGCCTATCTGCCGTTTATTGATTAAAAATGCTGTTGAAAAAAATATATAATAATAAATAAAAAATAAATATGTATGACATGCATATTGGTTGGCAAGCATTTAAAATGGTTAAAATGCTGTGCGGCACGGCACTTATGCCACATATGACAATGGTCCATTATGACACCTTACATCATAACGGCATAATCTGTTTGTGTGCGTGTGTGCAGAAAGGATATGAATATGTGTTGTCATAAAGAATGAAAATTAATTGAAAATGCATTTTGCATGCCATTGTCTTCAATTAATTTTCATTTCAATCATATCCCATCGCAAGTAAATTGAGTGTGGTCGAGAGAGCGAGAGAGAGAGAGAGAGAGAAAGCAAGAGTTAAAGTTTGAGAGTCCATTATAATATTTGCACAGTAGCTAATGTCAATATACATAACTAATGAGGCAATAACAGTTAAGCAATTGGGTCAAGCGACTTAACTTAAAGATTTAAGTCTTGAGAGAGAGAGATGCCATCTCAGAAGGATCTATCTTTCTCCACCCTCCTTTCTCAGTATCAACTTTAGTTCGGATACTTCTATTTAAAGTTGCAAAAGGGCTTAAAATCCTTAAGCTGTTCATAACTAGTTCAAAATAACACAAGCTTCCCTCCACTAACCCTTTGTAGCTACTAGTACATAAACTACTTTTGAAATGAAGCAAATTGCTGTTGTTGTCCTGGTGTGACGTAAATCGTTTTCGTCCTCTTCTCTTGTGTTCACTTCACAGGTCTTCAATTAGTAAAAGCCATCATAATGTATTCAAAATCTTTAATGTAATTAATGCTGTTTGTTCAATGCAAGTTGTTGTTGCCTAAGCGCCAAAGCCTATCACACACACATACACACATATGTACACTGTAAACATTCAAGTATCTATTCGCTTGCATTTCTGTCTGTCTGTCTGTCTTTCATCTATGCATGTTTTGTTGCATAGCATATTCAAGCATGCAGCCAGGACATTGCATACTGTTGTTGCTGTATGTTGCCAGTCATGTAGCGGACATGCAACAACAACAAACATGAGCTTCACACACACACACACACATACACATAGACATACAAGCTGCTGTCTCACGCACCGTTGGGTGGCGCTCGGCGCTCTTGGCACGGCTTTTATGTTCGTTTCTAATCATCGACAACTGTCCAGGCCATAGATTTGGTAACCACCTTGCTGCCAACCGCCCGCACTGCCCGTCACCCCCCACACACCCCGCTACCCTATCCAATGAATTTTGAACCCTGCTCTCGGGTTTCCCCAGCGTGGCCTTCTAATGCGCTAAAGTGCTTTTTCGTAAAAACAAGTTACACTTTGCAATTTGCACTAAATCCCACTTGGCTGTGGCAACGAACGGCCAACAAACGCTCCACTGGGTCGACACTCCACACACACACACACACACACACACACACATGCATAGACTGCAGTGCACGTAGGCCAGCCAAAAGTTGCCTTCCACTTTCCACTCAACCCTCAGTCTATCGGCTGTCTCTCTATGTCTATGTTTGTGTGCAAATCCTTTGGCCGTTGCGTGGCAATTAAAAGGGATTTTCATGGCTAAAACGTATTTATTTTACACACACACACACACACATATGAACTTCCTTGCATACCTCACACCCAACCACCCCCTCTGCCTATACCCGACTAACATTTAGCTCGCTTAATATTTGATTTTTGATTTGTGGTCTGTTGTTGTGTTGTGTGCTTTTGCGGGAGTTGAAGGAGACGAGACGGCTTATTGGAATGTTGGTAAAAAGCATGAGTGGAAGTGAGGGAAAACAGGTGGCAGGGTGTGTATGTGTGTGTGTGTGTGTGGGTGTTGAGTACTCATATTAATTACTATTGATTTTAGTGCGATTGCTGCGCGTTAATGAAATTGAATACCACGCTACAAAATGCCGCTCGCCGCCCATCAACAACTCAGCTCAACGCGCAACTTTGGCCCATCCTTGGGCCACCCTAAACGTACAAAAAAAAAAAAAAATGAAAGGGCCAAACAAAAAATCAATAAAATAACCGCAGTGGCACATTTCTCTACATTTCGGCTAACAAGCTGCACTCAACTGTTTGATGCTTTGAAAATGCTAAATGGAATTGGAATCTCGAGTGGACTTTCATTATATTTATATATATGACACAAATGAAACGGCCCTTTGATCTTGAGAAGTATTTATTATAGTAGAAACTACGAGCTGGTTATTAATGTAACTTTAAATCATCCAAACAGATGGTTTTATGGTGTTGAAGTGCGAAGGTGAATTTTAAAAATCAGTTAAGTTGTATTTTAGTTTAAAATTAAGAAGGCTCTAATCGAGAAATCCCGACTAGAAGATACCCTGATGCCCCATGCGCATACTACATACTTTCTTTAATTTCAATACTTCATATCTACGGTGATTCTAAACCGAGTTCCATTAAAATTTCACAGACTGACATCATTCTCATTAATGTTTCAAACAGCATCATAAAGATTTCTGAATTCAGGATTTTGTTGTTATCGATGACATGTGTATATCGGAAACGAGGAAAGTTATCGAGAATTTAAAACAAACTTTTACTGCATTAGGCGACCTTATGTTCCAAATCTGAAGTCTCTTATAGTCTCTGATATCAAGTTTGATACAAAGTTTGCCTTTAAAGATCAAAAATGTATAACCTTCAAAAATCGTTAAAGTGTTAACGAAGTAATAGTTGTGGAAAATTCCCTCCCAAATCACAAATTCTAAACACAAAATTGAATGATTTGGAGTAAAAATTGGGTTCCCAGCTAAAGTTCATATTCTTTATAGCAAACATCAGAACTTAATTTTGCTTTGCTTCCTTTTACTTTTAATAATCTTCTGAAATAATCTAATTCTATATATTTTATTCAACTTTACTTTCCCTGTTCCCTTTAATTTCCTTACTCACACACACACACACACATACTCAACTCTATCTAACGATTCAAATGATTCAAGCAGAATGTCTACGAAAACTCATTCATTCATTCGACTTGGCCAAAAGTTTTGAACATCAATTCGTCTGGACTTCCGCAGCGAGCCACAAAACTCCGATGATAATTACATATCCGAATGACGTCATGCACCAAGCATCCCTTAACTACAACACAAACTAATTCCTAAAGTCTGTCACGCAACAGCAACAGCTTTAAGTGCCGCACCTTGCAGCAGGAGCAGCCAAAAAAACTCGAAAAATAGCCACCGCAATAATTTGCTTTAAGTGAACATTGACTAAAGCCAACTGCCAACCGTAAAGGGGTGGTTTGAGCATCCCATTCTCATCCCAATTGTTGGCCACTTGCCATCCCCCAAAGAAGCAAACACCTTGCAACAACCACCGCCAAAATAAGAACGAAAATGAGCAGGCAACATAAATTTCATTTCATGCCAATTTAATCAATTCGTGTTAGGCTTAGATACCATATCGTAGACAGTGTGAGAGAGAGAGTGCGAGGGGGGAGCTAGGCTGGGGGGATAGTTGACCGAAAATCAAAATAGATGTCGACGATTTGGAACCCCAAATGAAAAAACGTTTGTCACATGCGACTGGGGAAATTAATTCGTTTTTGATTAGGCGCAAAAAATCAATTTTGGCAACCAAAATAAAACGGAGTTTTATTTGTTTTGAGATCGGCCAGCATCCGTTTTTGGAGCATGTCAACGCCATGCCACATTGTGGCAGCTGTTACGTCACATAATTTGTTGCTGTCTGCCCGCGAACCCTCAACCCCCTTCTCGACCCAGTCGATTAGACTTTTATTTGTTTTTCGGGCTGTAGGTAAATGCAAATTCAAGTGGGCGCAACTTGCAACGTGCCACATCGACCCCCCCTCTCTCTCACTCTGTGCTAGTATGCACGATGGGTTTATAAATCAACGCCGTGGAGCAGCTTGCGCTGGCAGCTTTACTCTACACCAGCAACAACGGCAACAACAACAACAACAACACCAGCCGCCATGTTGACAATTTTTTGCCTCAACGACGACCCCTTGACCAGAGATATAGATGGAAAGCGAGAGAGAGAGACCCCAGCTAAACCCATCAGTAATTAACACATGCAGATTTCAAAAGCACGGGAATCTAAATCCAAAGCAAAGAGTGGTTGTGGATACACTGAGAGGGGGTGGGGAGGGGTGATGATGCTGACGCTGGCCAATTTGGCACAACTGTTGCCAGGCAGAGGCGCCCGACTGTCCATTTGGGGTGGGGGAGGCGTTTTAATTTCAAATTCAATATTGGCAGGCAGCATCAAATAGCAGAGAAGAGAGATGCGAGAAGAACAGACACACAGACAGACAGACAGTTGGCAATTTGTTGTCATATGTTTGGTCGATTTTCGTTTTATTTGCGCAACAACTTTACATAATTAATGGACAGAGAGACAGAGAGTGGAGAGCGCATCGAATCAAATGTGAAAACGATTTGAATTGGAAATTGTTCGTTTCGAGCCGCAATAAAGCACAATGTGCCATACATATATAGTATAGATATCAATTGTTATATATATATATATTATTGCTAATTAAACTTGGCTTTCAACCGGGGGGAAAACAAAATAGATAATTGCTTTTGGTTTAGATTTCAAGTGCAAAAAAATATTATAATAATAATAATCAGGTGTTTATTTAATAGTTAATCAATATTCGATTTCGACAGTTTTCAGTTTCAATAAAGTTAGTAATTAAATCAATTCATTATGCTCCCCATAATAATTGCTGGTTAGAGTATACGTTAGTCTATTCTCATTTTTTTGATTGAGCTAACTTCCACATTCGATTCGCTGACGAAACAAATACTTAAATGTAAATGTTTCTCTTAAAATGAGAATCTTAAATAATTGATTACAAATGTTGAGCAAAAATAAATGAATATGCAGAGCTGCAGAGCCAACTAATGCATACTTAATTTATTTAAATGCATTTTCCAAATATTTGAGCAATCAATGAAATAATCTTTGCAATTTTAAGTGTTCCACTTTTTTTTGTGGCTCTTTCCGCTCTCAATGTTGTTTGTGTAATGCATTTTAGATTTTATGAAGTAGGTCGCACATTACGCATACGCCACGTACCCGCCCCACAAAATATTGTATGCCTGTCAAAAAGCAAAAGTTTTAAATAAATTATATATATATCGAAAAGAATGATATATACAGAAATATATATATATATATGGGGGAAGAGGCCATAAAAATAGGCAGTCATAAAATCCTTTCCGCACAACGGAAATCCCGCTTCGAAAACAAACGCCATTAAAAATGAGGTCAGTCACTGCACAGTTAGGGTATTCCCAATGACTGACAACATGTATGTGTGTTTGTGTGTGTGTGTGTGCTTCAAGAACTGCCAAAAGCGAAGAAAAAAAAGCCTGAAATACTTCAAAGTTTGGCGAAAAGAGATATAATAATATAATATTTTTTAAAAGTGCGCATAGGGAATATAAAGTATACGTAACAACAACAACAAAAACACAAAGATCAAGCTTAAGCGAGAGTATGAGAAAGACACAGGAGCGAGCTTTCTGTGTGTGTGTGTGTGTGTGTGGCAAGGTATTTATTTTCATAACGCAACATAAGGAAGCAATAAATTTAAGCTGACTGACGACAGTTTGTAGGGAGGTCTTATTTTTGTGTTTCGGGGCGAATATATTATATATATATACATATATTTTTGCGCTTCAGTCTAGCTTTAGATGCTTTGGCTTAGGTGGCATAAGGTGTGCGAGGGCATGCAGTGTGGCGGGGTGGGAGGTTAAGGCCATGTGTTGTCTGCCGACTACAACACACACACAGTACACACACACACACACATACACACACATATATTGCATAGTTATTGTTTAAAAGCTTAGCTCGAAACGAATCAAGCTTCGTAAGTCTCGCTCTATCTCTCTCTCCCCGGCCTTATCATTTAAATAAATTTTATGCAATTTAGCTAAGCTGTTTCCTCGAAACAAACCAGCTCCCCCTCCCCCCACACACACCCCTTCTAACCACCTTCTAACTTCTCTTGAGTGAGTAAATGTCATTTAAATATTTCTTTCTCTTTCTTTCGACTTGTTTCCAATTTCTTTTGCAACGCCTGCTGCTGCTGCTGCCACGCCCACACACACACACACACACATAGCATTGCAATAAAATATTTTGGGGGTGGGAGCTTTCTTTCTGTTGTTGTTGTTGCCAGCTCATTCTTTAGCTTTTGCATATGTACATGTGTGTGTGTTGGTTTCCTTTTTTACAGCCTTTTCCTGACTCTTGTCGTATGTCAACGGCAACTTGACGGAGTTGTTAGTTTTACAGTTGTGTTTTCTGTGTTGTTGTTGCAGCACATCATAAAATCATATATATATATATATATGTATATGTATATATGTAGTCTTGTTCTTGTTCTCGTTTTGGTTATTTATGCTTGTCATGTTGCGTTTGTCAAGTTTTTGCACTTGAAAGCATTATGGCTTAATTCTTGTATGAGCCCTGGCAACGCACAAGCTTACATAACTACATAAGTAACCGTCTATGTATGTGTGTGTGGCAGGTGTCACAGACGTCCCGTGAATTTCAACTGTAGTTACGCCTTGTTAATTCACATCAAAGCAAAATGTCACAACTCACATGAAATTGTAAGAAAATGTTAAAAATAACTTCAACATCTGACAAAATATATATTCTATTTCGGCGAAGATGTAAGAAAGTTCTCAATTATCAGTATTCCAAGCTCTATTATACATTTGTCTAAAAACGTTAGCCAAATATGTGCAAAAATGTGCATTCAAGCTGCTTTTAAAATGGAATATTTTTATAACTTGTCGCAATTTTAATTGAAAAATTCCATTGAAAATGCAGCTGACAAAGTTGCGATGTGGAGCAAGTAAGAAGGCTCTAGTCAATCCCGACTAGACGATACCCTGAACCCTATACTTTACGCATACAGTCAGTTCGTGCACGTATGTGTGAGTGTGTGTATGTATACGCGTATAGTGCATACTTTCTTCTTACTCTTCAACTTTCTTTCTTTCTTCTTAGCTTTAATAGTCCATATCTCCAGTGTTTCTTAACCGATTTCAATAAAAATTTCACAGATTCTCATTATTTCGTCTAATGTTTCAAACTGCATCAAAAATATTTCCAAATTCAAGATTTTGTTGTTATCGATCACATGTGTATATCGGAAACGGGAAGAGTTATCGAAAATTTAAAACAAACTTGTACTGCACAGGGATTAGGCGAGCTTATGTTTCAAATCTGGAGTCTCCAGCTCATTCATACATACAGACGGACATATCGATATGTTTATCGACTATCGATTGACTCCGCTGTTGATGCTGATCAAGAATATATATACTTTATGGGGTCGGAGATGCTTCCTTCTGCCTGTTACATACTTTTGCACAAAACCATTATACCCTTCTTACCCATATTAAATGGGTTCAATACCAGCTACACACACACACACACACACACACATGGATATGCCACAACATTTATAGAGCTTAATTGAATCAATCTTTATTTTTTGCCTCTCGTCTGGTTGTTTGTCTTGCGTTTAGTTTTGTTAGATTGCAAATATCAGCCGCAAGACAGGACAGAGTCAAGTTGAGAGTGGCAGAGGTAGCCAAAGTCAGGCTGTGAGGCATTCAACATATGCCAACAGCTGTTGCAACTATTTATTTGCACAAAATATAAATACGCACACGTATGGCAAATGTCAAATGTGTATTTACACATTGAGCGCCTGAATTCTTTAAGGGCAACAACAAAGAAAATTGCTTTAGTAAATCCTAACAAAAATAAACAAACACACAAATACTCAACTTGAGCGGCAAAGCAAACAAAACTCATATATATTTATATACATATATATATATGTGCTTCGGGTCTGAAGGTGCGCCCAGGTGAGGCCTGACGAGTGGGCGGTGCTAGGGGCACAGTCAGAGAAAAGGGTTGAGCTTCAAGTGTTTGTGTCTTATTGCCACACACTCGGCGTGCCCCAATGTCACACTTGTTCGCGATACATATGCCACACCTACTTAAGACTCTGTCTGTGTGTGTGTGTGTGTGTGGGGGAGGCACTCTTCCGCTCATATTGTGCCTTCTGCATGACACTTAAACATGCAAAGCTGCTTGCCAAGATGATTTATATTAGTCATGATTTCTAACAATTTCGAGCACTTTACCTTTACCGTTACCCCGCCACCCACACCCCAAGCCAAGGCCAGGCCAGGCGTCGAGGTGTTGATTGTTGTTGAAAATTTTGCGCACCAGATGACGGACCGGAACGTGCAACATGAAACGCCCACACACACACTTTTGGCTGGAGTATGACATATTTTTGGCCATGATAATAACAACTTATTCACATTTTCTTGCTTTTTTATGTTTTGGCTACCCTTTTTTTCAGAGAATTATGACGCGGAAGTTATTGTGCGCGACTTATAGACCCCAAAAGCGGATAACATAACGCAAGTGTAAGAAGAAGAGCTAGGAAATGTTGAAAGCACTTTTAGGAAGCATTTATTGCATTGTTCTCCTAATGGAAATCTCAAGTAAGCTTGGCATAATGTTTCCGCACACAAATGCTGAATGTGAGATGTTAAATTTATTTCGTTAAATAATTCTTTTTTGGGTACAAAACTTTCAATATCTAGTACTATGTAACCCATTACTTCCTCACTTACCATGTGCGCACCAACCCATAAAATGTCTGCACTTAGCTGATGCAACTAAAAAGTAATGGAAACCAAATGCAAATATAAATGCCACCAGCTCATAACCATCATAAACCTACCAAACTAGAACATGCACATTTGAGTGTCGCAGTTGCACATAGGCAATGCGACTGGTACGGGCTAAGGAACGACCGCAGGTCGTATAAACAAAGCGCGTGCACAAGGCTGTTAAAACAATTACAGGCCACAAAGCAAAAGTTAACTAAAAAGCCAAATGGAGGGCAGGCAACACGACGTATACGTTACATTTTGGGGGGGGGCAGCGAAAGATGGCACTCACTTGGGCTATCAAATTAAGTAATTGCATAATTGTTTCACTGGCATTTTACTATGCCCCAAGGGGTGGCAGCGACCTCCAACACAACCAACCACAAAAAAAAAACAGCGAAGCAAGCTTAGTCACACCAAACCAAACCAAACTAGCTAAACCCCGCACTCCCTCACTTTTCGGCTTTATATCTGTGTGTGTGTGTGTGTGTGTGTGTGTGCAACGATTTCTTTTATTTGCTTTCGGCCTCAAACTAATCCCCTTGGCCTGCCGGTACGTGCCTGTCTTTGAGTTTATTTTTTCTATATGTAGGTACCAAAGACCCCCTACCTCCCGCTCCATCCACCCACTCATAAATCAGCGTCAAATCGGCTGGGGCTTTTTGCCATAGCTTCGGCGTCGTCTAATTGTTTTGTTATAGACACATATCCGTGAGATTCCGTGCCGAATGCAAAATGCAAATGGCCGTAAAGCAGCCCGCAAGCGCCACAAAATGTTGTAATGTTGCCTGCCTTGCCACTCGCACACGGCCACTTGCACCTGCCGGCCAAGCCTTGCGGTTTTTTGGCCAACATTGTTGCCGACCCGAGCTCGATGCCACTCAACGTGGCCTGGTCGAGTCATGATAACGCCAACACACCGCGGTCAAATGTGGCGCTAACATTATTAGCTTGAACTTCGGGCCGCGAAGAAGCAACGCGGCGGCACTAGGTAGGAGTTGGAGGTGAGCTCATGCAATGGTGCCGTTTTATGGTCGGAATAAATATGCTCTCTGCTTGATTTCAGACTGCTTAATTTCTTGAAATAAAGTGTAATTGGAAATTGTGCATAAATATATTTTACGAAGCTAGAGAAGTCGTGAGGAAGGCGTGTGGAATAAGTGTGGAAGGCGTGTGGAATAAGTGTGGAAGGCGTGAGGAAGGCGTGACGAATGGGAATGGCACTTACAGCTAAAGGAAGTGCATAAGATAAAATGCCTTGATTAAAATCTCAGACTGAAGTGATTAAGCAAGAATTCGCTTAAGTTAAATAATGTTCCATGTTGATATATTTTATTCTGTTTTGTTGTTCTCTATAAGTTGTTTTTGTTCGAACATATACTCTCTTTCTGAATAATATGAAAAATATGTTTAGCAATAGCCCGGCTTGGGAGCTTGACGACGTGGTGCACACGTAATGACATCATCGACACGAACAATCATTTCGGCAGCTTCGACGGCAGACAGAAGAATCTGACGCTTAACGGCAAAGGATTCGGTGATGCCCAGCTGACAGACATCGGCCACCCTGCCCTGCTCCATGTCCAGACCCAGATGATGATTGCCCACAGCATGACCAGCACGCAGCTCGGAGATCAGCTGAGCTGAATCGAGGCCAGCATTGTCGGCAATCGCTATGGGCAACGTTAGCAAAGCACGTGCAAATGCTTCCATGGCAATAGCTTCCTTGCCAGCTGTCTCGGAGGCCTGCTTGAAGACGGCATTGGCCATTAGGGCCTCGGAGCAGCCGCCACCGTAAATGATGCGCGAGTCCTTCGCGGTGACAGCGGCCAGCACGGAGAGGGCATCGTGCAGGGAGCGTTCAGCTTCATCGAGAATCTGTTGCGTGGCGCCACGAATGACAATGGAACAGGCGGCGCCCATTTTGACACCGCTGAAACGCAACAGTGCGTCCTCGCCAATCATGACCTGCTCAATGAGCTTGCACTCGCCGAGCTTGACCAATGCAGGACACTCAAAGGTGGAGACAATCTCGCCGCCGGTGCAGTGGGCCAAACGTTCAATGCCATCGAAATCCGCATGCTCAATGGCCATTACTTTTGCATCGGCAAACAGCTGTTCGGGATAATTGTAGATCAGCTGACGATTGATGAACACATTGCATTTGTGGCTCAAGATCTTGCCAACTTTCTGCTTCATCTTCTCCTTTTCGGCCAACTCGAGGTCGGCAATCGTGGCCAAGGAGTGTACCTTGATGCTGCTGCCAAATATCTTGATCTTGTCCGTGTCCATCGCTGTGTTCGCAATAAGAATCTTTGCATTCTCAATACGCTGCGGCTGATGAACGCCGGGCTTCTTGTCCAGCAGAAAGCCATCATCGAGAAACGAATCAGTCAGTGTGCCACCAGACTTTTTGATAATCTGTATCGATTGGATGTCACCGGAACCCTTCAGACGCAGCACAGCATCGACAGCCAGCTGGGCAAAGAAATCCTTATGCTGTTGCACGATTTTCGACGACAATGTGGTACGTGCGATGTTCAGCAAATCCAACTTCAATTTCTCACTGTCTGTAGCGTTGTCTTGAGTAGCGGCTGTAAGTGCATCGAGTGCTGCTTGGGTAGCCAGACGCCAGCCAGCCACAATGATCTGTGGATGCAACTTGTGTTCGATCAGTTTTGCAGCCTCGCGCAAAAATTCGGAAGCCAGCACCGTAACGGATGTGGTGCCATCGCCAATCTCAGCATCTTGTACACGCGAGATATCGACCATAATTTTGGCAGCTGGGTTATCGACGCGAACTGAACGCAAGATATGGGCACCATCGTTGGTCAACTGCATTTGGCCGGCGTTGGGTCCGATGGCCAACAAGATCTTGTCCATGCCCTTGGGTCCCAGTGTGCTCTTCACAAGATCACCCATGGCAATCGCACACAGAAATGACGACAATCGCGCCATTTCGGCTTTCTCCTCCTGCGCCTCGGTTTTGAGTATGCGCACGGGGTTTAAAGACATCTCCATCATCTTCGTAATGCTTTAACAACTTATTTACACAGTGAATCTTTTATTACCGATTCAAGACACAAGCACAGCTCAAAATTATTTGTATGTATTGTCAGTTAGCAACCGAAGTACGCGTATGATATGTACGTGAATGGCATTTTGTTGTTATCGATATCGATATCTTCGGAGCCCTAGTTAATCGTTTGCGTCATTAAATCGACTTGACATTGATTTGCATCGCTTTTATTAATGTTGCCAGTCAGCAACCCACGCATTCACTTTATTTCTGTGTCTGGCATTTTGTTTTTATCGATATTATTGCTCGTTCGATAAGCTTTCAGTAGCCCTGGCTAATCGCAAGTGCCATTACTTCCTTTCCATCAGTATCAGCAGCCGGAGACAGTCGATTTTTCTGTCTACATTATCTTTCCTAAAAATTAATCATGTCGCTCTTTTGGGGTAAGTATTAATTTTTAGACTAATTTTTCCTTTTTGCTTTCAACTTTTGTTTTCCTTGGGGTAAGTTTTAAGTTTTACCAGAAGTATATCCTGCATTAATCACACCATTTGACAATTCACCTGATGGTGGACTTGCGTTTTTTTTTCTGCTGTCCAAAATTTTCCTAACCTAAAAAAATGTATTTAATTGCTTTCGTTTATTTCTGGCAGGAATTAATTTGGAGGCTAATCGCAAATACTTGATAGCAAATAAGTTTGCTTGTCATGTGACTGGATGCAGCATTGATGAAGGCACATGGGCTAAAGTATATATTACTTACGCTACGTACAGTCATGCGTTGGCAAATCTGCACATGAAGAATTGCCCACAGGCACAGCTTGATCTTAAAATTGGATTTGAAGACAGGGTTATTTTCACCACGATTGGTAAGTGAAGTTAATGAAACATGACTTGCAAATTTATTTGTTTGACTTTATGAATCACCTTTTAGGTGATGCTTCGATTTCGCTGACTGGCTACCACCTATCTAAGCCTGTCGTAGAGGAACAGGTGAATCAGCAAGGCGGCGAAACGGTTGCTGCAATTGACGGGGAGTCTGAGGAGGAGACTAGCGATGAGGACGATAGCGATGGGCCTGAAGAGAAGGCTGGCGATGGTCCTGAAAAGAATGCTAGCAATGGTCCTGAAATGAAGGACGATAGCGATAGTTCTGAGGAAACTAGCGATCAGGACGATAACGATGCAGCCAACACCGCTGACATTAACGTCTTGGGCGTAGACCAAGAACACATTGCTGCCGAATATCTAATGCTGCTCGAAGAAATGCAATCCTCCAAGCAGAACGCGGAGAACAATGACCAAGTGGGAGTTAAGGAAGAGGCTGTAGCTTTCATACCAGCAGCCAAAAAGGCAATACTTTCCAAAAAAGAAAAGAAGCTGGCCAAGAAAGACAGGAAGTTAGATAACAAAAAACGTGAGCGTCATTCATTCTAACACATTTGAATAATCGCAATCAATATTATACACATATTCGAAGATCCCAATAAATACAAGAAAAGAACACGCCATTCAGCTATCGTTCTAAACACACACACACACATCATTCTTTTACATCATAACGTGTTAAGCCTTGGAAAATCCCTAGAAAACTTAATTGCCTATCCACCTAACAAACTATTGATGTTTCTCAGAGAGAGAGAGAGAGAGAGATAGTGGCAGTTTTTCCATCTATTTTTTAACCAGCAGACACATTGCCCAATTGGTTTTTTTCCTACTTTATTTATAACCCTTTCATATGGAAAGCTTTAGCTTCTTGTGCATAGCGTATTACAAACATTTATCATTCCTAATTGCTGGGACTAAGCTGTTTGTCTGCTGCGACTTCGTCTTCTTGTTGCTTCTTGCTATTGGGGCACTGATTGATCTACGCATCTCCCTCTCTCCAAGTCTGGACGTGCCCAGCAGTACTCGCTCGATTTATGGCTATTATTCCGATGAGGGAATGAAGCTGGTGTGTGGTGAGGGAGGGGGAGGTGCAACTGCAACTGGTTGAAAATCTCATTTGTTGCGCTTCGTTGCTAATTTTAATATTATTTTTGGAAATCTTATAAGTTTGCCCTTTTGCTACCGTGTTGCCAGTTCTGTGTTCTTTGATGCCTCCGAACTGTTGATGTCTTTATTGCAGTTGCTGCTCTTCTTCTTGTTTTTGTTCACATTATAATTTTCATTCAGTTTTGTTGCGTCTTGTGGATCTTCATTCTGGCATCTTTACGCGACTTTGACTGTCTATAATTGGCTGTCGGACTGCTGCCCGACTCATACACCAACACTCGCTCTCTCCCCCATTTCTATTACATTTGGGCACAGTCGCGGATGTGTGCTTTTTTAATCAAGACCAAGCGTGATAAATTAACGTTGCTCTGTGGGAATTGAAAGGCGTTGAGTGTGGACAGAGCAAACATAAAGAGTACAGATTCAAAAAAAGTCGAATTATTATACTTATACTATACAATATGAAAACAATTTGAAATTCAGTTAACATTTAGTTGGCTAAAAAGACATCATCGTAGGAAGTATGTGCGGTAAACTTTGACATGAGTTTTACAAGCGATTTGCTATATACTGGCACTATTGTTGACTCAACCTCGTTCCAAAACTCAAGCCAATTATTGTTAATCACTTGATTAAGTAGAACAGTTAGATCTGTGTTTTCTTTGTATAGATTATCGGCCGACAATATCCAACTGTGAGACAAGTAAGATTGTTAAAATAAGAATCTGTTCATAAGGATTTATTAGGATCCATACCGATCCATATGGAGTTGAGGCGTGAAACCGTAGACCTTCAGATATCGCTTGTTATTACGATACTCAACGCCTTGTTTAACTGTAGCATTAATGCGCACATTTTGCAAATCAATTTTGGTCGTACCACTGGAATTCGTATAGAGTATCAGGCCACGACCCTGCAGCTCGTAGTTGCCCTGCATTACGAGACTGGGTATATGCAAACTGACTTCCATTTGACTTTGTTCGAGGTCACGCTCAAAACCCGACATTCTTGTGACAGTTGCATTTTCAAAGCCTTTGAGCAACTGATTCTTTAGCTTGTAGCTTATCCAAAGCGGTCCTGGCGAGTCTAACAGCGTAACATCATCCACTTGCACTTGATCCATGGTTGGCAAACCAAGTTTGGCATTTCCCTTGCCATAGCGTCGTATATACTCATTAGTGCTATTTGTTATGCATTCGTTATCGCCAAAATGACATTTCTTAATGTCTTCAGCTGTAAATGAATATCAAATATTAGCTTTAATGTTCTTTAACTAAACGCTAGACTCACGTACGTAACTGAAAAGCGTAAGTTAAACAGTTCCAAGTGATGCACATGTAGATTATTTTTAGAAACATTGCACTGATCCGTTTCTAAATACTTTATAATACTTGCTAGTACAACAGCTTGTAGTATAATAATATGTTGCACTAGAACTCAACAGTCAATGCGTTGCTCATTTTATTGGAAAACCTGTTCCGTTGCGTAAAAACTGTCAATTCCATTGAACTGATCCGATTTACGTCACAGTTAATGTATTCAGCGAGCTCGAAATAATATTTTCCGTTTATAGCAACAATTAACACAGTAGAATTATTAGTTGTTATGTGGAAAGGTAAACTGGAAACGATTATACTTGATTAAAGTAAAAAACAATAAGATAACCAGTTATAACGGTTTATTAACCTAAGATGTAATACTTGAGCACAGTGAGTCAGTCACCTTTAGTTTAACTTAACCAGGTAAAAACATATCATCATAGGAAATAGTTTCGAATATGTGATTCAACATTTGTGCTCCGGTTCGCGCATAGCTGGGCACCACTGTGGGTTCCAGATCATACCAAAGCTCCAGCCAGTTCTCATTGTAGACACGATTCACGGCCAGAGTTAGATCCAAGTTGACTTTATACAAATCGCCCACTTCAATGAATAATCTAAGTTATATAATGTTTAATTCAAGTGCTATTCAAAAGGAACTTTTACTAACCGTCCCAGTTCCACCTCTGGGATTAGTTCGTAGATATATAGATAGCGTTTTTCCTTCTTGAATTTGACAATGATCTTCAAATTAAGCATGAGATCGACATTAAGTAATTCCGCATACAAGGGTCCCGTCGTATTCGTCTGGACCAAAGTTAGCCATCGCAGTTGCATCTCGTATTGACATCGAAGGACTAATCGTGGTATCCGCAGTCCAATCTGCATCTTGGACTCATTGGGATCACGTTGAAAGCCGCTCACATGCGTAACCGTTGCATTCTCACAGCCACTCATCACTTGATCCTTCTTTTTGAAATTAATCCAAGTTCCACCAACTTTTGGCGCCTCAAATAGCTGCAAATCAGGCGGTCGAAAAACATTAAACGGTGTTATACCCAGCTGGGGCAGACCATTTGGGTAGCGTTTTATGAGCTGATTAATCGAGTTTTTGATGCATTCCTCATCACCAAAGCGACACATTTTTATATCCACAGCTGTTAAGAGTGGAAAATAATTAGGCAATCTTAAGATATATATTCTTGGTTCTGTTTACTCACGCAGTTCGGTGCTGTGAACAACTTGAAGGCATAATAAAATTGAAACGAATTTCAACATTATTTCCAATCAATTAATACTTGAGTTGAGAGATCTTGCTTTATCAACAGCTACACTGTTACTGAATTGCACAATTTCTTGAACTCGGAATGCTGTGACAAGTTGTTAACCTGTTTGATACAACCGCAAGTAACTAGTAACTAGTTAGCTAGTTGAAGGTTTGCATCGTTAAGCTAAATCAACAGATCTCTCTCAGCATCATTCTGAACTTACTTATTTGCATTTCTTTTCACATTGCTGCGCACTTTTTTTTCTCAATTCCTTGGTAATATCAATAAGATGCAATTGTCTGCTTACAAGTCAATTTTCTTTTGTTATATGGAACATTTATAAATCAAGGCAATAATCATCATATGCTTGCACAGCACATGGCTCTGTTAAATGGACACAAAAAAAGTATAAATTTAAAAAAAAAAAAAAAAACAATGTGCTGGAAATCAAGAAATAACAAGACAAGGCATTTTTGCCACTAGTGCCGCATAAACAAATATCAAAACGTGGCCGACACACAAAGCACTGACACTGGCCAAAGACTGAAATCCGGGCCTTTTGATACTGGCCTGTCTGTCAGTCAGCGCCTTTGGTGCATACCCAAACGTACTTTCTATATGTGTGTATTCAAGAAATTCTGAGAAACTGTTGCAAAGCTGCAGCACGTTGTGCTTTTTTGCATAT
Organism: Scaptomyza reducta; assembly: GCA_035044485.1. NCBI lineage: Eukaryota > Metazoa > Arthropoda > Insecta > Diptera > Drosophilidae > Scaptomyza > Scaptomyza reducta. The sequence continues at coordinate 476,326 of JAWNNV010001104.1, read as the reverse complement.
AAATTAAAGAGCAATGAATGCCAAACACAGTGCATAAAAGACAGGGACAGAGAGAAACCAAAAAAAGAGAAAAAACAAAACAAAAAAAGAACAGAGAGACATAACCAAAACGAAATGAATGTTCCAAAAAAAAAAGAAAACGAGGCAAATTGCTGTCAACCAAAGCCATTTGACAGGGGCTAATAGCTAAGGTCAACAATTAAACTCATTTTTCCTATAGCTGCACTAAAACTGTCTGTTACCATTGTTTGCCCTAGTTGCTTCTACCCTTCGCTCCACCCTGCCCCACCCAGCCACAATGCTTGGCTGTGTCACTGCATTGGCAATGCATTTATTTTAGTTTTGCCTGGTACTTCACTTCGTCCAGCCCCTGCGTCGCGCTCATGTTACTCTGACTCTGAGGCTGAAAAAGCAAATAGACCAAAAACACAGGAAAAATCAATCGCCCGCACTGTCAATGTGCCCGCATTTTCCCGAAGTACTGTGTATAATTTTTTTTTATTTTGGTATTGGTTTTGATTTTGGTTTGTTTTTGTTTTTAGTTTTTTTTTGTGGAAGGGGAAGGGGGTGGTAAACCAAAATATGTTACCTATACACACGCGCTGCCTATGTAAATATTTGTCCTGACCGCCTGACAATATTTGTGCAGACTTTGATTCTGTTTTTAACGAAATCTAAATCAAGTTGGGTCGAACAGCTATTGCAGGAGGGTAAGTCAGACGGAAGCGCAACACAATGAAGATCGTTGCAGGTAGTAACTAGTAACTAATAGGCTTGTGGTTAGAGTATACTATTCTTGCAAGCGAACTTTAAGTTATATCTAAAGATTTCTCAATTGTAGCGTATAGAAGTTTCGCTTAACATTTAGTACAACTTCTATGTAGAAACAGTTGTTTGTTGTTTTTGCGCAGTCGCTTGTTGAAATATATATACATATATATATGTGTGTGTATGTATGTGTAGTGTGTGTCACATAGCATTTCCGCTTTGCAGTGCATCACAAAAGTATTTCGAATTAACTGTAGTATATGAGACGGCCCTTGCTGCATGCCCCGCAACAAAATAAACATGAAGGCCGGGGAGTGCTAGAGCGGGGACATGGAAATTGAATACGGCGTAGACAAACGTGCACAGCAAATTGTTGGGTAAACAAATATCGAAATGATGCGTGCCACTGTCGCTGCTGTGGGCTTTTGTGCACTTGGCTGCAGCATGTTGCATCAACAGTGAGGAACAAACTCCACCAACGCCTACAATAAATATGAATTTCTATATGTCTAACACGAATAAAGCAGCCGGGCATGTCAGACAGACAGTCAATCAGTTGGGCAACGACTAATCCATTCGCAACTTGAATTACTCGAACGGTCAACAGGTTGATTTATTCATGGAATAGTAGCTAAGATTTGTTCTGCTTTGAGTTTGCAATCAAAAGTTCATCAACTAAATTTCAAATTTTGAGAATGATCTCAACAATTTTTTTCAGTACTGAACAATTTCATGATGGTTGCCAATGCTGGCGTCCTGATATGCCAGGCTGCGGGCCAGATGAAAAAGCCAGCAAAGTGATTCAGTTTGAGGAGGATCTCGATGACATTGCCAACAGTTTGATGCAGGTGATGGGCATCTGTCGATTGAATCCGTGGGAAGTGAAGCGTACCAAGGACGCCATCAAACGATCCTTTCGACACTTTGAGCAGCTACGCTTGAGAATCGATCGGGTGCCCGATAAGCGTTTCAACAAGGAGAACTTTCTGCACGATCTGGCCGTTGAGGCGGGCATGAATCGTATGGACAGCCAGCTGGCATACGGGATCACGAAGCGTGCCTTTCGAGCGTATTATCATGGAACGGGTGAGGATGGCGAACGGCTGCAGCAACTGGCCAAGCAGATGAGGCATCGTTCCGAGTGTCTCTGGTTGCATGCAGCAAAGCGTACGGCGGAGATCTATGCTGTCTATGCGGGTCTGCTGTACTCGGAGCAAAAGCAATACGAGGAGTGTTTCGAGTGTGTCTACAAGGCGCTCTACGACGAGCTGCTATCTCGCTTGCAATACGAGGATATCAAGCAGATGACAACCTGCAACTGTGTACCAAGCTTCAAGGTACAACAAAGTCGCGTACAGGAAAAACCGTCGAAGAGCCCTCGGGAGGTGGCAACGGTAAAAAGTACTTCGAATGTGAGCGGAGTGACCACCGAGATACTTTTCACTAAGCAAGTAATTAATATTAGTAAGCCCACTTCAGAAATGGAATTTACCCAGGGGTACTTGGAAGTGTCGGTTACGACTTCCCCGAGATCGGTCAGAAGCAAGAACACAGATCCGAGCCTCAACACCTCTGCTTCGCCCAGTAAAACTTCGGGTGGCCAGAAGACAAAGAAAAGGAGCAGGAAGAGGAATGTGAAATGCAAATGTCCCAATATGCAATGTTTCCGAGAGCGATTGACTCCAGAGATATCAGCCGAGTGCAGTCAGGGTCCCTACATCTGCCGCTGGCTGACCTACAACGAGGAGGAACAGTTTAAGGAGCATCGTGTACCCTGTCCGCCCATGGAAGTCATATGTCAACCCTGTCAGCATGAAGATGAGTCCTGTGATGATGAGTGCACCTGCACATGTGAGTTCTGTCATTGTTCCTCTGCCTACGTCGATGGGGGGGAGGATGAGAATGGAGAGAAACTGTCCCAGACCGGACTGGAGGATCGAGATACGGATTATTGCTGGCTGGCACCATTCCGAAGCACGCCCAAAGTTGAAAAAGAACCAACGGAGCCCAGCGTGCAGGAGGAAGAGGAAAAGGAAGTTGATCCATGCGTTTGTTTGTGTGAATACAAGCGACGTGGTCAACCACATCTCTTCACCTACCTGGCGCCATTTAAGAAGATCAAACCAGCCCCAGAAGAGCCAGTCAAGGAGGCCCCTAAGCCCAAAGGGCCACCTTATGGTATCTCCTGGGAGACCTATAACTGCTGGAATGAATCAGAAGCACCCCTGAAAGATCGCACACCGCGTGCATGTAAACAATGTCCATATATATCACTACTCAGTGCTATGCATACTCCAACGAAAAGTAAACCAGCAGGTTTAAATGTGGATATCACCATAAAGAGTCAGCATTATCCCTCGTCTGGAAAGAATCAATCCAAGTCTTCCATCATAATCAAGAGAAATAGCATAGCAGCCTTAGATAATCAAAAACCCAATCAGCCGGAAGGCAAAATTAATGATTCAGCTCCTAAGCCTGCTCCCAAAACTAACCCTGCGCCTGCTAAAACTCCTGCTTCAGCTCCAGCTCCAGCACCGGCAAATGCACAAGATGATGACAAATTAACCAAAGAAGATGTATTGCAAATGTTTGGTTTAAATAAGTAGCTTTATGTTTAAAATGTATGCAATAAAATTCATAGTTTCAAATTATTTAACAATTAATTTTTAAGTATAATTTTTTTTTTTTTGCCATTTTAGCTTGCATATATAAAATTGTTTACACTCGACTCGAGTTCTATCTCGCATATCACATTTACACACTTCCGTCGACCGGAATGAATGAAAGTGAAACCATTTCAAAATGTAACGAAACGATTTTAGAATCGAAATCCCAAAAGGTTGAATAGTTTTTCAATCAAAGCGATTCAATTAACATTGTTGAATTGATGTTGCATTTGAGACATTAGAAGCCCTCCAAACTCAATGGTTGGGAAATATGCTTTGAAATCGTTTTGGCCAAGTTATTTGATACGTTTCATTTTTTTGTGTATGTTTTTTTTTTTGTATTTTATGTTTGTCAATAGTTTTGCACAAATTTCTGAGTGTATGTTTGTGTTTACCAAACGAACTGTCAATTGATTGTCAAATTAAAAAGCAAAGCGTTGGGAGTTGCGTGGCGTTGGTGGGCGTGGGCGTGGCAACTAAACGGATATGTGAGCAAGGGTCCCTTTGTGGAAATTGTAAACTGTTTCGTTGTGTGTGCGGCAACTTTGTGCAACTGTTGACGTAGGCGAAGACCCTTAAGGGGCGTTTACGAAACACTTCAGCTGCGAAACTATGCGAAATTTTATACACAACACGCACACAAACAAAACAAAACCAAACATTCCTTATTCGACACATTCACGATTTTTGACACACAATATTTTCTATTGTGCTTCTAAGAATGGGCGGACAGCCGCGCCCACAATAAACGGAAATGGACAATACGATTGTTTGTTGTTTGGGTTTTTGGTTCCGGTCCAGTAAATTATAGAAATACAAACGACATTTGCATTGTCAATAGTTTTCCTTCTCGTTAAAAACAAATCACGTAGGGGTCGTGTCTCATCTACTTTATGCATCTACTTACAACTTTTCTGGCTGCCCTCCAACACAACTCGCCTGCCCCCTTTTCGCAATCGAGTAATTGCACACAAATTGTGTAGGGCTAGCATATTTGTCCGAGACCGTTTCTCGGTTGACAAGGGGCGCTCGAAAGTTTTGTGACAGACGCTTTTAAGCAGAAAATTGTTTGCTCATAACTTTTGACTTTTGTGCAATCATGTTTTTGAGGCACTGACCCTTCTTCTTCTCTGGTGGTTGATGCTGCTGCTGCTGCTGCTGATGTTGGCGAAGCGATCCTTAACAATGGCTTCATTCGAAGCTGGCGTTTGAATATATTTTAATGTTGTATTTTAGACTTTTTGGACTTTACAATAGCTGTGCGCGTTGCTTTTACAAATTAGAGTGACCTTTTCTTCTGCAAAGCAGCGCGTGGGTTCATAAACTTATCGATAGTCACATCGCCACTGCACATATCTCATCTAATCCAATTAGTATTTAATATACCTCATTAGACATTCAATCATATAGTTATTTTCTTGCATTGGCTTCTTAAACTTATCGATAATCGCCACACCGCCACATTTATCGCCAGAGCAGTGATCAGTGTTAACAACTCTCATCCAATCCAATTAGTATTTAATACACCTCATTAACCATTCAATCATATACTTATTTTCTTGCATTAATTGATTTGGCAATGCGAGGCTTCTTAAAACTTATCGATAGTCAAATCGCCACACCGCCACATTTATCGCCAGAGTAGTGATCAGTGTTCACAACTCTCATCTAATCCAATTAGTATTTAATATACCTCATTAGACATTCAATCCTATAGTTATTTTCTTGCATTGGCTTCTTAAAACTTATCGATAGTCAAATCGTCACATTTATCGCCAGAGTAGTGATCAGTGTTCACAACTCTCATCTAATCCAATTAGTATTTAATATACCTGATTAGCCACTCAATCATATACTTATTTTCTTGCATTAATTGATTTGGCTTCTTAAAACTTATCGATAGTCAAAGCAGTGATCAGTGTTAACAACTCTCATCTAATCTAATTAGTATTTAATATACCTCATTAACCATTCAATCATATAGTTATTTTCTTACATTGGATTCTTAAAACTTATCGATAGTCAAATCGCCACACCGCCCTGCACATTTATCGCCAGAGTAGTGACAACTCTCATCTAATCCAATTAGTATTTAATATACCTCATTCAAGTTCAAAATTCTTTTCTAACTATCAGTTGTTTATCACGATGCTGCCTATCGATATGTTTTTTGGCACAGAGTCAACCCTGCGCTTGGCCACCATTAAAGTGGTAAACAAAACTTTCGCCAATCTCGCATGATACCTAAATAAAAGCCGATTGTTAGACAGATCTTACAACTAACGGCTTGCAGCTGTTGAATGCAATGAGCCTGCCACAACAGCCTACAACTAGCTGCAACAAACGCCACCCTGGCAATTACGTGCAACACATGAATTACTTACGACTTTCTCGACGCCAACGCCGACGCCGACGCTTTGCCTGCTGCATTGAGTAAAAGTAAAAAGCCCGAAAAAATAGAAAACAGAAACAGAAACATTTGGAAAGAGACACGACTTCAAATTAACACGTAAATTGCAGCAACTTAACGCGCTGCCGCAAAAGTGTTGGCCATGGCCAAAATGCAAGGCTCGTTAAAGGTTGGTTGGTTGGCATTCAGCTTTCGGCGTTGCTTGGTTAGTATGCAGTTAGCCAGGCTAGTTAGTTGGCTTGGCTTGGCTGGCGGGGCCTTGTTACAATTAATTGCATATGCCAGGCAACATTTTTGCATACCCGGCAACATGTTGCTGTTAACAATAAATTAGCGTTTAAAATGCAATGGCCTGCACATGGCACCTTGGCACCCTACACCTAGCTCAAGCTGCAGAAACTGCGAGAGCGAGAGAGAGAGTGGCCCTAGCTTTTCTTGGCCAAGAAGATCATGTTGGCTTGTTGGCTGTTGGCGGTGATCAATCAAGTGCTTGTAATGGCTAAAAAAGACCCGCTCGCAACATGATAGTTTACTTGAATTGCGCAATTAATTAGTTTCGTGTTAATGAGCAATGCAATGCACATCATCATCATCAAGTTCATCATCGTCGTCATGATGGTCTTTTGTGGCACAAGTATAAACAACGTTCGCTAAGGAAGACACTTTGGCATTTGAGCAACGTTCAACACTCAACGCTTAACGCTCGATACTCTGCTCAGTTACGTCCAGGAATCTCACTTAATGGCCTGCCTTCGTCTTCTTCTTGGCCTTCTGGGCAAAGTCAACGAGCCAACTAGACGTTTTATGACTTTGTTTTATATGCACTTTCAAGTGCACCTTCAGCAGTGTCAATTAACAGGCTTTATATATATATATATATATATATATATATATATATATCAAACGACGCTGACGATAGGTAGCATTTATAACACTAAGAAAACATCGAAGAGTCAAATGAAATTTACAGCTTTTCGTCATAGCCCGATTGCAATTAGCTACTAAATAAATAGATGCCACAATTTTGATGTGCCTTGCCCAAAAAAAATCCCTTTTAGCTTTTAAGTTTATTTACTCAATGAAAATCATGGATAACAACATAGTGGCTAAAAAAATATATTTTAAAAATACTACATTACTTATTATTATTTTTTCTTATCACTTTTCAGCATTTTGGTTTACTTAATCTGTTAAATCCACACACACACACAACACCATTGCTGTCTCTCTCACACATGGTGGCAAATATGCCGGCAGCTAAAGCTATCAATCAAAACGGAAGCGCGCTGTGGCAACTATCTGCAAAATAAATAAATACCCATAAACTTGATGTTAAAATGGCAACTTTTTCGACTACTATACGAAATATTGGATCTCAATATAAAGTGAATTTGTTTTTCGCTTTTTTTTTTCCAGTTTTTTGTTTTTTGCTTTTTGGGCAAATAAATGCTGACAGCTAAATAGTTTTGAATACAAAAATGTTTGGCATAGTTGTTCTTTGGGGCTGAAAATGTTTGAAAAACTTTTACGCAAAATCTCGCCACACCAGCGCCGACGAAACAAACCGCAGAATGCCACCCCAGCTCTCTTTCGCTCTCTTTCTCTCTCTGTCTCTCTCTTTGGTTGGTCTGGACTACTCTGATGCGAGGAGCAGGATATAGAACGAGGAGGGCCCAAAATGCAGCTGCAACTTGTTTGCGGTTTTTGTCGTCGCCGTCATTGTATCTGTTGGATGCAAGATTGTTTTTGCGTAGTTTGCGATTGCAGCGATTCGAGCATTTTTGGCGGTAAATAGTTGAGTTGCGAGTTGTGTCTCGGCCAAAATGTACAAGCACACACGCACACACACAAAGAGCCTGTAATCTCATTTAGCTGCAAGCTGTTTTAGCTGTTTTTGTTGTTGTCCGCTGTGGCCACACACATGACAAATCTCATAGTGCTTTATGGCAGCCAACATATGTTGCCATTCAAAATATTTAACCACAGCAAAGCTTTACGCTTCGTGGGGTGGGTGTGGGTGTGGGTGAGAGGGGGGGTTGCTGGTAGGGAGATTGTGCGTCAGCTTGATTAATGGCAGCATTCAATGCAAGTGCATTGAAAGTTTTAAACTGATGTTTTTCGGAGCATTTGCCTCGTGTATCCATCAGCCAAACAGTTTGTCAACGACGCTTTCAACTGACATAATCATCAATTAATGATCTATTAATAGAGGCTCTCCCTCCCTCTCCACCCCTCTCCCTCTCTCCTTCTCTGCTGTTTTTGGTGTGTCTTCGTAGTTGTGTAGACGCGACAACACTTAGTGCCCCAACATGTGTTTATGTCAATTTGATTGAAGAGGCATTCCCCAAATAAGACGAAAAACATAACAAGCTAAGTGAGAGTGGATCATTAAGCCGAATCTATAATACACTTTCATAGTTATAAAAGTTTTTCATGAAGGTTACAGATAGAAGATATAATATTTGGCTAACATTTTATGATTATTTCCTATTTCGAATTCTTTCAAGACACTTAAAGAACCCCCCATGCCCCTCCAAAAAGCTCAAATACCTTACTTTTTTTTTCAATAAATTAGAAACACACAAACTTAAATTTATGTAGTTTTTTTTGTGTAGCTGAATCATTTAAATTGCTGCTAAATTACAAAACCATTATAAAATTCAATTCGTAACCCAGTTCAATTTGAATTAATCAATCAAAAAAAGCTTGGCAAACAAAGTCGAGCATTATAAGCGATATTAAAAGAATTCTTATAGAAATATAATGCTAAGCACCTGCGTCAGCTGGCAATGAAGGTCGCCAAGTTAATTGACTGACCATAATTATTCATTCATTCATTCGCTCTACAAAAACTCTGGCTTAGCTTGGTTTTTGGGAACGTATTAAAAATTTTCCAAACTGCTGTTGCCGCTCGTAGATAATTTTCAATAACAACCAAATTATAAACTGTTTAACTGTGTGTGTGTGTGTGTGTGTGGTATAGACATAGACCATATGCATGCAAACGTCAATCGATTGGCACGCAATGCCCTTTTTCTGTTTGTGTATAAAGCTATTTCCCAATAACCTAACTACTAATAAGAAACTCATGATGCGTGTTTTAAGGCTGGCCAAAGAACAGTCGAAATGTTTCAACTGCAAATGTTTTTAATTGGGCAATGATGCGGTTGCACAGTTATCAGCTCAGGTAATGTACATTTCTTTGGTCTTAGGCTAATTATTGATATACTCAAATATGCATTTGACTGAGTTTATGTTAAGATCTTGGGTACTTAAGCAAAGGCTTAAAGTTTTGTGATATATGCAAAAATATTGTTTAGACAGCTTTCAGCTCAGCCTGTATATACTTTTCGACATCAAAGCGAGGCTTCAAAACATTTTGTTGTTTTTTGAATATTCTGTGAACGTCAGCAACTAAACACCTGTGCGTTTCCTAAGCTGCAGGACACCCCTCTCCTGCGTCCTCTCAATCCAATGAACTTAGTAAAAATAACATAAAACTTTTACATTTAACCGCACTTATGAAGACATGCCAGCTTGCAAAACTCAAGATTTTCAACCTTAGATATACATAAGTGTATCCTCTTCGACCCCCCTCTCGTACTAGTAGGGGGTGCATAAATCCGTACAACAAAAAAAAACGTAAATCCTTTTTGGCAGCTTTCAAAAGATTTTCACCTTTTATTAGATGCCAAGAGTTTATTGTTTTGCCCAAGTTCGCGAACAGACATCAACACACCATGCGAAAGGATTTTATCCTTGCCAAGGCGCACACACACACACACACACACACATATATATATAAGATATGTAAAATTGATTTGCCTTTGGTGCTGAATGCTGCTGCTTTTGCTTCTGCTCCAGCTTCTGATGTTTTTTATTTTGTTTAGGGATAATCTCATACATTAGACTTTTGTTGTTGTTTGATTTTTCGCTCCTGCTATCTCTCTCTCTTCGTGTCTATAATTTTATTTTTTCTGGAAAATTACAGCGAACAAAAACAACAATGAGCAACAAAAAAAAAATATTGTATAACCATAAATGCGCCAGATTTGCGCTTTACTCGAGAGGATTATGTTCTGCTTCTGCTCTTCTCGGAAAGTAGAAAAGCAAACGAAAACTTTCTTCTTTTCTAAATTCACATAAAATTAGCAAATATTACATTTGCGCTTTGGCAACAGCTCCCTAAAGGTTGCACATGCCACATCAACAACTCTCAGCAGCTCTTAGGCTCTTGCCCCCCCCACCCCCCATCATACTCCTTGTCGCTCATCACTTCTTTTTCTGTCCTGTTCTTGAGTTTATTTTGTTTACATATATATTTTTAAGGAGAAACTTTTTTATTGCCGTAAACAAAGTTTCGCCGCGCAACGGGGACTTATTTAACGTATATATATATATACATATATATATAAATATATAACTAAAAACTTTGCTGAAAGAACAAAATAAGTCAGCCATGTGGAAATGGTAGCAGCCGACGCTCTTCCATCCTCCCCCCACCCTTCTATACCTCACATGCGAATAGCGTCGCTGATTGACTTCACAAAGGTTTGCATATAAGCATATAATATTCATCATCGTCCTGGCCAAAGAGACAACAATCGACGCACTTAAGGCTAGGTTCATCTTAATGTGCGACAAAAAGTTTTCACTTTTGCACCATTTTGGCAATTTACAGTTTATCGCTTATCGGTTATCGGTTATGTCATCTAAATGGGTAACATGCGATTGGTTTGGCAATGTCATGAACGTTATGAACCAAGCAGAGGAAACCATTAGGAATCTATAAACTGTGTTCAAGTATTTCCATCCATAAAAAATGTGAAATGAATAACTTTAAGGGTGAGACTGAAATGTTTTGGTTATGATGGGTTTATCTTTGTTTTTTTAAGATATGTTATGTTTTCCTTATTGCATTTTTGGTATTAAACAAGCAGTTGAAGTATCATATAAGTATCTTAAGACATAAACCTCAAACGAATCCATCAGTTTTATGTTTATTTTTGTATTTAAACGTTTATGTGGCATTCAACATTCCTTGACCTGGCGCCGCTCGACCAGCCTCTTGCATTTCCTGCACTTTCTGCATGCTCGACTTTTATAATGCCTGCATGCATGCCATGTACATACTATATATATATATATATAGTCAGTGTAGCTTACGATGCGTAGCTAATTTACAATTTCAATGTCACGCTCCATGCAAGTGACGATAAATTTGCACTATGTAGACTGGCAGCAAAACTGGCAGAGGCAGTGGGCTGGGAAACAATTTGGAAACACACTGGTGGGGCAACTCTTCGTTGTCGTTGTTGTTGTTGTTGTTGCACTTAGTAAAATTACATGGCAGCTCAAAAGACAAGACTTGTTGATTGTAGCGCCCTTTGGCTAAATTTAGTGTTATTAAAAAAAATAAAATAAAAAATTAAACTTGTTCTTGTTGTCATATAGAAAATGACAGAGAGGAAGAGACAGACAGAGAGAGAGAGAGAGAGCGCTAGAAAAGGGCGAGAGAGATAGAGAGTGGTGGCAAAATGAGACATGCGTGCGTCATGTGGCTGTCGGTTGGACCCGAAAACGTCCGACACTTAGTTTAATTTCTAGGTGCCGACGAGGGCGTCTGGCAGCCCGAAAAAAGAAAAAACTGAAAACAACTGAAACTGAACTTCAAGGCAAGAAACATGCCACATGCCTCGCTGATTAATTATATTTCTCTATATCGTAGGACCAACATACATATTTTATGTAACTTCTGTTCGTTTTTTTGTTTTTTTTTGTGTTTGTTTCTTTTTGAGTTATGAAAAGAAAGAAGGCAACTAAATTAAATGAATTTTTTCATCTACATTTAATTACGCTAATGATCTAAGAGTAAGGCGAGAGCAGCGAGACAAGAACTACGCACAGAGTATATATTTATCGTAGCTATCGTTAGACAATTTGTGTTTGTTCGCTTTGTTTGCCATTTGTCGGTGTGTTTTGTCTTTTGTGCAGGAAAAGATGAAAAATGTTCTTTCACTTTTGGGGAGACTCGGTGTGTGCTGGAGTGGTTCGCAAGTAGGTTCAAGATGCCTCTTTGCAGCTTCCATTCGTGACATGATTACCAGTTGGCAAGTGCAGCACTGAAAAGTACACGAGTTGTAAGTCAAACTGACACTGAAGATTATGGTTTATGTCGACAAAGTTGACACGTTGTTTATCAAAAATGCAAGTCAAGGACTTTTTGTGCCACAGAGAGAGCTAGTAATGTGTGTGTGTGACGGATGCTTGGCAAGTGCAAGGCAACAGAAGCAACAAGCAAGCGGCGACCCCCAACCCCCCAAAAGATGTTGGCAGCAGCAGCAGCAAGAACAACTGCAACTATCACTACTTGCAACTGCCACATTGGGAGTATTATGAAGATACAGCAGAGGGTCGGGTCGGCTGTGTATCGATGCTGATGGGCTGTGATGTGGCCAACGTGTAACTTGTGTGTCTGACAAAATGTTGTAATTAATTTGAGTTTTATTTTTCCTTCGTTCTATGCAAACATATTTCACTTAACATTGTAATAAATCATCAAATCAAATATGTTTAGCTACGTATCTAAATATATTTATAGTATAGAATGAAAGTATTTCTATTTTCATGCTTCTGGTATCTAGTGTTTCCATCTATGACCAAAGCGGATCTTCTTTTGTTGCATCTTGAGTCTGCTTGGCGATACTAATCACATGCTGTTAAATCATATCTCGGATGGACACAAGCAGCGAGCACTGTTCCAATCCAGTTTCAACTTTGGGCAAACCCGGGAGAGTGCATTGTGCTCTGAAGTGCACTTAAAGGATATTTCTTTTTAGTGCGCCGCGCAGCGTAAAGCAAAAGGAAACGAATGAAAAATAAAGCAAAAAAAAAAGAAGAAGACATGAATGATGACAACTACCCCAAGCTTAAATTTGTCGTCGCGATGGTGTCCTGTTTTGCCTCCTGTTTGGATTAACAGCCTGTCTCAACGTCGAATGTGTGTTTTTGGTCCTTTCAAAATGTTTTTCTTTTTCTAACAATTTAAGTGCTTGAACTTCGTATGTGTGTTTGTGTTTTGCACGACCCACGGCACAAGCGTTGACAATCATCTCGCTGATGTGCCTGGCATCATTTACCTTTCAGTCGTATCCATATCCCTATAATGATCCATTCCCCTACAGCAGCAGGTAGTCGTTGTTGTCGCTCATTGATTTTCATTCGCGCGTGTTTAATTCACGAAATCAGCACCCGAAGATCTTCTTCAGATTGTCGCTGTCGTTGTTGTCATTCATTTGTTTGTGTTCTTGTTTTCGTTTTTTATTCAGTTTTTATACCCTTAACCCATTGAAAATGGGTAAGAAGGGTATAATGGTTTTGTGCAAAAGTATGTAACAGGCAGAAGGAAGCATCTCCGACCATATAAAGTATATATATTCTTGATCAGCATCAACAGCCGAGTCGATATAGCAATGTCCGTCTGTCTGTTCGTATGTATGTACGCATCGATCTCAGAGACTATCAGGGACTCCAGATTTGGTACATTAGATTGCCTAATCCCTATGCAGTACCAGTTTGTTTCAAATTTTCGATTACTCTTCCCATTTCCGATATACACATGTGATCGATAACAACAAAATCTTGAATTTGGAAAACTTTTTGATGCAGTTTGAAAGATTAGACTAAATAATGAGAATCTCTGAAATCGGTTGAGAAACACTGGATATATGGAGTATTAAAGTTAAGAAAGTAAGAAAGCACTATACGCGTATACATACACACACTCACACATACTTGCAATCACTGACTGTATGCGTAAAGTATAGGCTTCAGGGTAAAGTCTAGTCGGGATTTCTCGACTACAGCCTTTTTACTTGTTTTAAATATTTTTGCTTGAATAATTGTTAAGAAAATGTTTGTCTTCATTCGATTAGCACATTTTTCTGTCATAATATATTTTTATTGAATATTTTAGCTTGAATAACAAAAATTTACTTCATATTATACTACTTTAACAAGTTTTACAAATAACTTTGAATTTATTGGGGACACAACCACAAATTAATAACAGACATTTCACAGATGCTTTTTAGTAAGTTTTCCCATAACACCATTGAGTTGAGACTTAGATCTCAGCGTGATTATTGTAGTAGCACTGATACAGCTGGAAGGCAGTATCACACTTATCGGCACCCTTTAGTGAATGGTTCTTGGCCTGGATAGCCTTGACTTTCTTAACGCCAGCGATGGGGCCGATTTTCTCGAGGACAAAGTCGGACAAGTCCGACTTCTCCAGGTTCGACTTCTCCTTGGTAACCACCAACAGTTCAACGAGGGCGTCAGCACTGATTGAATTGTTAGGTACTTCCCGTTTAGCTCATCGGACCTATAACTTACTTGAGCTGCGGCCAGAGCCACGCAGGCAACGAGTAGAATTAGATATTTCATTGCTTGATTTGTTTTTCGTACTGTCTGTATCGAATCGAACGTATCGCTTTTATATCATTATCCGCTGAACTTTGTTTACATATCTCGTAAGCTGCATCATCTATGAAGAATTTAGCTCTATGCATATATCAATATCAATTAAACCAACGCAGTACATATCCACAATTAACTAACTTTGAATGAGTCATCTAGATCATGCAAATAACTATAAGCTACGGCGATGAACACCGGTTTCTCGGGCTGAACTTGTCGCGTCACTCTGTGGACTTGAGTGCAAGGATTTAAGCTTTGTTTTGATTCTTGTTCATACACTGAGAAAGCAGTTTGTGAGATTTGGCAACTTAAACTTAAGGTCTGTTGAGCAAAGTATTGCCAAGTCGCATACTTTTTATACTTATATTCTTTTTATACCCTGAACCCATTGGAAATGGATGAAAATGGTATAATGGTTCTGAGCTACAGACTAGGCAGTACAAGTTTATTTTAAATTTTCGATAACTCTTCCCGTTTCCGATATACACATGTGATCGATAACAACAAAATCTTGAATTCAGATATCTTTATGATGCAGTTTGAAACATTAGACGAAATAATGATAATCTGTGAAAATTTGATTGAAATCTGTTGAGAAACACCGGAGATATGGAGCATTGAAATTAAGAAAGTATGCAGTATAAACACTCACACATACTTGCAAGCACTGACTGTATGCGTAAGGGTATAGTGTAGTCGGGATTTCTCGACTAGAGCCTTCCTGCTTGTTTTTTTTTTTTTGATTTCGCAGCGCTTTGTTCCGCATTTTGTTTGACAGCCGCTGATCTTATCAACGTTTTGCTTTGTGAGGCATTAAAAATTTGTCATTTGGCTTCGTTTTGTGGATTTTGTCCGATGGCACGGTAAGTGCAACCATTGAGCGGAGGAAGCAGCTGGTGCCTAAAATACTCTCAGCTCTTGTGGTTCTTTGATATGAAAATTTGTGTAGATGTGTATGTAAAAGGATCATGACTACCAGCAACTGCCAACTTGGCCTTCTGTTCAATCTTGGTAATTGCTACCTTTTCCCTTTTTTCCTCTTTCTTGTTATCCACTAAATTGCAGTAGCTTGTTTCGGCTGTGATCTGATTATTGGGTTAGGACGCCGAACAACACATCCTTCGTGCAACTACTCAACATATGTTTGAATTTCCTTTTTGATTTATACTACTCGTCTGTTATCCTTGCGTGTCATCATTTGTTTTCAACGAGCTGTTTTCTTTATTTTGAGAAGCGCATAAAAGCCAGGAATTATAATATGTTCAAAGGTATTTAGAGATTATCATTCAATGTGTGGTTTCGTTGTCTGACTGACTGCTATCAACGCACAGTCCAAACGGTAACACAGAGCGGTCTCATTTTTTCGTAAAATTATGCAATATGAATCTTAGATAATAGTTAAGTTGGTATATTGGCTCTAATGCACCAAAAAGTGGGTTAGTTTTAGGGTCAATTGGTCAATGAAACATAAAGAAAGATATCTCCAAATATATGTTTCAAGGAAAATATGACATAATCAAATGAATTTGGATGAATCCAAACTTGCTTCTTACATATAGTATCTATGGCTTAAAGGGTTGTGCTTCCCAATCCTATCAGCTAACAAAGATCAATCGTTTAATCCCGCGTTCAACCCCTTTTGCTTTGTTCTGTTAGTTAAAAGTTCAGACGACATAGCTAAATTGAACATTTCGATCAGTGAACTCATTCGTTAAAATATATCCGAATTTTCTCTTTTAAGTTTTGCATAACAAATGAAAAATACAATGGTCGTGTGATGAGCGATGAGTTAAGCGATTGGTATGTGTAGCAATGAAGAGAGAATGGCCGTCATTGACTCGATTTCGATTACAAAATCGAGCCCGGACTCTCAACGCCCCAAAACCGTGTACTGTCTGCACTTCTGTTTGCAAATACTGATTATGTTTACATGCATACATCAATGCACGATGTCCAAACAATGTTGTCGTACACACAATCCTTTCTTTCTACCCAACTCTCTCGCCCTCTCGCTCTCTTTATCAACTGCAACTCAATTGTGTGCGCTGGACAATGGGTCGTATGCGTAATGCCATATGAGCAATGCCCAATGTCTAAAATGCGTAATGAAAATTGCGCAAACCAACTGACGAACCTGCACATATCAATGCATGTTTTTGTGTATGCGAATTACCCACATTCCCCCCTCCACCACCACTCATTGACCAGCGCATGACTTTCTTCTGACTACTGTTGGCCCATATCCCGGCTTGAGTAGACAAAATCAATTTTGTTTTGCGGTTTTTGTGCCCTGCACCGACCAGCAGCAGCAGCTGAAGCTATGTTATCCAATTTGCCAAAGCAGTCCTGCTGCACATCCTGGAGGCCAGCTGCTTGACCAGTGAATTGAAATCCCAGCTGCATTTTAGTTTAAATACATCAAAGTGAATTATAAGCTGTTAACAAATGCGTTGAGAGATACTCTAGAATACTTTTAAAGTTAAGTATGATCAATACGATTAATTTAAAGATCTTGTTCGAAAAGTAGTTACAATTACTCACAAAAGTAATTAAAGTCTTGTGAAGTAATCTTTTACTCATGTGCTAAGTATTCAACAGGGTATAAATGCTTAAAGATGATTGCAATGATGTGACGTTGGTACGATTTTGATTGCTTTTGGCAACGCCTACGAATTGGCAACTCTCAAGTATTCACAGAACTAACACGAACGATCAAAATTTGCCAACGTCAGCGTGAAAATGTTCAAGCAAAACAAAAAGAAACCAATTTTGTATGCTATAAGTTGGAGAAGTGTAGGGAGCTATTATTTGCAGTTGCCACTCTTGTTAGGATAGTCTTTCAAGTGTATTTGTGTTATTGAAAAAGTTAGTTAGGTTTTTCTATTTTACTACGCGTCGCATGCAAATCGGAGCAATGAGAGAGGGAGAGATACCAAAAATACTTCAGATTTAAATGAAGTGAAGTGAATTTAATGGTCAACAGACATTTGCCATACAAACATCAAAAACTGAGACTGAGACTGAGAGTGAGAGAGAGATAGAGATGGAGAGTGAGAGAATACCCGGAAGTACCCGACTATTTACATAATAGTAAAACGTTGCAGCAGGATGAAAATGCAAAGGGCGGGGTAGTAGGGACAGGAGTGAATTGGGGATTGGAGATTGTGGAATGGAGCTTTTGCGGATGGAACGCAACTTGTTATCTAGTATCCATGATATTTGCATAGTATGTACATACATATTTCGAGTGCTGCTTGTTTGTATGCATGAGAGAGCGGTAGAGAGAGAGTGAGAGCGAGAGACAAACAAACTGTTATAGATGGTGCCAGGATATGATTCCACCCATCGTACAACGGCTTGTCTGTCTGCTTGGTGTAACTATCAGCGCAAATGTACTTGAAAATTGTAATGAGCTCTAAGCTTAAGCGTCAACAACAAACATTTGGCCAACGTTCGCTTAGTTCGTTCCACAGTTTCATTTTCAGTTTTGGTTTCAGTTAGATTCTCGTTCATAACCATTCAACCATATGCTTCGGATTAGACATAACAGATAGCAGTTAAACAGTGCCAGCAGACTCGTGTAGAGTAGCGTTCACAGAAGTTAACTTTTCCCAGAAATGAAGTCTACAAATCGATTTGCTTGTGCGAAATTACTTTGGCTTGAGGGCAGACAAACATGCATACTTTGTAGCTATATACTAATGAGAGGGCGATTAGCAACAATTTTAATACAGACACAAAATAATGTTGTTAACAATGTGGATTCAGTTTACAGTTTGCAAAGATAACATTTATGGAGGTATTATAATTATTTACAGTTGCCATTTGAAAATCCATATAGTATATATTGCCATTAACTCGCCTGCATTCTAATGTCCAAATCCATTTAGGCAGCCTGTAATTCAGCTATAAAATCGAATAAGCTGAATGGCACTAACACTCATTAGTTGCCATTAAAACACAATCATTCAGGCTGGCAGTCCAGCTCGTTCGATGCTTTGAAAAAGTGCATAAAAAACCGATGAAAAAAGAAAAAAAAAAAGAAAAAAAATGAAATCACGTCGCGCCAGTGCAACAAATTCAAGTTAATTGAATTCCAAAGTAAGCATAATTTGAGCCAACAACCAAACAAACCAACCAACCAACCAACCAGTCAACAGGCAACAGGCTGGCTGGCAGGCAACACTTTTGCCCGAGCACATGGAACTGAACTACTCTCATGATGATAATGTTGTTGTTGTTGTTGATGATGGAACTGATGCAAGAGCTAAACCTCTCGCGATACTATACTGTAACATACTATACGATATACTATATAACAAGTCGTCGTCGTTCAGGAGCAGCAGGAGCTGACTGTGTTGGCTGCTGTTTGCCAGCCGGACTCTGAACGGGTAGGCATTTAGACTAAATTTAGCCTGAAATTGCTTCCTTTTTGTTGCTGGTTGTTGGTTGCTGTTGTTGTTGTTGTTGCTGGTTGTTGGTTGCTGGTTGTTGTTGCTGTTGGCTCGGCCTGTTTGCCGACAAACACAACAAAATTCAATTACAATTGGCAACAGCAGCAGCAGCAAAAACGAAAATGAAAGTCGCGCTTCAAGCTTCCAACAACAACAACAACAACAACAACAAGAACACTAACAACAACAGCTACCGTTTCGAGCCGGTTTCTTAATGTTTTCAGCACTTGCAATTATTTTAGTGCCGCCATCGTTTAAAGTGTCGGAAATTTGGTGCGGTAATTAAATAAAAAATCAACAACCAACGGCCAACGCCCGGACAGCAAAGAAAAACAAAAACAAAACCCAACAACAACTTGCAACAGCAAAAACAAAACCATGTTTATATTCGTGTCAGTAATATTGCAATATGTGAAAGGCAATAATGTTATAAATTTTCCTTTTTCACATTCAAAAAATACTTTAAACTTTACTTTTACTTTACAAATTGAGATCGTGTACTTAAATTTTAAATAAATAAATTTTATTAAGAAAACAATTGAGAGTAACAAGTAAGAAGGCATTAGGCAAGACATCCCGACTATTCTGTACCCTGAACCCCATACTTTACGCGTACAGTTAGTGCCTGCAAGTATGAATAACTTCAATGCTCCATATCTCCGGTTTGTATTAGCCGATTTCAAAAAAAATTTCAAAGATTGTCAATATTTCGTCGAATGTTTCAAATGCCATCTCAAACTTATCGAAATTCAAGATTTTGCTGTTATCGATCACATGTGTATATCGGAAACGGGAAGAGTTATCGAAAGTTTGAAACAAACTTGTACTGCTCAGGGATTAGGGCCTGGCTATATCGACTCGGCTGTTGATGCTGATCAACAATATATATACTTTATGGGGTCGTACTTGTGCACAAAACCATTATACCCTTTTTACCCATTTTCAATGGATTCAGGGTATAAAAATTGAGAGACATTTAATGTTGAAATAGAGAGGAACTAAGAGACAGAGCCTGAGAGAAGAAAGATTATATAACTTGCCGACATTTTACGCAATCTATTCAAATCAAATTAATAAAGAACGGCAAAGCGAATTTTAATTACATTAAAACCGTGACTAAAGTTCTAAGTAGAGTATATAAGGCAAAGTAGTAGTGTACTAGTCTAGTCTAACTGTCAAAATAGAATAGAAAACATGAAATATTTATTAATGTTTTGTGTCCTTGCATCCCTTTTTGCTGGCTATGTACGGTTGATGTGAATATAGCAAAATCATTGACATTAAGTAATAAAAATCATTTGCAGGAACTTGAAATTCAAATTAGTTGCTTAGAAAATTGTGCTAAAGTGACGAATTCTGATGCAAACATAGTCAATGCCCTGACTGAAGCAGAACTTCGAATCAAAAGGAGTGTGGATTTTAAAATGCTTTTTATCAAATGCGTAGAAGCGTGTTCAAGTTCCAACGTTCTAAGTTAATTTACTTTAAAGTTATAATCAAAAAACAAAAACAAAAAAAAAGAGGTAAGATGGCTCCAGTCGAAATTTGAAAACTACGAAATTTCGATGAAAATTTAAAATTTTAAAGATTTTTATTATCATTATCATAACTTGAAGATTTTATTGTTATCCATAACATGTGTAAATCGAAATGAGAGATACCATTAGACCCATAATGAAATGCAAAAACTATAATAAAATAATATCTATAATTGACAGGAAATTGCAAATTGAGTGTCGTCGTTGCTTTAATGAATGTATTGTTAAAGTTCTCAAAGGAGGGACTATGAAAATAATAGAAAACAAAAATCTGGAAAAAATTATAATAAAGAAGAGCATCAAAAAAATTCCTTAAAATATTTAAAAAAAAAAAAATGAGAAAAATCTTGTATAACACGGCTGCCAATAAACTAGTTCAACATGTTGTTGGTTGTTGGGGCAAACCCCTTAACTTAATTTCCCCCTCGTAGTAATAAACACACACGATAAAGAGTAGTCTGAAATCTTGTGCGGTAATCAAAATGTTTGTGCTAATAAAAACAACACAAGAACTCATATCAAAAGAGAGAGATAGGGAGAGGGAAAGCGAGAAAGGGAGATATGTAAGCAAAGGCCAAAAAGTGAAGTGAAACCATAAGAAATCAAAGTACTAATGAATATTGAGGGCCCACTAAAAGAGGGCGAACTCCTTTGCGGCAGTAGCAACAAATTAATATAGAACAAATACACATAATAATAATAAATGCAATGCGTGTGCTTGGATTGGGGAAGACAGAAAGAGTGAGAGAGAGTTGGGGAACCGAGAAAGTAGCAAGAGCAAGTTTTTGCGCAAAAAGGGGATAATGAAGTGGATTTGGAACAGAAGGACAGCCTGGCACAATCCGAACGACAAACGAAGACGACGGCGACGACGACAACGACAATGGTAATAAAAATCGTATAAATAACCAAGGCAAAGACAACAAACAGGGTTGTTTCGCTTGGCTCGTTAATTTGCAATAAAATCCGATTATAACCACAAAAATAACCCCTCCATCCACCATCCCTCGCCCATTACACTCATTGAAGATATATTGTATGGTTGGATACTTAAGCAAAGGCCAAAGTTGGCCACAAGCCGAAACCAAAAGCAAAGTATTATTATGGCACAGGTGGAAATATAAAAAGCCCGGAAGTAAAAACGCCAACTTGTGTATCAATATCAATAAATGGGTAACAGTCAGAGCAAACATGCTTTGAGCAGGTAAAGGGCTGCTTTTCCGAGCGGCGTACACATAAAACTTGCATTGATATTTAAGCCCTGCCATAAATAAGACGCCCTCAAGGCAACCAAAGACCACAAATTATACTAGTTCTAGCCGCCAAAGACACAGGGTGGGTTTTACTTTTCGATTACGGCACTAGTATCTGGCCTAGGGTAGCAGAAAAAATGAAACAAAATTGAGATAGCATGAATTGAATTTGCATTGGCAGGGAGGAACCCTTTGGCAACCTTTTTTTTTTTTTTTTAGTCCTAGTGTAAAGTTACACCCAAATTATGTTTAATTTGTATTTATGTGTAAAACCAGGGCTGCACTGCAATAAATATTAATAAAGGTCTTGGGAACATTGAAAAATTATTTGCAAGAACTTAAAGAATCGAATGGGTCTGTCCATCAGGTTTATATCCTTTGTCGTCCTCGCCTGAAAAGTTTTTAGATGAATTCAGATTCAGGTTGTCATCTATGTTATATATTATATATTTATCCTGATATCCTTAAGATCTTTTATCTTGAAAGAGCAAAGCATGAAGAGGGTGACGAGCAAACGAAAAGAGATATATAATAAATAACATAATGATATTAAGTGCAATTAAAATCAATTGTTGTTTCAAATGCTTAGACGAAAGTTCTGGCCAAAAATTCTTTATAAAAAACTTTAAAAACTCACTTTTTTATGACAGCTGGCAAATCTTTGAGCCTTTAACCTAAAGTATATATTTTGCCTTGAGATAATTTAGATGTTTCTTTCGATTTTGGTTGGGAGATAGCTCCTAACACCCAGCAGAAGCAGATATAAGGGTAAACACTGATTTGGCACGCGCCTCGCTTAACGCAAATGTATGCATAGAAGGCCTGCCCGCCACCCACAGACAAAACCGAATACCCCCAACAGCTCCAAACCCTTTAACGAATGAAAGAACCCTTTGGCCAAACATGGTAATTACCTGAGTCCTTTTTTAACCAACAAACAAAAAAATTCACGCATATAAACACATATTTTGTTAAGGGGGAAGGGGGAAAGGGACAAGCCAGTCAAGGCAATGTCTGGCAAGTTTTTCTTTATCGCTACTATCACACACACACACACATATAGAGAAGGAACTTTGCACATGTGTAAGCCGTAACATGCATGTGAATATGGCCTCAAGTCATGTCTGGCTGCCTGGCTGTCTGTTTGTAGGTGTTATGGCCGGTTTCCGCAAGGACTTAACCGTTTTTGTAATGCATAATTTTACACAGCTAACAACACAGGAGAGAGCGAGAGAGAGAGAGAGAGAAAGGTTAGATGAGAGAGACATATGCATATATAATGAGAATATTTGCAAAACTTTTCTTTTCTCCTTTTTTTTGGTGTAATTATACGCAAATTAACAACAGAGGTGAAGAGAGAGAGATAGAGAGAGGGAGAGAAAGAGCAAGACACTAATGTGGTTTAAATAAACTGCTGTGTGTGTGTTGGCCAAGTTTATTGACTTGGCTTAGATTACAGTTTGAAGGCACACAAGCACAGGCATTTACCCATTATAATCATTTCATAATTTTTCGAGCAACAGCAATAAACAATTTTGCAACAATTTGGTTAATTCCTAAACGATGAACGGTTGGATGGGGGTACGCGCGGCGAGGGGGCAGCTAAAAGCTAAGCTGTTGCCCTTTTGAAATAGCCGTTAAATGCACAAAGGACACGCAAAGTTTGGCCAGACACAGAACACAGCCGAAGACAAACACAAAGTCAAGTCCCCTTATTCTTGGTGTTTTTTTTATTTTTTTTTCATTCCTACTCACAGCAGCCCTGCAAGTTGCAGAGAGCTTGAGGGGGGTGTAGGGGCTGCAGTTTGAATGGTTAGCAATCAGACGATAAACTTATAAATGTTGCAGACGCCGCAAAAACGGGCAGCCATATAGTAATTATAGCCACAGGGCTACACACACAGAGTTGCCGCATTAAGTTCAAAAACACAAAACCCAGGCATAAGTTGTCCTCCTCAACTGTTGTGGAGTGGGCTGAAGTATGCGAGAGTCCGAGAGAGCGAGTAGTAGAATTGAATGGCAAGTAAGCAGGCAAGAAAACGCTTTGAGTGAATCGCAAAAGGCCGCTTAAAATGTGTGGAAGCCAATTTGAAACATTTCGGGTGATTATTTTGTAATTTGATTGAAGTGCATGAAACTCTGGGGAATCTAAGCAGCCAAATCAAATCATAAAGTTCAGCTGACAATGAATTTTCTATAACTTATTATAAGACAAGTAAGAAGGCGAGCAATCTCGACTAGACAGTTCTTGGAAGTATATGTCTGTTTACGGGCATACTTAATACTTGACTTAACTTCAATTCTCCATATCTCCGGTGTTTCTTAATCGATTTCAATAAAAACATTACATATTGTCATTATTTCGTTTAATGTCTAAAACTCTATCTCAAAGTTTCCCAAATTCAAGATTTTGTTGTTATCGATCCCATGTGTATATCGGAAACGGAAAGAGTTATCGAAAATTTGATAAAATGCATACTACCTGGGGATTAGGTGAGCTTATGTTTCACAATCTAGCTTTCATACAGACAGACAAACATGGCTATATCGACTCGGCTGTTGATCAAGAATATATATACCTTATATCTGACCCGGAGATGCTTCCTTCTGCCTGTTACATACTTGTGCACAAAACCATTATACCCTTTTTACACATTTTCCATGGTTTCAGGGTATATTTAAATAATGAAAATGTGTCTGGATTTTTTTTTAAAGATTTTCAAGACTAGAAAACATATCTTCGTTATTAATCGTTTGCACAACTACTCTAAGGAATTACTAGCTCAATTAACTTTTCTAATCAATGCCCTTTTGATTTAATGAATTAATATTGCATTTTGTCGTAATTTATCAATATTTACGTCACTAAGCTGATTTACATATCGCATTTTGACAAGGTGTCTCAACAAATGTTCAATATATCATTAGAGCGAGAAGGCGAGAGTGGTGTGCGGCTTTGTGGCGCCCCAAGTGACGAGAGCTGTGTGTGAGTATTATATATTAAATAAATGACTTTCGGATGGCCAAACTGAAACTGAAAATGAATTATGAAATATTATATTATTATTGCCAAGTGTGTCTGCGTTGCTCTTAATGAGGCAAAGTTAGGTATGTTGAGTTGATTTCAAGTAAAAGTAGCTGTCACATTAGCACCTTAGTCCGATGCAGACCCAAGATAAGTTAACGACCATTTGCTAAAGCTGACCCAAAGACTCGACCCCCTGTGTCGAGGATCCCAAAAGATGAAGCAGATGAGCAGCAGAGAGTTTGACGATGGTTCAAATTGTAAATGTTAATGCTGATGCTGAACCTGCCTCTGCCTTCAAGCGACTTTTGCTCACTTTTGTTTTTTCACAAGCGCAAAAAAAAATAATAATAATAAAACAGCATTCGACAGGTAGTCCGGCAATGCGAAGAAAATGATGTGATAACACATAAACAAACAAATATATATACTACAACATATCTACAAGTTTATGGCAACGAAGCCGAAAAAAAAGGTCAAAAGCGCCCAAAGACATCATAAACGAAGGTTCGGGCAGCCAAAAATAAAAATATAAAAAACAGGCAAAACAATAACTGCAGGCAATTTGGCCATCTCGCAACTGTTTATTTGTCAAACATTTTCTTTCTCTCATTTTTGACATGTCGACTTCCCAACCAGCAGCAGCAGCGGCGGAAAAAGATGGCAGGCCATCCGAAAACACGCGCCAAGTTTTCCTTTTCCTTGCATTCCCCTCGCCAACGACGAAATGGACAACCAACTGGGAGGCTGTCCGAAAATTGTTATCGATGTTTTTGTCATGTTGAGCTCCTCAAATTAAAATCAGCCTATAAACGGGCAAAAACTGTCATGTCCGGTCCGAACCACTGACATATTATTATCCTTGGCTCAGGCTCAACTACTGCTTTCTGGTAGGCTAAGCATGCTAAGCAGCGCTTTTGGACTCAATATCCAATGTCCTGTGACGTTTTGTTGCTTCATTTTAATTGGCTTCGAATCAAAGCAACTGGAAAATCAAACATTTTGCGGGTCCAAAAGCTCGTTAAGCAGCATGTGATCAGAAATATAAGCGAAAAAGTCAAAAATCGAATTGGTAAAGGTATAAAAAGATAACTAAACATATATATCCTTCATTAACCGATAAATGTACAAAATAAATACATCGAATGAGTCACAAAAACTCTCCCTTTTGCATGTTATCCAAACCAAATCCATTGGCCAACTAAAATATTTGTTCTTTAATTTGATTATGGCCATAAGCAGGACAAGCACCAAAGTTTTGTCGACAACAATAAAATAACAACGACAAGAATAAAGGCGAAAAAAAAAGCTGAGAAAATATATAAATGGCCTTTCAGATTGCAGCTTCATTTACTAATTTCACTGCGCTATCTGCTAATCGAGCAAAAACAAACGACTGCCAATGTTTGGGGGGAGGGAGGCCAACTGTTACTACACCCCTGCGGCTGGTCCAAAAAAAAAAGAAGAAGAACAACAAAAACTTGGAACGTTAATTATACGAGCAAAAGTTTCCGCAACGTACTTGTAACTAAATCCAAGCGATGACGCACATTAATTAGTTTTTATGATTATTGGGGGCATTGAAATACAATGCGTGAAGATACAAGATAAAATTTACATAAACAGCAGACGGGCGAAGAGAGTGGGGAGAGGGGAGTGGGCGGTGGGCGGTGGTGGCAAGAGGTTATACAAGGATAAAAGGCAATATGTGGCGGCGGCTTTGGTTTAGTTGAATTTGTCAATTTCTAATGCCAGTTTATCGTATGGAGCTTATTTATGAGCCTACGCCACAGACAGCCGCAAGAAGGCAGTGTGTGTGTGTGTGTGTGTGGAGGCGCCATAAATATGCAGGAGCTTCTGTGCTGGTTTTGCCAGTAAATCCATTTGGCAAAATAAATGCCAGGGCTGACATAAATAAAAGACAATTAAATTAAGATAATCGTTTTGACTTTGCTTTCTGGCTTTTTCGTATTTCGTATTTCGTATTTTCCCATTTCGCATTTCCCACTGTCTTTGGGATTTGAGCTTGTGGCTTAATGCGCCTTGCGCATAAAAACCCATCCAACCCAACCCAAACAACAACAGCTTTTAAATGCGCTACAAATTAATGACAATCGCTGCCCCGCCCCCCCACTCGTCATACCCCTACTGCTACACTAAGCCCCAATCTGCGACAATTGCCATGCACTTTGATTTGGCTTTGATTTTTGCTTAATTACTTCCACAACTGTCGAATGTTTGTTTGCTTGTTATTGTTATTGTTGTTGTTGTTGTTGTTGCTGTTGTCATTTTAATTGCGCGGGTTGCATGAGTCAAATGTTGCATGTTGAATGCTCTAACTGCTTTCAACCGCAAAAACATCAAATTAGCCAGCTAAAAATATATCAAATTACTAAACTTCCAAACTTCCGCCTGTCAGATTACTAGTTGGCAATAGTTGTCAAGTTAACGTCGAGTCTTAAGCTGACTTCAAGGTGGCATGCAAAAAGTATTTCAAAATATTTTTTATTATTAAAAATTGTTGTTGAAATTATATAAACATTAAGTTTTTTGCTATTTCTGATCACAATCAATAATGTGGTTAAGACATTAAAATAAAAGAGTTAATGAACTTTTGTAAGTTGATGTTTGCTTAAAGTAAATCTGTTAAGTTTTTGTTATCATTCATAAATTAAACCATTAACGCAAACCCAATTCACAACTTTTTCCACACTTAATTGATCAGCTTTTGGGTAAAACTTAAGCAGATTTGCCTTTGAATATATTTTAAAATCTGACAAACTACATTTAAATTATAGTTGTGGACAAAAAGAGATTTCGAAAGTGAAAAACATGCAACTAATTTTCACTTTTTATATACATCTATATATATATATTTATCTAAACAAACAAACACACGACCTGCATAAATTTTCGTTGAACAAAAGAAAGAGAAAAATCTTAATCAACTTTGAGCCTACAAATGAAAACATAATTCAGCTTGAAAGAAAAATGGAGATTTGCATAAAACACGACGTTGCAGTCAAATAAATTTTCGATTCAAGTTGAACATCAATAAGCGACAGATACATTTTTCATAATTTATGCTCAGCTCTCAACAAATGTAGATACAACGGCAGTTTTTTATTAGCTACAACTGCATTTAGCTGGCATTTAATGTATCTTGATTAGTTTTGCAACGTTTTTGGCCAAAACTAAATGCAAATACTTGTCGCCAGTGTTGCAAATGTTTGGTGGGGCGAGGCGGACAGGGTGATAACATTATTGAACTTTCGAATCTGACGTGCTGCCGTGCAACCAAAAGCACAATATCTGACACACTTCAACTATATCGAACACACATTATACTTAGTATCTGTGGAAGCTGGTCGCTGATTATGTGAAACTGGTTAATAAACTGGGTTTCCCTAACCTACTTCAAAGATTTAGTTGGTTATTATATAAGTAAGAAGGCTCTAGTTGAGAAAACTCGACTAGAAAATATTCTGAACCCTCTAACGCATGATGTCTAAACTTAAATCAACGACATCTCCGGTGTTTCTCAGCCCATTTTGACAAAAAACTTATACAATTTCATTATTTCGTATATTGTTGCTTAAACAATTACCAAGTTTTTCAAATTCTAGACTTTAATGTTATCGATTACATGTGTTTATCGAAAAGTTTGAAGATTTATCGATAATTTTAAGCAAATTTATTCTGCATATGGTAGAGAATTAATATTCAAAGTTCAAGAGTTCATTTTTATCGATTACATGTGTTTATCGAAAAGTTTGAAGATTTATCGATAATTTTAAGCAAATTTATTCTGCATATGGTAGAGATTTTATATTCAAAGTTCAAGACTTTATTGTTATCGATTACATGAGTTTATGGAACACGGGAAGAGTAATCGATAATTTTTGTAACTCATTTTTTGTAACTACAAACACTATTTAATACTATTACTGTATATACAAAAAATGAATACAGAGCAATTTAAAGTCGAATAGTTCTTGTTGCAGCATGTAATCTTGTTATTTTCATTTTTCTGACATCGTTCGTTGCATTTTTGCGTCGCAGTTGTAGCCAGAGAGTCGAAGTTAGAGTCGGAGTTGGAGTCACAGTTATCTACATAATTAATGCATGTCTGAGGCTAAAACGAAACATGCAAGCGCTGACATATTGACCCAATATCTAGGCAAAGGGCTTGACATTTGTGGAAACCCAAAAAGAAAAATTCCAAAAAACAAAAAAATCAACAAAACGATATCACAGTTAAAACCAGAAACATCGCGTGCCAAAAAGCCACAAACTGAAAGAGAGGAAAAGATATACAGAGAGACGTTCATACAAAATTTATGCCCCTGCAGCTGAGCCAAATAATTAAAACGAACCAAAGAAAACAAGAGAAAAAACAGTCAAATAATTATGAACAAGATATGGCTAAGGTAGACATAGTTTACGAGAGGTAGAGAGTGGAAAGAGCGAGGCTTGAGAATGACACAAGACAGGCAAATATCTGTTCGGGCCGCGTGATTAATGATGGGTCGTGCAGACTCGAACAGATATATATTTGTTTTAAATTTGTTATTAATTTATGTAAGCGAACGTTTCCTAACTTAAAAGTCTACGGTTACGAAAAGAGACAGCAAAGCTTAAATAATTGAAAAAAAATGTTTCCTAAAGAGAGTTAATATGAACAAAAAGCATATTGCGTAAACTTCTTTTCTTTACATACTCTCAGTGTAAACCATTAAGGTCGCTGCGTCTTTATAGTTATTGTCTGATTGGTTTTGTTATTGTGATCATCGTAAACCACCCAGATAAAATATGGCAGGAAAAGTATAGTTTATGTTGTCATACTAAAAACTTCAAGACGAAGCCCCCAGTAAAAACTTCAGCATCATAAATTATCACAAAATTATATGTATATATATATATATATAGAAAATTTCCATCAATTAGATGCAGGAATTTATTATGGCACACAATTGATAATTGCTGTCGTCTGGTATTCTTTCTTCCTCTTCTTTCAGCCCGCTGGGAGACCAATTAAAACGATTCCATTTTTCCGGCGCTTGATTCTAATTTCTTCTTCAGTGGTTCGTTTTTTTATGATTTTGATTACGATTTCGGCGCCTGAGCAAATGACTTGAATGATGCGCAATAATAAAAAAGAAGAAACTCGCTGAGAACTGAACTTAAGAACTCAATTTCAATTTGAAATCAATTTTTCAAGCGACTTGTTGTGTTTTTTTAATGCTTTTGTGTTTTGTGACACCTCAATAAAAAATCCCAAAAACCCACTGTGCAGAAGGCGCCACCACCACCACCACTAAAATAAAATCGTTCGCCTCCAATGGACTAGAAAAGATGCGCATGCATAAGTTAAATGTTCGGAAATTGTGACCCCCCGTGGCATAAAAAATAAAGAAAAATTAAAATTTTATTTGTTTAGCAACCGCGGCGTGACAACAAAACAACAAAACGACAGGTACAACCAAATCTCGAAGCTGGGGTCAAGAGGCCCCAACGATATTTGCCCATTGGCGCATTAATCAATATTGTAATACAAGCCCAATAACAAAAAATCTAACACTTTTGAAGCAACTCTCAATATTCGACTGTGAAACTCGCTTCGACTGGATTCGGTTCGACAACAAATCCAATTAATAAAATCAACATTGTGCTTGGCCGCCGATTTAAATATCACAAGTGGATATCAAAAGCTGCCCACGCTGCGAATTTTGGTATTGGTATTCTGTTACTTTATTTGGCGCTCGGCTTTATTAAATTATGCTTTATATTCTTGGAACATTCCTGGCCAGATTAATTGTGTAGCAATCGAAAAATTATAGTGTAGAACGACAAATGTTACGGAACTTGGTGAGAAAGCTGAAGAACCTAAATAACTTTAATCAAGGAAAGATTCTTTATACCGAAACGATTCAGAGTATTCATTTGAAGGTTTACCTGAAGAACTTTAACCAAGTGAAGGTTCAATCAGACCAGAACGTTTCTTTATACCGAAACTCTGAAACGTGTATTAACTTAGAAGTAAACCTTAAGAACTTTAACCAAGTGATTCATTTATATCTGAACCTTTCTTCATACCCAAACGATTCACTTTGTACAGAAAGAGTATTCAAAATTCGAACTCCTAAATAACTTTAATCAAGTGAAGGAAAGATTCTTTATACCGAAACGATTCAGAGTGTTCATTTGAAGGTTTACCTGAAGAAATTTAGCCAAGTGAAGGTTGAATCACACCTGAACGTTTCTTTAACTTAGAAGTAAACCTTAAGAACTTTAACCAAGTGATTCATTTATATCTGAACCTTTCTTCATACCCAAACGATTCTCTTTGTACAGAAAGAGTATTCAAAATTCGAACTCCTGCTGTTTTGTGCCACCAAATTTGGTTAAATGCTTATCGCAAAACTTTTTTAAAGATAGTCAAATTATTTAAATCATTAGGCAATCAAATATATTAATGTCACATGGCAAAATTAATTGAAAATTGAAGCGGTGAATGTTGATTAATTTAAGGAAACGCACATGGCCATAACACACACACACACACACACACACACAGACACACACTTGGGCCAATTGTTTTGGGCAAAGTTGAGCGTCGCGGGTTAATTACCATGTCAAATTCAAACAAAAACAAAACACATCAGCAAAAGCAAAGGCAAAAGAGCAAAACAGCAGCAGCTAGTACAATAAAAACAACAACATTAACAGCTCAAAAAAGGTAGTTTATCATTACAACAACAACAACCACTACAGACGGGCAACATTAACGGTAGCTCAAGAGTAATAATAGGCTGGCAAAAAGGTAGAAATGTTAAAAGTTGGCCAGGTAGAGAGCGCGAGCATAAGTAAAAACCTTTTCTTATCATAATTACGCACAAAATGACGTGGGTGCAGGCAAGTAATCAAGAGATCGAAAGAGCGAGAGAGACCGAGAGAGAAACTGAGAGAGAGAGAGAGAGAGAGCTGCAAAGAAGTAGAGCAAGACTTAAGCCGAGCGACAAATGCAAATGGCCCAATTGGGTCCGCTAACGGAAGTCTTTCGCTCGTCTCCAAAATGAAGGCGTAACCCGCAGCTCGCAGCTGGTAGGCCCAGCCTCTACCCTGCACTAGTAACCTCTTGTACAGCATAGCGGAATAGTGTAGTAGTATGCTTCGTTGACGTTTCGCGCACTTAAACAAACGTTCATTTATAATCGACGGGTCAGCCGTGCGGACAGGCCGCACTTACGATTATGTTTCTCCCTCTCCTCCGTCCGTCCGAAGTCGAGTCGTAGGTTCGTTCGCGTAGGGTGTTTTTGGATAGTGCGTTTATTATAATGAAATTATGCATACACAAAACATCGGCCATATATCAAAACATGGCGCTCTGCGGCGCATCGTCGTCGTCGTCGTCGTCTGTCGGCGACGCCTCGTATTAAAATAATGACTTAATTTCGTTTATGCATGCGTCCATTCCAAGTACTCCCTCCCCCGACCAAGCCCCGTCCCACACATCTGTCTTGTCTCTTGTCATCTATGTGTACACTCAGAAAAAAACCTAAACTCTTCTTTTCTGTGATCCACTAACTCCTAAGCTTGAGATACATATACATAACAAGTAAGAATGCTCTAGTCGAGAAATCCCGACTAGACTATACCCTTAACCCGATACTTTACGCACACAGTCAGTGCTTGCAAGTATGTGTGAGTGTGTGTATACGCGTATAGTGCATACCTTCTTAATTTCAATACTCCATATCTCCAGTGTTTCTCAGCCGATTTCAATAAACTTTTCACAGATTGTCTTTATTTAGTCTAATCTTTCAAACTGCATCAAAAAATATTCTAAATTGAAGATTTTGTTGTTATCGATTACATGTGTATATCGGAAACGGGAAGAGTTATCGAAAATTTAAAACAAACTTGTACTGCCTAGGGATTAGGCGAGCTTATGTACCAAATCTGGAGTCTCTAGCTCTTATAGTCTCTGAGATCGACGGACATGGCTATATCGACTCGGCTGTTGATGCTGATCAAGAATATATATACCTTATATCTGACCCGGAGATGCTTCCTTCTGCCTGTTACATACTTTTGCACAAATCCATTATACCCTTTTTACCCATTTTCAATGGGTTAAGGGTATAAAAACGATTGATTTCCTCCATTTTCCACCAATCTATAAGCATTTCTCTAAGTGTACGTGTATCATAGAACTCCACACAATCACAAACTCTCGCAGTTGCAATCGAGTTGGCGCGTTAATTGCCATTTTGGAGCGCCGACATGGAGCCATTTTGCTTATCAGCGAGCAAATACAATATTTTTACCCCCTCCCAACGACCCCAACTATATGCCAGACTCATATTTGATATTATGCATGACAATTGTGTACATAGAATGGCGCATAATCAACGCCGTAAATGCGTTATGAATGACAGACAGACTGAATAGAGAGAGAGAGAGAGTTGCTCTTGAGTTGAGGGTGGAAGATACTAATATATACATGTGTGTGTGTGTGTGTGTGCTAGGCAGACAGTACAATATACTATATAGACGATACTTGAGATCAATTGGATAAGCAACACCTTTCTTATTGTGTTTTGTTGAGGCACGTGCAGACAGAAGCTGAGTCATTGCACACAGTTGAATATTTATAGTTGGATGTGTGATGTATTCCGAACTATAGTTTAGGAATTTGACACATCTGTCAAGTCAGCTGGCATGGGCAATTATATATATAGGGTTTCCATCCACAGAAGATAAAGAAAATTGCGTAGGAAATATGTCTAGCAACCTGATTTGACTCAATATGAAACAAAGTCTCATAATTGACCAGAACTAAAAATTAGCTACACTCTGTGGCTTAAACTGGTTAACAGATTTTGACACAGTTTAAATGTGCCGTAATGCAACACTGTGTTGCTGTTGCTGCTGCTGGGACACCTGCCCCGAGGCAGAGCATAACAGAGCATAACCAAATGGTATACATAGAATCTAACTGAGCCACGGCAAGAAGAAAAGAAGAAGAAGATGATAACCAACTAACTGTCTGTTGTCACTTTTGGTATGCTTGACCCATTTCATCATTATCATGCATTCTTCACTCGTTCATTCATTCATTCATGCCACACCATTATGCAGTCAACTCGACTCGGTCATTGTCTTTGTCTCGTCTACACTTTGCTCTTCAAATGGGTTTGTCAGGTTGAGCTTCGGCACACTCACTCAACTGACAGCTGTCATAATTAATTTTGAAGTTTTTTCGTCTTCTTCTTTCTTTGTTGTCTGCGGTAATTATATATGCTCACTCATCTATCTCGCACTGGTTCCCCAAAAACATACTTCATTTCGGCGGTTTTGAGTTTCATGCCAGCTCTGATTAGCCCATTTCAAGTGCAACCTGAGTTGGCTTATGGCACAGGCCTCATTAAGAACAACTTAATATAAAAAAGCTAAAAAACGTTGAAGAACGTGCCCACAACTACAATGAGTTTCCTACTTAAAGACTTAAACACCTTGGCAAAGTTTCCTCTGGTCATTTGGGGGCTGGGGCTCGTTAACCACAATGCATTGTTAGAAGGGTGGATGGGTTGATGGGCGGTACGGCAGTACGGTTCATATGCACGCGGCCGGAAACGACCTTGGCACGTTATCGTCGACTTTTCATCACTTTCGTATTCATACAATTTTCGAAACCGGGACACACACACATAGTAATGCAGGGGCGGCTTTGAATATCTGTGTAACCGTCTGGCATGTCGTGTCCTGCTTCTGCTCCTGTGTTTCGCTTTTCTGGTCAACGTCATCGTGTTTGTCGAGCCACGAGCTGCTATCTGTGTCGGAAAATCTCAACTATCCACACATACGTTATGACTTTTCTTTGTTCAAGACTGCAGCTGAGGCATGGGGCAGCCGGCTGTTTTGTGGGCGTTCGAAAAATTTCACCAAAAACAGCTTAAATTTCATATTTTGTTTGGACAGTTGCTTTCGAAACGAGTCCAAGCAGGCAGCTGGTACAAAGGGGTGTGGATCTTGGGTGACAAAACCAATTAAGACATTACTACTATTACTATATATATAGCATATACTTGGTATAACTACCTAGCACTGAGTTAGAAAGTAAGAACAGAAGCAACTGGTTCATAAATGCAAGTTGATTCAGTTGATTAAAGTATTTGAATTGCTTGACAATTGATATTTCCATATTAGTCTGAACTTTATCAAACCAACCGCAACAACAACAACAAAACGATTGTGTTTCCTTTACCCGTTGCAATTTCCTTTCAATATCCTCGCATAATAACTGGATATTGTGCATACGCAGGAATAGGTTTCAAACTTGACCACAATTAAAAGGCCATTTGAATGTCGCAACATGAGTTTTTGCATGTTTTTGGCCAGGAAATAGTAACCACAAAACTGTTTTAACTGCCACTGTTGATATCTAAACGTGTTGTCGTTGTGTCGTCCCCATAGTTATGTCCTCTCGGGTATACCTGTAGCTTATAGTAGTTACTTTTAACTGCCGACCGTTAGGCAAACAGTTATTGTGCTCTCAGTACTTTTGGACACATTAGAATGACACCGTTTTGCTTCCCGCCCCCCTTCCACCACAAAAAAAAGGCAACAACTTGTCATTAGACGAATTCAATTTAATGCTGGCAACAACAACAACAACAGGCACACAACTGGCGACCACAGCAACAACATTTTTCGGTAGGGTGCTGCCATACAAATTCTATTTAATTTGGCGCACACCCTCAAACACCCCCTCACCCCACCCCGCTCAATCGTTTCTTCCTGTCTCAACAACAGACATGGAAAACTCCATCTAATGTGCACATTGGCACGTTCACATTGTTGACACAACTGTACAATGAGTAGAGTATATGGCTACCATACCCCCCCCCCCCCCACCGGGCGGGTGGTCGCTGGCAAAGTTTATTTCGAGTGGAATCGCCGCTTTGTCGTATCTCAAAGGACATTACAATGCAGATAGACCCGGACGCGTGAGTGACTGTGCAACGACACAGCCAATAGAGTTGCCAGCCCTGGCACATGTCGCACAGTGGTGCCAGATAGCAAGAAAAATGTTAAACCGAATAAAGCGTGTTATGTTCCGGTTTCGCTGCGAATCAGAAGGCGAAAAGTTGTTAAGGTAAAAACTCTTTATGAATCGAAAGATAAAGCACGTTTCGATATTGATAATGCTTGCTCGTTTGCACTTGCATAAATAACTTTTTCCGTTTAATAACTATTTAATTATTATTCACAGTATCTTCCGATTGACCGAAAAAGTGTTGAGAAGACTAAGATTGACTTTCGTCAACTTATTCTCGAAAGGAAACGAATGTTCACGTCCTCGGATGAGAGGCATAAAAACGGATAAAAGCCAAGTGTTCACGTCGACGAAAATATTATAGCAGAAGCTATTATTAAAATGCAAGTAAAAGACATATGTAAAACACTACAAAAGAACATTCCTTTCTATTGAAAATATAACAAAATCTACTTCAACTAACAATAACTAACTAATATAACGAAATTGAGTTTTGTTTTTTACGTGCCCAAAAGCTCATCTCATATTTTTTCATTAATTTTCAACTAAATTGCGTTACAGTGTGCGTTGTGAAGCTGTTCGTTGTTGTTGTTGTTGTTGTTGTTGTCGCCTTGACTTGAACTGGAGTGTTGCTCAAGCTGACGGCTTTCGGCTCCTCTTCCTCTTTGCTGGGGGTACATGTACAGTTAGGTGGCATTGTCACGACTTCTTAATGTCATTTTATCAAAGGCGAGTCGCGGACTCCAGAAGGAACTCAGGATACGGCGCACACGTGTGTGCCAGCCGCACAACAACGTTGCGTATACGTGATGGGGTTATTATTGTAGCTGTCATTCCACGAATTGCTGTTGTTCGTTCTCTCTGTGTGTGTGTGTGTGTGTGTTGCGTTGTATTCGATATGTTTATATTTGTTGTGCGGTTTTTTGGCGTGTCTCCTCTGTGTCCCTTTTACACACACACGCACACACAGACAAGGACATACACTCACATTATGAAGTCGTAATAATATGCATGTGCTTGTGTGTGTGTGTGTGTGTGTGTGTGTGATAAGCGTGTACGTATCAAACGACATTTGGCGAAAATTTTATGGCCACCCACCGAGAAATCTTGTGTGTGGAACCCACAAAAAAGTGGTATGTGTGTGTGTGTTAGTGTGTGTGCCACCCATTTTGTGTATCTTGTACTTCTTCGTTTTATTATGCGATTTGTTCAACTTCATTTTATTGCAAGCACACAAACACGTGCATAGATGTGTGTGTGTGTATTTAAAATTTAATAGCTAACATTTTTATGCGCAATCGATCGAAAAAGGTTTCATTACATTTTAATGAAACGATACACACACACACACACACACAAAAAGAGCCAAGAAAATTTGGATTGTTGTGTTGTTTTTTTAGCAAGTTGCAACTTCAGACATCAAAATTGTGATGCGTTTATGTGCTGCAACCATTTGTGGCAGCATTGAAATCAGGGACACTCAAACAAAGCGTGTCCTTAACAAAGTCAAAGCCAGAACCTTGACTTGTCATTCAATTCTTTGAAATATCCTTGCAAATTTCCATCTCAACCTCAAACAGTTGCCACTCAAAAACATTCGACTAAAAGCGCCATACGAATATCATTAAGCATTGACATCAATTTCATACATACATACATATAAAGTTGACATACATTTAATGTGCACAGCTTCTGCTCTCGTCATGCATAAATGTATGTCTATATATATATGGCGAGGCCTACTGCTGATGCTGCATGTTGCTCGCAGGCCTGTCTCATACCGTTTGGCAGCAGCTGCCAATTCGCATAAATGTCACGTACGTCAGTTTGTCATTTGTGTAAAAGATGCAACGCCGCCACCGCCAACGAGAACGCCAACGACAACGCTGCACTTGAGTCCTTCTATAAAGTATGAAATAAGTACAAATTCGTCGAGTATTAAGCTATGGACTGCAAAAGTACTCTGTTATCAATAAACATAAACTTTCGCAGTTTTCATTCGATTCAAAGTCACTTAAACTTATTACAGGGTATCAAAAAAAGATAACTCTCGCATCACATTTGAGTTTCAAGTCGCATGAATAACGCATACGCACTGTGTGCCATTAAACTTTTGCCAAACAGTTCAAATTGGTAGCGCACAGTCGACTAATTAAAATTTTATAACGCCCAAACTCAACAAAAATATCTATCTATATAAGTGTGGGTGTGTGTGTGTGTTTTGGTGTGTGTGGGTGTGGGTTGGTGTGTGTGTGTGTGTGTGAGTGGGTGTGTGTGGGTATGTGTGTGTGTGTGTGTATGTGTGTGTGTGTGTGTGTGTGAGTGTTTGTGTGTGGATATGTGTGTGTGTGTGTGTGTGTGAGTGTTTGTGTGTGCGTGTGTGTGTGCGTGTGTGTGTGCGTGTGTGTGTGTGTATGTGTGTGTGTGTGTGTGTGTGTGTGAGCGTACGTGTGTGTGCGTGTATGTGTGTAACAAATTCATAACAATTTTGTCAAAATGCTTTCCAGCTACTTAAATATTAAATGACTTGGCATTTTTCGCCAGACTTTAATGGATATATATACTCGAAGGATATCAGTATCAGTCGAGGCTGAGCTTTTTGCTATTGAATACGCTTGCGTTGATTGGGGGAAAATTGCAAACTTGAATATGTTTAGCGAGTACTTGAAAGCGAAGGGAAGCTAAAAAAAAAGCAATGTTAAACTTAATATAAGTATACATATAAATATATAAAGTTGACGAACAGCATAATGAAGAAAGAAGTTGACTGGGAAAAACTTAAGTTAAACTGTTTTATAAACTAAATTCTAAGTAAAATCCATAGTTGGTGCGAACATCTTTAAGCAAACAGTTATTGGCTTTTTTTAATGATCCACAACTTTAACTCTTTGGGATTGCTCAACTTCCAGTTAGGTGATTTTCAAGCACTTAAAGGACATGCTTCAGAAGGAACAATTTATGATTAAATAAGCTTACTGATAAGGTATTTTTGCGCGTCGAACGCAACATTAGCAGCAATTTTATTTACCATGTTTATTTTGTTTCCGCTGCCGGATTTCTTTCTCTTTTTCTTCGTTTTTTATTTTTTTTTTATCAAATTTCAAAGCTCATTACACTTTATGTGGATGGGCTTAAGCCGCAACGACAACGACGACGACGACGATGGCGATGGCGATGACGGTGTTATCGATGTTATCGATGTCGATGCGAGGCATTAAACGACCTATAAACGGCGATGTCGCCGCTTCAATTGACAATTATGTTAAACAAAGTTATTAAATTACGCAAAAGTAAGGCAGCCAGGCGAGCCAAAGTCAATGGGATTACGCATACGCACCGTAACAGCGGCGACAAATCAATAGAGAGGGGGGCGGGGGGATAGCTGTCTCAGGTGCCTGACTTTCAGAAGACTCTCAGCTAAGCCAAGCAAATTGCATGCTGAAAAATTTCCATTTAGCATAAAACTCATGCTATTATCACACGCTTCGGAGAAGAGACAACCAAAAAAAAAAAAAGAAAGAAGAAATTACACACACTAAAATATGCAGAGAGAGAGAGTGGGGAGAGGGGAGAGGGGGGGAGTTGTTGGGAGTGGACCCAGTAGACGCTTTTTAATGTACCAAACGGCGGTGGCACAAAGAATGTCTGCTCCATTGCCATAGACATCATAAAAATTCGTTAAAAATAAAACGCACGCCACAACACAAAAGCTGTAGCGCCACTTGCGAGAGGTGGGGGGAGGGTGGTGGCAAGGTGGACGACTTCCGTGTAGCTTAAGTCTGGGTAAGAAGCAGCAGCAGCCAGAAGCGAAGCGTATAGAGAGTGAGGCACGTTTACCGGTATTTGGGATTACGCATACGCCACCGTTTCGCAGCAATTTTTTTTTGTTTTGTATTTTTCGGGATACTCACAGCATTGTTTTTTGTTTGTTTCTCATGCCTGCTGGGGCTGTTTATGGCGGGGGTGTTTTTCTGTTTTTGTTTTTTTGTTTTGGCTGGCGCCATAAGTAACAAATTTTATAAATTATTTAAATTTTTATTCATGCAACGCTGTAAAGTTAAGACCGCTGCTGACAGTTAGCTAGTTTGGGGCCAGGCGCTTTCATTCATAAGTCTTGTTGCTGCGACTGTTGCTTTTGGCCATGTGACCTTGGCTTTAAGGGCTTTTTAAATATTGAATACCAGCACGGCCCTTTGATCTAAAGCCCCACAGAGACCCAAACGATCCCAATATACATATATACAATAATCATAACTGCGCTTATGCAAAATGTTATGCCTAATAAAATGTTACGACGCAGCAACATATAGCTTTTGTTTGATAAATGACCGACAAAAAAGGATATTATTAAATTGAAAGCAAATTTGCAACGCTGTAAAAACGAAGCTTAAAGTTTGTTTGCATGAAATGGATTTTATCCAAGCTCAACAATAATATAGCTTATACATCATAATTACACATAGGTTATAGTTTCGGAAGATGTTGGAATCGAATATTAAAGTTTAGTAGTTCGAAAAGCTTTGCAAACTATTCTTAAACATTGCTCAACTTTCACAAAAAGGGTATTTCAAGTTCAGCTTATATACTTTTCATACTGTGCTGCTTTCACGTTTATTCGCATGATTTATAAGCCAGCTGCAAAAGATACAATAAAAAATACTGTCGCAGTTTTTATGAGTTGCGTTCCGATCCGGCAAATGGCCATAAAATGGCAAGTAGCACATATGAGCAAATATAAATAAATCGAACGATTATTGACAATTATAATGATATATGGGCGATGCAATTCTTTAAAGTCATAAATTGAGCCCAAGTAAGTATATTAACCAGCCAACTGAACTGAAGAATACAAAATACAATGAAACTGGAGCAATGTCGCCCATCTTGTGGGTCATTTGCCCGCTTCCGTCCGGTTATAAGTGTGTGACGAGCCCAAGAATTGCAAGCAAGCAATTTGCTAAATGGCCCAACACTCACACACAACGTTCACACACAGAATGAAGTGGCAATATAAGCCGGTAAATGTGCAATAAAAATGAAAATTTATTGAAATTAAAGTAGTTTTTAAAAGCACTTGAATATGTCGTTTAAAAGGACGAGTTGCAGAAGAAGATAACACATAATTATTTTACTAGTTCTTTTTATACATTCATTCCATGAAATGACTTGAAAAGAGTATAATTGTTATATGTAACAGGCAGCTTTCTACTCCATTAAGTTTATATAATCTGGTTAAGCATTAACAGCCGAGTATAGAGTATATAATTATCCGTCTGTTCGTCAGTCTGTCTGTGAGACTAAAAAAGTTAGGGTCTTCAGATTTAAACTCTCTTTTAGCAAAGGAAGAACAAGTTCGGTTATCGATATACACATAATCGATAACAATAAAAGTCAAGATATGGAAAACTTGTCTATTGTATCAGAAACTCTCTTTTACCAAAAGAAAGAACAAGTTCGGTTATCGATATACACATAATCGATAACAATAAAATAGAAGATATGGAAAACTTGTCTATTGTATCAGAAACTCTCTTTTACCAAAGGAAGAACAAGTTCGGTTATCGATATACATATAGTCGATAACAATGTGTGTCAAGATATGGAAAACTTGTCTATTGTATCAGGAATTCTCTTTTACCAAAGGAAGAACAAGTTTTTAGTTCGATATACACAGAATCGATAACAGTGAAATCTAAGATATGAAAAACTTGTCTATTGTATCAGAAACTCTCTTTTACCAAAGGAAGAACAAGTTCGGTTATCGATATACACATAATCGATAACAATAAAATCCAAGATATGAAAAACTTGTCTATTGTATCAGAAACTCTCTTTTACCAAAAGAAAGAACAAGTTCGGTTATCGATATACACATAATCGATAACAATAAAATCCAAGATATGAAAAACTTGTCAAGTGTACCATAAACTACAGACAAAATAATGAAAAGTTGAAAGATCATCATAGAAATCGGTTGAGGAATAACGGAGATATTCATGATTGAAGTTTTCTCACAATACATTAGCACAATGTCGAGGGCTCAGGATACCTTCTAGTCGAGCTGTACCAACTAGAACCTGCTAACATGTTTCATTTTGGTATGCAACTAGCTTCAAATTAGTTTGAAATGTTTTGCCAAATGCCACAGCATTATTATGGTTCATTATCAATGCTCAAATCGGCTTTAGCCTAGTTAAGCTGTTGCAGTTCGAATTTGGTTTGGCTCGCTCACAAAAGTGTGTTCTAGTTTTAAGCAGAACACTATATATATGTATATATATATATACTATATAACCCGTAATCTGTGGCAGTGAGTAAGAGATTCTTGCTTGCGCTTCGGCTAATTATCAATTAAGTGCAATTTGTTTTTGAGCATTTCAATTTCCAGCTTTTGGGGCAAACAAATCAACGTATTCAAGTATGAGAAGAGTCTTTCTCTCTCTCTCTTGTGTTTGTTCATGACTTAACAGCCTTAATTTGTTTTCATATTTAGTTTATGTGTATGTGTATGTGTGTGTGTGTGTTTGTGTGCTTTTAAACTATTAAAAAGTTGGAGATGACTGCTGCTGCCACAAATAATAAAACATCAGCCTCAACTCACTCCATTCAGTGTTGCACGCTTCTACTTCTACTTAATGCGCCTCAATGCAAAATAAACAGCAGCAGCAGCAACAGCTTTTAAAAGTCGTTTATTGCAGTTGGCACTGCATTGTTGTTGTTGTTTGTTTGGGCAGTTTGTTAATAAATTAAATGTTTAATTTAGTGGCCATTATGGCTAACAAGTTGCTGTTTGTGCCTTCTCCTTTTGTTATATATGTCATTAATGGGGCAACAAAAACAACAAACTAAGGAGTCAAAAGACAGAAATCATCATCAACTTTAATGCTTTTAAAACAGATTTAAATAGTTACAAGCAACAGCAAAGAAAGTTAAAAGCAAGTAAGTAAGATAATTATTGCAAAACCTACTTGTTTTGTAGTAAAATCGTGTTGATATAGTAATCCGATCTGGTCGTTATGGACGGATGAACTAACTGCATCAAAAAGAAAACCTTACCAGAAGCTTCAGCTCGATAGCTCACGAGCTGAGGGACTAGTTGCCATACAGAACAACATACGCTGATCAGGA
This sequence comes from Scaptomyza reducta, assembly GCA_035044485.1. Taxonomy (NCBI): domain Eukaryota; kingdom Metazoa; phylum Arthropoda; class Insecta; order Diptera; family Drosophilidae; genus Scaptomyza; species Scaptomyza reducta. The sequence continues at coordinate 433,541 of JAWNNV010001104.1, read as the reverse complement.
ATATATATATATATACTTTATGCAGTCGAATATGCATCCTTTTACGCTTTACGCATTTCATGAATTTTCCAGTGCATAAAAACATAATTTTTTATAACAAATTAAGCACTAAATTAACAACAAATATTAATTAAATTGTTTGATTACTTTGCCAGCTAAATTCTCTCTAGATTTGTTGTGATTTACGCAAAAAAAAAAAGAAGAGAAAGGAAATTAAATCAAATTTTATATTGTGGAAACAACGCGAAAATCCTTTATACAAAACCGCAACAGGCGGCGCCGGACCGGGTATATAATGAAATAAAAATGCATTTAAAAGTTTTGTGCAGCACATAAAATGTAATTTATGCATTTGTTTATGTCACATTAATGCAAAACCCAATGACAACAATAAAAATACATTTCGCATATGCCAGTGACAGAGTTTTTAATAAACTTGTGAGTTGTGTTTCCCATTTTTTTTTTCGTTTTTCGTTTTGTTTTTTGATAATAATTTGTAAATTTTATGTGGAGCTTAATTGCAACGGGTTTTCAACGCTGGTTAACCCCAATAGTGACCGTTAATTTATGAAATATTTATTATATGTATATATAACAAAAGCAAACAAATAAATAACCAAGAACAAAAACACACACACACACAATCATTTGGTAGATAATTTAAATCAATTGCTGAGAAGTGCAATTAGCAGTAAAAGTTAAAAAATGGCACACACGAAAAAAATCGAATCCTTGCCGCAGAATGTTTTATGTACACACACACAGCTTACTATATATATATATAGTATATATATTTTAATGGTGCAGGCAACATAAATTATGGCGCATTTACTTAGCCAGCCAGATAGGACAGGAAAAAAGCCAAAACGTTACGAGTCGATAAATGATTGCGGTCGAGCCTTGAAATCCTTTAATTTGAAACCCAAACTCAGCTGCTGCAGCCAGAAAACGTTGCCAAAGTCAAAGGCACATTTCACAAATGTCGAAAGCAAATAGCAAAACATGTGAGCAAACTATTACACAAATAGGCGAGACTTAATGACACCCTGTACTTACTTTCTTGATTACAAACTAGCTTCCCAATGAACTAGAACGTTTAGTTTTGGACCATTGCTCAAAAGTGTAAGAAGAAAACGAAAAGCAGAAGCGAAAGATTTGTAATTGCTTTAACTTCATTTAAATCTGTTGACAGCAACTGTTACGTAAACTATATATGAGCTTCTAACTTAAACCCATTTGCTTTTAATAGCTAAGGAGTATCACAAAGAGCAAAAATAACTAAAAAGCGAACGCACAAACATTAAACTACATCTGTATGTGTTGTCTAAAGAAATATGGCCATAGCAAATTGCTGACTCTGGGCAACGAGTTTGCAAAAAAGAAAATATTCCTGGTCGTTCGAGTCCTGTGTGTGTGTTTTTGCCTCGATGGTCCACGGGGTCCCTTTTTGCTTTTGCACTCCTTTTTTGTTTTTTTTTTTTTTTTGTTAAGTAAAGAGCAGCAAAACGCAAATATCATCGAATGGAATATAATTTATGTGCTCCATTTGCAGTCGGCAGTTCAACACACACACACTCACATACAAGCGCACATGTGGCACATCCCATACGGGACACAAAACCCTGTCCATTTGTAGCCGGCCTTTCTCTCTCTTTCTCTCTAACCATTTCGGTCATTTAGGGCACTTTTGCATATGGGATACCAATACGACAACAACAACAACAACTACTTTCAGCCAACAGTTGCCGCAGTTAGCAATTCCCCAGTCGCGGCATTCTGCACTGTTTTTTTTTTTGTTGCTTCTTTTTGGCAAGGTTGCGCCTTCAATCCATAAATATCCGTTGGTTAGAGTTCTTGAAACCCTTTTTTTTAAGTTTTTTTGTTGCTCTTTCTCTCTTTTTGTATTTGCCAAATTAAATCGTTAAATGCTTGTTAAAAACTTTGACTGCCATTTTCTGTATCTGTATCTCTCTCGCTCCATATATATATATATATATATATAGATAGAGATAGCTGTGTATCTTCTTTGACCGTTTCTGGGTAACTCGCCGCCGCCGACGCTTATGATTTATGTTTTGCGGATTGTTTGTTGTTGTTGCTGGTAGCACAGGTTGCACGTAGCATTCAACTTGAATATGGCAATATGAGAGCAACAAAAAAGGGTTGCTTCTTCTTCCTTAGTTGGCCGCAGGCACAGACAACAATAAATTAAATGCAAAAGGAATTAAACTAAACTTTTCGTTTGCGTTTTAGTCATCGATGATTGCAGCTCAGTTAAAAAGTTCCTGGGAAGCAATAAAAACAAAAGAAGCAGAACTTCTGCATTAGTCATGCTCTGTTCCTGAGAATTGGTCAAACCAAAAAAGGGAATCTTCAAGTGATTACAGGTTTCATTCATGTGCGAAAGATGAGTCTAGTCTGTAAAATAGGTCAAAATAGTATTGTTCAAGAGCTCACGGGAAAGAAGTATGAAATATTGGAATAGCCGACACAATGACTTCAAAACTTAAGTATTTTTATGTAAAAAGCTTTCTTTCAAAGAAAATATTTCTTAATAGAATAAATAACAATTGAAAAAATATGTTGTGTATTAAATTTATTAATCAACTAAGTATATAAAAAAAATATTTATTAAATATCAAGCAAGTAAAAGTTTCGAAAGAAATGAAGAAAAAATTATTTTTTCTGATCAAAATTACACATTGTACAGATATTTGGTATAAGCTATAATATATATACACAAGATTCCCGCGATATGACAAATAAGTTGAGCTAAGTTTTTCACATTCTGAAGTATTCGGCTATAGCTGTTATGGTAACTGACTTCTGCTAGTTGCGTTTTTACATAAAATTTAATTTGCTTTCTCATTAGCTGAACATTTCTCACTAATTAGCGTACTAAGTGATCGATCGTCTATAACATAATGCTTAGCTATTTGGATACGCCTCTCATATTTAGCATGATCAATTGTGTCGAACTAATTTTCTGAAGTTGCATCCCTGCTCAAAGTTTTTAATTGATGCACCTGCATATGGAAAAAAAAACAAAATTGTTGCCCCTCATAACACAGAAACAAACACATGGCATCTATCAGCTGCGCTTGATTAACGCCCCCTCCTACTCTTCCTCGCCCTCTTGCTATTCCTCTTCGATTAATATATCAAGATCTGACAGTACGACATTTGAACATTCATTCGTTTAGTATTGTACTACAAACCTGCATACCTTTGCATAGTTGTGAGAGATTGAGCGAGCAAAAAAGGCTGTCACAATAAATTTAAATAAATTGTTGACAAACGTCAATAAACATAAATTTTCGTGAGTGTGTGTTGGTGTGTGTGTGTGTGTGCAGCAAAGCAAAGCAAAGCAAAACCCAACCGAACAACAACAACATGAAGTGGACCAAGCAGACGACCGGAAACCGCAACGTTGCCACTTCGATGCATTGCGTCAATCAAAAATGTACAAAGCGAAGAAGCGCGGGTGAGCGGGTGAGTGTGTGTGTGAGTGTGTGTGTGTTTGTGTGTTGCGCACGTGTGGCGCTTTTGGGTTTGAACTAATTACGAGTGGGGAGATATTTGCTTATGCAAATTGTAATAATAACTCAATTAAATATTTCTCTTCTTTGTCAGCTCGCAGATTGCATAAGTTGAAGCGATTTTATTGCTGCCGCGATGTGTGTTGTGTGTGTGTGTGTGTGTGTGTGTGTGTGTGTGTGTTGTGATGCGGGCACAACTAGCACATTGACCGATCGTTGGCCTTTTTGTAGTAAACCACAAAGCACACGCACACACACACACACACACACACACACACACACACTCGCACACACATATAGCTCTTGGGTCTCGTTTTTATTGATGTCCCGTTGCTATTGTGGCAAACAATTGTACGAATGTCGTCGACGTCATTTAATTGTAAGTGAAACTACGCTTTTGTTGTCACTGTGGGTGTGCGGCTGTTGTTGTTGTTGTTGCTGTGTGTGTGTACTTTCATTGAGTGAGGTCAACAACCAGCAAGCAACACTCAACACATCAAACTGACATCCAAGTGCTTGCTGATGTCTATATATATATATACATATATTTATCTATCTATCCGTTCATACACACATCCACGCAATAGTGTCCAAGCCAAAGTGGAGCAGGCAGTGGAGCAGCGATAGAGAGAGAGAGAGAGAGAGGGGTTCGGGGTTCATTTGCTGTTGTCAAAATAAAGCACACTTTAATTGACACATTTGCATTTTATTATAGCAACACACACACACACACATTGAGAGCTCACTCGTTGTAAATGCCACACTGGGAATATATTTTCTATGCGTTGCATGAATATTTATAATTATCAATGCATCTCTTGCGCTCAACTTTAAATGCTGTGCCACAGCCCTCTTCATTAAGGTTCTTGCTTAATATTATTATGATTATGTGTCCAAATAAAGCGGGTCAAAGCGAAGGCCCTCAGGCATAATCAAAAATATATGATTGCATAGAAACAATCGATATTCTCTAAAGTTCAATATGTGTTGAAATTATGCATAGTTAAGTTCAAGTTTTAAGGTTAAACCTGGCAGAATGAATAAGTATAAAGAACATCTTTCATATGAAATAAGTATAAAGAACTTCGAGAGCAATACAATCTACAGCTTTGTTGTTCCTACTAGAACTTACTTCAAGTAAGACCCCAGTGATCAGATTACTTAGCACTTAGAACTTATCGATCATCAGCTCTCTTTCTACAGATTACTAACATACATACAATCTACAGCTTTGTTGTTCCTACTAGAACTTACTTCAAGTAAGACCCCAGTGATCAGATTACTTAGCACTTAGAACTTATCGATCATCAGCTCTCTTCCACTATAAGAACTTGCTTGAAGTTACATCAAGACTCTCTTTAAACAGATTACTTACATACATACAATCTATACTTCATCCTACTAGAACTTACTTGAAGTAAGATCCTAAAGCGAATCTTGATTTAGTTTCTTTTTTTATGGCATCAAGCCACCTAATGATCAGATTACTTAGCATTACAACTTTGCTTAAAGAAGTGAAGACTCCAGATTATAAAGAACTTATCAATCAACAGCTCTCTTCTGATACTAGAACTTACTTAAAGTAAGATCTTGGACCAAATCTAGATATGGCTACAAAATAAACTATGACTCTCCTTCAAAAGATTACTTTGCACTATAGCTTAAGTTAAATAGTTTCCAGCTAAGAAGGAAATGTAACTACAATGTAAAATCTAGACCATCAATAACTAATCAACCAACAGCTTTGTTCTTCTATAAAAACTTACTTAAAGTTAGATCTTGGACCAGATCTATATCTAGCTACAAACTAAGCTTTGTATCAATCTTCTCTTTCAGCACATAACTTAGTATCCTATAATTCACGCTTGAGGGGAAACGTCTCTATATCTATAGTAAAGAATCTAATTAAAACCTTTTTCTAAAAATATTAGCTCAAAGTTATGACTGGAACTCTAACAAGATACAACAAAACTACCTTGACGAAACTCTCCCTCAATAGTTTCGCTTACCATCTAACTAAACATATTCAACTCTCAAAGTCAAACAACTTTATTTTGGGAAAACTTGCAGCTTAAAGCACATATGTTTAGACAATTATCGATGCATGTTTACAGTCTGTTATACATAGCTGTACTTTATACACAAAACATATATTCGTCTAATCAGTTTCAAAGCGCTGCAAACCACAACGAAACACAAAAACGCAGCTGGAGTTGGCGTTGAAAACTTTGCAGTTCTAAACTGATCCACATGAATACATGACTAAGCGATAGATCAACACACACACACACACACACACACACACACACACACACACACATGCACACACACTAAGCATTTGTAAAAGCTGTCTACATAGGTGGAGCTCTAGATCACCTTGCAACAAAACGGCGCAACAGCTTTTAGACACACCACTTAGACACTCCATTTTGCGTGTGAAATTCAATAAGTTGACGGCTGAATGCGCCATAGACACACACACACACACACACACAGAGAGTGGGAGAGACGTGGAGGGAAGGGGTTTGGGTGGGGGCAAGCGAACGTAACAACTAGACCAAAGAGAGACCCCAAGTTTGAACCTGGAACCATGCTAAGTATCGATGCATATCTCTGTGTGTATATTGAGTAAATTGTTGTTGTTGTTGTTAGTGTTGTTGGGTGTGGCAGCAAAATGCACGACAACAAAAGTCCAAGTCAAAGTCGTGTTGTTGTTGTTGTTGTTGCCTAGCATTGTTTAGCATGTTGTAGTTCAATTTATGACGCTTGTCGCGCTTGACTTTTGCGCAGGCGTTGAAAGCCCAACAGCAACAACAATAACAACAACATGCAACATGGTCTCTGCCAACTTGCAACTCTTTCAGTGTTTGCCAAGCTTTTATTTGTTCACTCGATGCTATTTTTGATTCGATTTCGTGTTAATTTCTTTTCAACACAAATGCGTCACAGTGTATCTATCTCCCTCTCTCTCTCTCTCTCTCTCTCTCTCTGTCTCTCTCTATCTCTCTCTGTGTTTATGTTTACAATTTCATTTAGTGTCTGACAACCATTTGGCATTTTCGATCTACTATTTGTGCATGACAAGTTGCACGATCGATTTGATATGTTTACATGGCGCGGCGAAATTGATATGTCAATATTGTATATGTATGACCACAAAGAAAGACCCAAAAATGTTTGTTTATTGCTGTTTGTTTGTTTGTGTGCATTTGCTTCAATTAGAAGACAACTCTATTATCAACTTGTATTTGCTTTGTGTAGTTGGCTGTGGCAGCATTATGTGGCAAGAGCGTTTTCTGAGCAACTCTAAGTGCTTTTAGCTGGTTTTTTTTAGGGTCAATTTGGTATTGAATATGTTGGTTGATATCGAAACAAACTTACCATTTCGTGTGCTTGTAAAGTTGGTTTTAAGAATGGCGCCTGTTTATAACCTGGAAGCAAAGAGAGAGAGAGAGGAGAAAAAAGTTGGAATTAGATTTATGTTCATTGAAACTGTCATAAACAAGTAGGAAGGCTCTGGTCAAGAAATCTCTCAACCGTATATCTTAGAGCTTAGTGTGTTTGTACGCATATACTGCATACTTGACTTAACTTCAATGTTCCATATCTCTGGAGTTTCTAAACCGATTTCAATAAAAATTTCACAGTTTGTCATTATTTCGTCGAATGTTTCAAACCCTGTCTCAAAGTTTTTCGAATTGAAGATATTGTTGTTATCGATAACATGTGTATATCGGAAACGGGAAAAGCTATCGAAAATTAGAAACAAACTTGTACTGCCTAGGGATTAGGCGAGCTAATGTTCCAAATATTCAGACAGAAGGACGGACTGACAGACGGACATGGCTATATCGACTTGGCTTTTGATGCTGATCAAGAATATATATACTTTATAGGGTCGGAGATGCTTCCTTCTGCCTGTTACATACTTTTGCACCGTTTTTACCCACTTTCAATGGGTTCAGGGTTTAAAAACGATTCAAAAAGTGAAATATTTCTATAAAACATCATTAAAGTAAAACATAAAAAGAGATTTAACTTACATCCTTAAACAAATATAATCTTCTTGGTAGTTAGTAAGCATTTACTATTTTATATGACCCGATATACAATGTTCTTGTTCTTGCATAAAAGAAGAATTTGCTAAAAACAAATCTTCAACTCGTTGATAACCCGACACAATTCGCTTTGCTAGCCAATTGAAAGCTGTTGCTGTGTTTGGGTCGACTACTAATTGAATAGCTAATTGTATTTCCATATCTCTGATTGTCCACATATGGCATTTACTCACTACTATACGATTTCAATCAATTCGCAGAGACCTCAATTCTCAATACTCAATAACAAATCCATTATCCACAGATGAAGCTCATTCATTATTATGTTTTTTTCTCTCTCATGTGAAGTGAACGCTTGCACTTGAGCTAATTCCCAAGCAAAGTCGGTCACACTGGCACACGCCCACACACAACAACGAACAACAGCTAAACAATTGTCTATCTAAACCTTATATATATATATATGAAGTATACTTTATATCTAATCACTGAGCTAAGGCGTTAAGCAGCGTCGTCGATTATGTTGAAGCAATTATATGTTGTTGCTGTTGTTGTTGTTGTTTTCCGCGCAGCAACCTTGAAATTAAATGTAATTATGAGTAAAAAGAAAAAAAAATCGAAAAGTTGAATGATATTTCATAAGCTGAGTTATGCCAGACGTGCCACAAATGAAAAATTATTTAAGATGCCGGCACACGCACACATCAAAAACAAAATCAAATAAAATAAAAAACCCGAGCGCCGAATCAATAAAACCAACGACCTGCCTTTCGTTGTTGTTGTTGCTCTGACTCCCCTAAGTAACCTTTTTTCTTTATATATATTTTTATTGTGTTTTTGCTCAGGCAATTATAATTAACTTCGCGGCAAGTTTTGATTTTTTTTTTGTGCCTCCGCATCAGCCACTTTTTTTCCTGCGTTTTTCATCTCGCTCTCTTTTATAGCCGGAGGCTTAGGCTTTTATATCTGTTTCGTCTTGGTCAACTCCAACTCGAACTCCATCTGCATCTGCGCAGCGGCTGCTTGATAATTTTGTTCGCACCTGATCGCGTTACTCGACTTTTTCCAGTTTTCTCTTCAACTTCTTCGACTTGTGTGTGTGTGTGTGTGTGCGTCATTAACTGCGGTTGCGCACACGCGGCCAATTCATTAGGTGTTAGAGAGAGACAGCGCGCTGCGACTTGGCCCAGCTGTGACTGAATGCTGTCTGTCTGGTGTTCTTTATAGCCACAGTTTCTATGACCACAAATTTAACTTTCGTTTTTGGGAGTTTTTACTTTTTGGCTCCAATGAAAGTACCTCAAAGCACCCAGAGCCAGTAAAACGAGTTCAACATTGAGTTTAATGCCTTTTTGGTTTTGGTAATTGGGTAGCTAAAAATTAGAATAACCATGTGAAAAGGAAGCTAAATAATGGTCGAGTGAAACCGATAAGAAGGAAGTCAAATACGATGTAGTCGGTCATTAATTCGTAACTGAAGTCGTAAACTCAATTTGCTTAGTTCACCTTTTGAGAAACGATGCACAGAAATAAATAACCTAAATCGTGGACAAGATTATGCTTAATCGAGTAATTGTTTCGAGAAAAGGTGCAAAGAATTATCTGTAGAAAAAAATTCCCAACTTTGTTAAGCTTTCATTTCTTTTTCGAGCTAAAGTTGCTTTTCAAACATTTGAAGAACTTTTAGAGACTCTGTACCTTTCGAAAACACATCAATCTAAAGTTATTTGATGCAAAAACATTTCCGTTTCATTTCGGAAGTAAAACGAAAGCTTAGATGGCGCCGCTTGACAATTTCAATGATTCATTTGCAATCGGAGAGCGGGCTATAAACATGAAATCGATGCGAATGCTGATGCTGATGCTGATGCCTAACCCTCATTAACCGAAAGCCTTTCCAAAAGGTGTAAAGCTGCCAGCATGGGATTTAACTGGAAAATCTGCAAAGTGCAGAAGAAGCGCAATAAAACGAACCTATTGCAGGCAGCTTTACGAAATCAACAAACGAAGGCGTACCTTTAAAAAATTTACAATGTTCAAATTTTATGACACTGCGGATAGAGAGGGAAAGTGAGCAAAGTTTGATGAGAAAGAGAGAACAGAAAGCTACCGAAAAAAGCAAAACAATGAAGGATGAACCCAAACATATAAAAAAAACACAGCGCAACACAAAACAAAGCATGAACAACAGAAGCGAATCGGCGAAACAGCCAAAAAAGAAGCAAGCAAAACTCTCAACTCTGTGGCAAACTGTGCGAAGGGGGTGATGGGGTGGTGTGGGGAGATGGGTAGAAAATTCAAATCACAAACTCGGTATTTATTTGCGAAGCGTAAATGATTACCACTTAAAATGTGCTCGACTGCCACCTAAAAACCAATTGTTGGGAAAAAGCACAACCAAGTAGCGACTCGACCCGAACCGAACCGAACCGAACTGAGCCAAGTGAAGGAGTGAAGGAAACAAAAAACGGCAACAGCCAAAGCACACAAAGCAATGGCAACATATGTTTTTTATGCCTCAACTCCTCTAAGTGGATGTCAGCACGAGAGAGGGAAAGGAAGAGAGAGAGAGAGAGAGAGAGAGGTGGGTTAGCTGCCAGAATTCGTTAGAGACCCACATGTCCATGACTTGATTGGGTGGTATAGTATATATATGATGTATTTATGTATATTGGGGTTTGTCTAAGTGTACAGCTCAGAAGCGTGAAAGCAATCATGGATTATATGTTTGTATGCTTGCATAACATTTTGCTACATTGGCTCGATACACAGAAGTTGACGGACTATATAGGGTTACTAAATTCTTAACTAAGAAGCATTTAATTTGGTAAAGTTTAAGTATCCAAAAATTATAAATAATTAAAAGCCAGATAGAACAAAGTTGTACTGAAATGAGTTAGGTAAAAATATGCTCTTGATTTAAGTACGGGAAACTTGAAAGAAGAAAAGTTCTTAATTCAAATCAAGGAGAACAAAAAAATATGTAAATCCCATATTAAGTATATGTTATGGATCATGAACAGAAGACCTTAAGTCAAGTTCAAACTGTACATTAAACAAGAACAAACGAACTTAAATAATCGTACTACATTCTCCACTTTAGCAAATCCGTTCTTGGTACGTTTTGGGTTTCGTAAGCAATATGCATTAGGTATTAAAATACTTATAACAAAAGTACGGAAAACTCGAAATGATTTTAAAAATACTTAAATTTCTTCAATTAAAATATTTATATAATATTTTGGGTTAATATAAAACTTGATCTAAGAAAGGAAGTACTTGTTTAGCAATATCCATTATGTTAGCAATATCCATTAGGTATTAAAATACTTATAACAAAAGTACGGAAAACTCGAAATGATTTTAAAAATACTTAAATTTCTTCAATTAAAATATTTATATAATATTTTGGGTTAATATAAAACTTGATCTAAGAAAGGAAGTACTTGTTTAGCAATATCCATTATGTTAGCAATATCCATTAGGTATTAAAATACTTATAACAAAAGTACGGAAAACTCGAAATGATTTTAAAAATACTTAAATTTCTTCAATTAAAATATTTATATACTATTTTGGGTTAATATAAAACTTGATCTAAGAAAGGAAGTACTTGTTTCAAGTTCAAACAACATTTTCGCCCTTAGCGTACTTAGTAAGAATTCAAGTTCGAATTTTTGGATTTTTAATACGAAATACTTGGGATATTTATATTATATATAAATTATATATTATATATATTATGGATCATGAACAGAAGACCTTAACTCAAGTTCAAACTGTACATTAAACAAGAACAAACGAACTTTAATAATCGTACTACATTCTCGACTTAAGAAAAGGCGTCCTTAGTAAGTGTTTCGTATGCAATATCCATTAGGTATTACAATACATATAACAAAAGTTCGGAAAACTTGAAATGAGTAAATTACTTCAATTAAAATACTTATCTCACATTTTGGGTACCCAAAAACTTAAATCGTGTTAATAGAAAACTTGTAGCAAGAAAGGAAGAACTTGTTTCAAGAACTTGTTCGAGAACAAACACACATGAATTAAGAACAATATTAAGAACCTTAGCACATGCGTACTTAGTAAGAATTCAAGTTCGAATTTGTGGGATTTTTAATACGAAATACTTAAGATATATATCTCAGTAGGTATTAGTTCCAGTTCTCATAGTCAGTTTACTGTGGGAACTTATAGAAGCTAGAAGCACCTAGGAATTCCTCATTGTATTACTCTACTCCATAAATAAGACGTTAAAAGCGTATTCTACAGTCGACTAAAGCTCAACTCCAAAAGCATTGTTTTGTTTGACAATCGGACTTAGTATGTGTGTGAGAGAAAGTGTGTGGGTGTGTGTTTGGTGAGGTGTCTCAGTGGCTTTTCATATTTTCCATTTGACGCCATAATTTCTTGTGCGAGCGAGAAACCCCCAACTGCGAGGCAAAGAAGTACAAGTAAAGCAGACAAAACAAATATGTTAATGTATTGTATTGTATTGTGAGGCGCAAGGACACGTATTGGTTTCATGCCGCCTGCAATCGTTAGCATCGCATATATACATAGAATGAGTTGAGTTCTCAACTGAGTTGAGTTATTTTTTGGGGGGGAAGAGTTACAACAAATGGGTGGCCCGTGCCGGCGTCGCCTTTTTCCTGCCTGCCTGGCTTTCGTTTTTATGGTCGTCACGGGTGGCGCCCCGCGGCGAGACAACCCCATCGCAGTATGATTGTGGCAAGAACGACTCCACCCACATGGTGCACGCCCTGGTGGCACATTATTTTGCCACTTCTTCAGCTGAATTTGAATTAGATCTTGCTTTCGCACTGTGTCTGTGTGGCATGCGTCGTGTGGCAGCGTGTAAAATAATATATTTATTTTTATTTTTTGGCCAACCAAAAGGGGCAAGAACAGCAACAGCAACAGCAACAACAACAACAACAAACGAGCAAACAACAAAAAGTGTTTTGTTTTCCTTTCAATTTGTATTTTTATTATTTTCATTTGTATTATTTTTGTGTGCTCATGAATAAAAAAAATGGGAGTTGAGGCAACTTAGATGGCCCCAAAAATGGTTTGGCTTAGCCCTTTTTGTGTCCAACAGAATGTTAGAGCAGTGAGAGAGAGAGAGAGAAAGAGTGAGAGGGAGAGAAAAAGTTAACAAATTTTCGCATGAATATTTCGTTGATGCTTTCTTCAAGGGGTGACCGTTACAGGGACGCGACTAGACCCTTCGCATGTTTTGGGCATGTTGACATTGTTTGCTTCTGACAGCCAAAAAGTTTTCTTTTCTTTTCGTTTTTCGTTTTTTTTGAGGAATTTCCTTTTAATGGACAGACGAGTCGAGACGACAAAGAGCGAGAGGTTGGGGCGTGAACTTGGCATTTAAATAAAGCGTCGACAGCAAGACGGAAGTGAAGTCTATTGATTTTGGTTCTTGCTTAAAGTCGCCGCATGGCTTTAATCAAAATATTTAGTTAAATAGCTGCGGCAGCGGCAACACAAATCACTCTATCAAGCGTGCAACAATGGCGGCAGCATCAAAGCCATTAAATGTATCTCAGATCTTAACCGCGGTTCGGTTCAAAAAACGTTCTTGACAGAGGCGGCAACTTTCCAATTTTCACCGTGTTACCTAATTTTAATTGTCATGCCACCTGATGATGACCATCGTCATCGTCATCATCATCATCGTCTTCTACCTGACCAACAAGAGCACTGGCTCTGACTCAGTGAGACCTTTGCCTCATCTGCTTTTTTGTATGTGACCTTAAATCGTACGCATTGTTCAATGCAAAGGCTACTTACGACTACCGATTTCCTTTTTGCCTCTGCTGCGCTTTTTATGCAACACACAACGAACGTGTGCATTGTTGCACATTGTGGTTTCGTAGCGGGAGTGAACAGCGAACAAAAAATAAATAAGTAAAGACTCTACATATTTCTGGGAATTTAATTGTCCTTTTGTTGTTTTTTTTGTTTTTGTTTTTTTGCCAGTTATCTTAACGTTTGTCAAGCGTTGCTCTTTGAGCTCTGTTTGGCAAATGGCCCGCAGCGTTTTTGTAACAATTTCTATGCGGTGGTTTAACGGTTCTCATGACACAACAATGCACAGCGGGGAGTTTAAATTTGCAAAAGAAAACAAGGAAATTAAATAGGTAAATAGAAAAAAAATGTCACAGAAAATATTTGAGAGTTTTTCAGGTATAAAAAAAAAAACGTTTTGCCTTGATTTGCTTAACAGGATTTCCATTTTTATACAAGTTGATCGATTCATTGCCCAGCATATTGACAAGCTTAACATTTACTATCACAACTATAGCTTGTTACATAAGGTTTATATTTTGAGCTCTCGAACTATAATCCCCGTTTCATATGTCAACTAAATCTGGGAGTTTCAGCTGAAACGAAATCACCTTGTGCCTAGATTTATGACTGTTAAACGCGCTGTTAACTGTCAATTCCAGTTTGCACCTTTGGGGCATAGGCATCATACTCATATGAACTCTGGTGGCGCCTCGACACATACTACATAGGGTACACCTTTATAGTTGCAGCTTGATGTCTACTGCATAGAGTCATAAAACTTCCGCTTTTACATTATAGTTGTTTGCACTTGGCTGGGCTGGAGTATGGTGGCAACAACAAGCCGCCTACAACACGCACACATAGACACCCCCCCTTCAGTTACATGCCCCGAAGGGAGAGTATTGCTATTAGCAGTACATTCCATACATTTTGTAGTGAACATAAAATAGCGACGTTTGTTTTGTCGTTTTGTGTAAACTGTTGACAGGCAGCGCGAGAGGTGAGGCGAGGTGAGGCGTCGCGAGGCGAGTCAAATGAGCTGCAGTCGTAAAAAAGACAATTGAGCTCATATATTCTACACATAGGGACGGCGTTGACAGATCGTAAAAGGCCGTCAACTGAAAAAAAAAGAACAACAACACAAAACCCGGCCAAGTAGACGACGGCAACAACTCCCACATAAATATTAAGCCCCTGGCCAAAGGCATCGTAAAAAACACAAACCAACAAACAGAATCCAACAAAGACTTAGAGACCACAAGTTCAAACCAAACAAAAAGTAACAAAAACAACAACAACAGCAACAAAAGAATGAACAAAAAATTGATTAATCTCATTAATAAAATGCCAACCTGCATGGTCTGCGTGCAATCAACGCGCACGCTCTGCCCCTTCACTGCTTCCATTTAAAACTCAGGGGTCGCAGCAATAAAAAACGCAATCGTAAAATATGAAATGAGCAACCAGAAACAAAAAAGAGCAAGTAGTTATGATCTAGGCGCGGTTGTTTGGGTTTGTCGATACCCTGTCAAGTGAAGATCAAATGAAAATGATGAAGTATAGAATAAAGAATGAAAATGATGAAGCATAGAATAAAGAATGAAAATGATGAAGTATAGAATACTTTACATACTTTTCGATGCCTATGACACTCTCAAACATTGTGGCTTTCTTTTGGTAAAACAATCTTCAAAATCATTTTTGAAGATCCAGAGATTAGCCTCTACAAGCACTCGAAAGTTTGACTCCTTATAGTATAAGTAATTTATTTTCAAATTTTATGGGATTTAATATAGTTTCTTTATATTCAAAACACTTTCTAAGACTTTCTTGTCTAACTATTAAAGTTTCCAAGGTCGTTGAGGTATTTGTAGTTTCACTTACTTGCGTTAGAAAAATCTGGTTCAATAAAATTCTTCTTATAAAATCCTAGTCGTAGCCTTCCTTATGCAAACTATACTTTAAATACAGGGTATTAAAAATACGCCAAGCCTATACAGATCGTTATTAAAAAACCATTCTTTCTTTACCATTTGTTTATTTATTCGGTTTTATTTTTTATTTTTGCTACCCAACTAAGTAAAATTTTAATGCATTTTACGGCCCCAGATGGGTTAATTTTTCAGTGGGGTTCAAACTGTCAACGCGCATAAATTTTAATAAACACAAAGTCTGGTATTATTTTCATAATTTTATTTCTTTCTGGTTTTTTGAGTCTCTTTTTTTTATGTCGCAAGAGTTAATTAAACAAACGAAAATTTCATTACGAGCGTTCTTATCAGCTTCCATCAGCTATCTAACTATCTTCAAGTTTGACTCACAAATATGCCTAAAGGAAGGGCAGCGACTGACTGGCCAAGGGGTCAATCTTGGTCAGGTGGTTTTTACATTTTGAGTTTGGGTTTTGGGTGTTTGCATTTAGAAAACATTGGTTGTACGGTTAGATAAGCAAATGTTGTCGTTTTCTAGTTTGTGTTTCGTTTTGCCAAAGTAAATTTTCGAATTTTAAATAAATAAACAAATATTTTTGATTGTGTATGTATATTGTGTGCATGTTTATTAAACAAAAATTAGATATGTGCGCAGATAGGCTGAAATAATGATGGCAACACAGCTTCAGCTTGGCCGATCAAGGTAAATATGCTTTCGAAAAAAAAACAGACAGCAAACTGCATAGCGAATCGAATAAAAAATCGTATAAAATGTGATGGAAGCGAGAAAAAAAGAAGTATATTATGCGGGCTTTAGATGCCACCTTGTGATATCAAAAAGATATATCATTAAGTCTAATGATTTGAACATTGAATGGTGTGTTGTATTAGGCATTAATTGAGCCATGATTAAAATTTAAAATAGTTTTGTTTTCGTTTTGGCTATTTTTTGGGGCACGGCATAGATATCAGGGTCTTATCTAAGACAACAACTATGTTGGGATTGTCTTCAAATGCGAGCAGTGTGTCAATAAAGTTTATATGAAAGAAAAATGTTGCTCAGATTTTCAAAAAAAATAATACCAAAACAAGTCAGATATGTTTATAAAGAACAGTTAAACTTCTGGCTGGTGTTCATCCGGAAATATAACCAAGGGAAGTTCCTTGCAGTCAAAATGCTTTTGGAACTGTATCAAATTTTTAAAGATTTTTAAATTATTTTTCCTTAAGCTTAAAGTTCACAGTAAAATTTTTATTTTATATTTGAATTTTTTTAAAATTGTATTTGCATTTTTTTTGTTATAAAAATATATTCTACGAAAAGTTTGCACTAAGCCAATTTGTTATATTGCTCGTAGTTCATCTTTGGTAACAAAATTCAGCCCAAACATCATGCAGGTGAAACCTTTTTAGACCGTTCTATATATACACCCCTAAAACCTATATTTATGAATGCTATTTTGTGTTGCAGACAACTTTGTTATGAATGAAATTGAGCAAAGTTGGTTTTTATTTTATGTCTAGAAGCCCTCAACAAGAAACAAAACATAGAATTTCATTAGCTTAGTTAACCTCTATTATTAGCTTGAGCAAACAATGGTCAAACTTTTAACCATAACTATGTATGAATGGATGAATGGATAGATGGATGAATGGGTGGAGGGAAACACATCAAAAATCCATAAGGTCTTCGATTATCGAAAATAGCCGCAACTTTTGGCATTTGTAGCTCTGTAAGCTAGCTTTTATTTTATTGTTTGCCATCAAAGTATCTCACTCATATCAATCAAAAGTCAAGAGTTTCTTGGCGCTTTTGGCCCCAAAGATGCTTATCGGTCAGATAATAAATTTCATTGTGGGGGTGTTTCACCTTACCCCACTTCTTATGTCTCCCCTTTTTATTCATCTCTGCCCTTTAAACGTTTTGGCTACGCGTGATGATTTTTTACACATTTTTTTTTTTGGCTTATGAAACGAGAAACTTTTTTATTTTATTGTTGCTTTGATCAACAACGAGAACGAGAACGACAATAGAATGCCAAAATATTCGTTGGTCAAGTTAATTTGTAACTTGAGATGCGACTGTCGTGATAAGATCTTCAAAATTTGTGCTTATGACAGACACCAAAAAGAGGCCGACTACAAAATATTGAAAAGAAACAAGTTTCAGTGGCGGATTTGCGATATTACTCAATGGTTTTGATGTTCCTAATAGTTTGTATTGACGGACAGACAGTTTTTGACAGGCTGGCAGCTCACTGAAGATTCACGATTAAAAAGTTCTGAGCGCAGGTTTTTGATTACGACACTGAAAGAAGTTTCAGGGGAACTTTAAAATCAATAATTTTATGTTGAGAAAATCATATTTAGAACTTAATTATATAAAAAATAATACAATTTTATTATTCGACGGTTTTTGAGTGAATTTATAAATATTTAATATTTAAAAAAATATATATTTACATATTTTCCGAAAACCTACTTATTTTTTGAGTTTTAGGGGAACTTTAAAATCAATTAATTTGTATCAAGAAAATCATATTTAGAACATGAATTGAATAAAATTTTAGTTTTTAAAAATATTTTTTTACATATTTTCAGAAAAAATCTTTTTTATTTAGTTTTTGGGGAACTTTAAAATCCATAAATTTTATTTAAAAAAAAATTTCAGAACAGGATTTACGATTATGATTATTTATTATTAAAATTTTTTTTTACTTTTTTCAGAGAACATCCTTATTTTTTTAATTTTAGTGGTACTTTAAAATCAAAAAATTGTATTTAAAAAAATCATTTTAGAACAAGAATTGTATAAAATGTTAGTGTTCTACCTTTTTTTCTGTAGGTTTATAATTATTTATTATTAAAAACATTTTTTTAAGCTTTTTTTCAGAGAACATGCTTAAAAAGAGAGAGAACATCCTTAAGAATTAAATAAAATTTTAGTTTTCGACTTTTTATAGGTTATATTTAATATTTAAAAAAATAATGTATTTATATTTTTTTAAAAAATTTAAGTATTTACATCAATAAGTTTTTCGATTAGAACTTTGACTATAAATATAGCAAATCTTCAATAATCTCATTTAATTCCTTCCATTTAATCCCCAAAGCTCAACTCAATCCCATTTCTGATTTCGGTCAACTACGTGCCACCCAATTCTCTCAGTGAACTTCCTTTCAGGCATATTAAAAGCACCTACCACACACACCCAAACCATGCCTGCTCCACTTTTTATGAGCGCCATAAAGTTAGTTCAGGCCATATAAAAAAACGGAAAAAAAAACATTTATGGCCTTTATATTTAAATACAAATAAGCATAGTTAAACATCTTGGATTTTTGTTGGATTTTGTTGCATATAATGGCTAATTATGTGGTTATAGTTTTATGCATTTTTAATACACAAACATATAAAGTATATATAATAAAATCAGCTTACCGCCGGCTACGAACCACATAAAATATCGCTGATTAGAGGAAACGCACATCGTTTGTTATTTGTTGCTGTTCATTGTTGTTGGTCGTAAGCAATTTTATTGTTTAATAAAATGTATTAATAAATGTTGTGGTCTAACGGGGCATTAGTTGTTGTCACACGCTTCAAACGCAAATCAAAGTTTTAATAAGCAGGCAGTTTATGGTCGAGTTTTTGGGTTTTGGATTTTAGTGCTTATGGCCAAAAGGGTTCGAGCCCGTTTTTACAACGGCAAATTAACACTTTATAAAAGTGCAGCCCCGGGGCCCAAACAACAGCACGAAAGAAAAGCTTTTCTCTTGCTTGCATGTAAATAGGCAGCACCGAAATTTGAGTAGGCAAAGTAAATGAAGTAGAAACGAGCTCAACAAAATATAAAAAATAAACAGAATGCGCCCGAAAATGTTAATTACTTCCTTGCTTACCAAAAACAAGTGCACGTACGTGTATGTGTGTGAGAAAGTTTCGGCTAAGAATACGCTGCACGAAAGCAAATGGGGGGAATTAACATATTGCAAGAATTAGGAAGTAAGTTTTTGGGGTTTAAGAAACAATTGAAAAAGCTTTTTGTTAATAACTTTTAACAACTGTGAAGCAGTGTTGCTAACCTGTTCGTTGATTCAAGCAAATCAACTTTAATGCGAACTCTTTCGGGCGATTACAAAGCACTTCACTGCATACTTCATGCACGAAAAGTAAGCAGCTCTCTGACACGTTGTTCGCTGTCTGCATTTGCTTAAACACACATGGAGAACAACAACAACAGCAAGTGCTATCATACAACTTTAGCGTAAAGTCAAACAAAATTAAGAAAGCAAAGGAGAGAACAAACGTTGCTTGAGGCGCACTTTGGCGCTAAGTAAACCGAATTATACTCAAGCTGCACAAGCAAACATACAAATGAGGCACTCGTTGCAGCTTGTCGCCAAAGACCAAGCTGACCAAGTTAAGCATCGTCTTGACGTTGGCCATATGTGTGCTGGTCAGTGTGGGTGTTAAGATTATCGATCGTTCAATTGAATTGTCTTCCATCTTCATTGCGCTCGTAAGCAAGTCGTCGCATTTTATGCGAGCTTCTCCCCCAACACTCCCTTTCGCTTGCCTGACCTCGTTGTGTGTGTGTGTGCGTGTGTGTGTGCGTGTTTTATCCTGTCTTGTCCTGAGCAGTTTCTGACTTTGCTTTGTTTGCGTTTTTTGTATTTTTTATCCGTTTCGTTCTGCTTGCATTCTGCTTGGGGTGCCTCAACACTTGCTTCAACGAAATTTAATAAGCAAGAGGACATGTTTGGTGTTGTCCTTTTGCCCTCCTTCTCCTTGCCCTGGCTTTCTTGTGCATTGCGTGTAAGACGTCCATCAACTGAAGCAGCCGGCTCATTAAACTTGTTTTTTTTTTGTTTTTGGGAAGGTTTTGGATTTGTGTTTGCTCAAAAGCATATGAAGCTTGACTTTAAAAGCTAAGAATCATGTCCTGTACTTATTGATTTTTCGTATGTATATGTATGTATATATTTTCGATAGGTTTTCTTGTATTTTGAAAAGTAGAATAAACTGGTTTTGGTTTTAACATTTAACAAGCCAAAATTGCATCGTTTGTGGTTAAGCTCAAGTTACAAGATTCTCAAAAGGAGAAAGGAGTTTGAATATTAATCGATTTTTCTTTGATGAAACATATATAGTATAGTTTATATAGTTCTTTGAGCTTTAAATTTGTGAAATTGGGTCAATATTTCAGTTATTTGTTCTAGTTTACAGTATAAGAAAATCATTCTATTCCTTTAAATGATTTTTGGGGGTTTATAAAAGAGTTTAAAGTACTTTATTATATTGTTTATTCAAATTTATTATTATTTTATTATTACTTATTATTATTTAATAAAATTTATTATTATTTTATTATTATTTATTATTATTTATTATTAAATTATTATTATTTATTATTATTTATTATTATTTATTATTATTTATTATTATTTATTATTATTTATTATTATTTATTATTATTTATTATTATTTATTATTATTTATTATTATTTATTATTATTTATTATTATTTATTATTATTTATTATTATTTATTATTATTTTATTATTATTTGATATTATTTTAGTATTATTTATTCTTATTTATTATTATTTATATTATTTATTATTATTTATTATTATTTTATCATTATTTTATTATTATTATTATTTATTATTTTTTATGATTTATTTTTTTTTAATATTATTAAATTATTCTTCATATTTATTATTATAATATTATACTTTTTATTAGTTTTTGTTTGTGACTTTTCTATAATAATCCTTCTAAATTTCCTATAAATATTTCAACTTAAAACAACTCAATTAACCATAAAGATTTGTAGCAAGTACACATACAGCCACACACACACACACATAAACCTCATACACTTTTGCTTCAGTGTTAGTTCTGAAGTATTAATAACAACACGAACAAGACAGCTTCTGTGCTTGCAAGTAGTTTAACCCAAATTGAATCTAACCTTAACTAATAAATGCCGTCTACACAGTTAACTCAAGGCCCAAACTAAGGATCTGGCTCTCTATATCTGTGTCTGTTTTGGCCAACTGCTAAGCTGGGCCAATTTAATAAGCTTCGAAAGGGGCGGCCATAACGCAAATGTGACAAGTGCCAACAGGCAGAGAAACAAACACACACAAACATACCACGCACACACACACACATATGTATGTATGTAACTGTTCATCTGTGTGTGCGTGTGTGTGTGTGTGTGTTTTGTCATAATTTCACGTCCATTGTCAGCATTTATTTAACGTCGCATTCAACATGGCGAGCACGAGAGAAAAATGTCGCACAACGAGCAGCAAAAGCAACAAAAGCAACAACAACAACAAAAACAATAGCAAACGCATTGTGTCCTGGCGGCGGAGCCTGAGCCTTGGCTTTCTGTTGTTCTTGTTGTTGTTTGGCCTTCCTTAACTCCATGCCTGTCCCTCACTCCTATACGGCGTAATTATTTGTTTTGGCTTGTTGGGTTCATTTACTCCACACAAAAAATAAGAGAAAAGCCCTTAAAGAACATACACACACACACAGAGAGAAACTCTCACCCACACACATACACACACACGGAGAAAATCTGCATGTGCTGCTTTTGTTGCCCCCGTGGCAAGGGTTTCGTTGTGTGGCATGCCTCACATGTGTTTTGTGTGTGCACATGTGTTTTAATTTTTGTTTGTTGTTTTTAACAACAACAAAAACAACACACAAAAAAAACTGTTACACTTTTGTCGCACTGTTTGCTTGTTGTCTTTTGCGTGGGCTCAAACAAATACAAATTATGGCTCAGTGTTCGCTTAGGAGCTTCCTCGACTCCACCTCCTCCTTCACACTCTTCCTGCCACGTTTTGGGTTACCTTTTTTAATTGTTTTTGTTTCCTGATGTTGTCGCTGTTGTTGTGGTGTTGTATTGCCCAAATGTTGCTTATTGTTGTGTTTGTTATGCTTAAGTGTCACCTTTGTTGATTTTTATGTGTGTTTGTTTTCAAGTGTAGCAATATGGCCTCACCAGGTCAAAGTTGAAAAGCGTAAAGGAAGTGAGAGTGAGATAGAGAATATACACTTTAAAGGATAAGAGAAAGTAAACCTTTTTCGAGTTATTCACGTGTTTGAAACATATCGAGTGGATACTTACTACTAAAAATGTTATTTAGAGAAAGGCGAAAAAAATCGAAAAAAAATCCCATTCTACTAATATAATAAATGTCAAAGTTTTTATGTATGTTTGAAGCAAAAACTGCTGAATGGATTTCAATGAAACTTTGTCATAATACAGCTTATACATCAGGTTAACATATAGTCTATGATTTTTTTAGGATTTTGTGTGTTTGGCGTTAGGATAACAATGCTTAGTGAGGCAGGCTTTTATACCATACCACACTAACAATAATAATAATAATATTTTGCATGCCTTGCAATTATTACTAAACGCTTTTTAATAATGTTACATTCCAGCTGTATTTTTAAAATATTTTTAATTATTATTTTTGTTAAATTTATTCATTGAATTTTGTGGTTTTTGCATCGATTTTTTGTTCACATTTTGTATAATAATTATAAATTCATTCCAAAAATTAAAGCTGACAGCAAAAATTGCGCACTAATTAACATATTTCAGTTATTTTTATGCGCTGCAGGTCAAAAAAAGGTAAACCCAATTAAAGTTGACTTATTTATCAATGCGCACAAAATGAATGGAAATTTAGGGACAGGCGCGAAAAATGTCAAGCGAGACAGTCAGACAGACACTGTTACAGTGAACTAGTCTCACCTTTTTTTGTTATAGGAAGTATATATTTGTATGTATATATAGAGCAAGGGCTGTTCATTTTACACAGATTTATTTGCCCATTTTTGTGCGTGAAACGTGACGAAAAGCGTTTTTTTTTGGTGTGTGACAAAATACATAAAAAGAGAAACAGAACAGAACTGAAATAAATGCCCAGCAGCAGCAATTTTTTTTTTTTTTTTTTTTTGTATACACATAAGCATAAAAGTCAGTCTAGGGTAAATCTTTATGCAAAATGTTTTGGCAATGAACTGGTCCACATTTTGCGTGTCCAGACATTTGACACCCAAAGAAAACAAGTAAGAAGGCTCTAGTCGAGAAATCTCTATTAGAAGATACCCTGAATCCTATACTTAGAGCGTACAGTAACTGCTTGTAAGTATGTGTGTGTGTGAGTATGCTTGACTCAAATTCAATGTTCAATATATCCGGTGTTTCTCAACCGATTTCAATAAAAATTTAACAGATTCTTATTATTTCGTTGAATGTTTCAAACTGCATCATAAAGTTTTCCAAATTCAAGATTTTGTTGTTATCGATAACATGTGTATATCGCAAACGAGAAGAGTTATCGAAAATTCGAAAAAATCGTGTATTGCCTAGGGCTTAGACGAGCTTATGCTCCAAATCTAGCGTTCATACATACAGACGGACATGACTATATCGACTCCACTGTTGCTGCTGATCAAGAATATATATACTTTACGGTATCGGAAATGCTTCCTTCCGCCCGTTACATACTTGTGCGCAAAACCATTATACCCTTTTTAGCCATTTCCAATGGGTTCAGGGTATAAAAACAATACAAAATTTGTCTTCTTCCTTTTTGTGCTGCTGCCTGGTGTCAAATATATGTATATATATTTGTATATATTTGTCGGGTTGCAACCTTTTTTAATATTACATTTAAATAATTTGATTGCAAGTGCTGACAGGGTCCGCTCGGAGCATTTAAACTTGCCCCCAAAAATGTTCGTTCGCTCATCTCTCATCCCACGAACTTTTTCTCCGTATTATTATTATTTGTTTTTGTATTTTTATTTTTTTTTTGTTGCTACAGTTTTCAATTCAATTTAATTCACTTTATGTAAGATGTTCTCTCTCGCTTTGGATTCATGTTGTGTG
Source organism: Scaptomyza reducta (assembly GCA_035044485.1). NCBI lineage: Eukaryota > Metazoa > Arthropoda > Insecta > Diptera > Drosophilidae > Scaptomyza > Scaptomyza reducta. The sequence goes on along the minus strand of JAWNNV010001104.1, from coordinate 409,266 downwards.
TGTGTGTGTGTCAGATACATTTTCTTGTTCCTTGTGTGTGCACTCAGTTTTATTTCTTCGTGCAGCATAAAAATTTATTATCATAATAAGCCGGCGAGCCCAAAATAAAGAAGGCCCAGTATACCAACTTTGTCTTTCCCATATGAGAAATATACGTTATATATTTTTTCTTTTCCTACTACTTTTTACGCTTGCAACCCTCAAATGGTTTTTTATGTGCGTGTGTGTGTGTGTGTATGTTTTTGTTTTGTTGTTTTGATGGAAATTCGATATTTGCAACACGTATTGAATTTTGATCAGTTGCCTAGTAAGTAATATACCCCATATACCATATATATATATATATATTGTATCTTTTCGTTTGCAATTTTTTCTTCCGTCTTACATTGATTTAAAGTGCAAAGCTTGTTTAGTTGCTATTGATTTTGTGCCCCAGAAAAAGTGGCAGCAGCAACAGCAGATGCGTATCTGCAAACAATTAAGAAATTCTTAAATGAATTTTACGAAAAAAGAATTCCAAAACTCTACATTTCCCCCCGCTCACGCTCCACGCTTCCTATTTCCTGCCAACCCAGCGACCCCAATGCCCCTTTCTAGTTACTACGCACACACACACACACACATGCGAACAGTAGCAATCTCATGTCTGTTGGCATTTGTATCTAGATACAGCATTTGTAGTTTCGTTTCGGCTGTGGAGGGTTTTTCGTATGTGTTTCTTTGTGGGTTTTTGTGTGTAATTCTATTAGTTGCAAGTTGTAGCAGTCAAGAGAGTGTGTGGCACACACACACACACACACACACACACGTTACACAACCAACGACAACCTCAATGAAAGCAAATTAAAAAACTTTTGCCCTGCCAATCGAGAGGTTGTCGACAACAAACGTTTTTGGTTTTTTGAAATGTTTTGCAGCTACTTTGTTTGTTGCATGTAGTCACACTTGCAACTGCCGAATAGAACCAATCAAATGTTGGCAACGTATCGAAGCGTTAATGAAACTTTAAGCAATTTGAGAGCAGTTTTTTGTGGCTATAGTTTTAATACAATGAACTTAAACACTTTTCCATAAGTGTCATGCCACGTCTTTAGCTTTTCTGTTTAACAGAAACTCTTTCTTAACGCTTTCTTAGTGTTACCAACACGTTGCCACAACACACTTGTCGGCCAGCAAGGCACACTTACTCAGCTCTTTTGCCGCACTCGAGAGGCTGAGCTTAAGCATAAAAACCGAACACATATGCATGCAGTGAATGTGGCTAGGAGAATGTCTATAAAACTGTGTATGTGTGTGTATGAGTGTGCCTGTTCGTGTGTGTGCGTGTGTATTTGCTACCCTTCAATGGGATGATGCACAGACATGCCGTCATTTAGGCAGACAAACACTCCGCAAAACGCAAAAAACTGACAGACAGACAGACAACGACTATGTATATGAACTATAAGAGGGATGGACTGGACGGGGGGTGGAAAGGGAATGCGAGACGCATTTTGTATTTTGGTTATATATACATTTTATGCTATGAAGAGACAAAAAAAAAAAATAATGATTTATCACTTTCAGAGTTACGTTTGCTCAGTTGACTTTGACAGGCCGCCAAACTGTGTATCTCTCTCTCTCTCTCTCCATCTCTCTCGCTCGCACACACTCTCTGAAATCGTCTACTTTACGTGAGGTTTGGAAAACAGCAACTCATGTGCATGATGAATTAAATTAGCAACAACAACAGACAAAAATAACAAAAGACAACCTGAAAAATGTAAAATAGCAACCAAAGACCATAATCATCATCAGCAACATCATCATCATCGTTGCATATATATAAAACCTGCCCCAACATCATTAACACAAAGCAGAGGTGTTCCTGAAAGTGTTTTTATACATTATTTGATTTACATACCAGGGCTGAAAACGCAAAATGCAACTTGTTAACAAGTTTTGAAAATAATTTCACAGGTTTTTGTAGTTTTTAAAAAAAGGTTTTTCATTTCATTTTTCAATTTTCTTTGCATTTGTTCGCTTGCGAAACAGAAAAATATCTTTGTTTTGTTTTGTTTGTCGTACATAGATGTGTGTATATAATAGTTATCTCTATATATATTATATAGATCAATATATAAATAGTTATTCACAAGAATTTCGAATTATTCATAGAGTATATATATATATATTTTTTGTTGAATATATATTTATAAGAGTGGCATTTAAATTATAACTTAAAACTTAGCATTCGTTTTTATGTGGTATATTTTTCTTTCATTACATATATATATATTACAAAATAAAAAATAAATAACAGTTTTGGGCTTTCATACTGGTACAAGTGTTTTGCTTCTCTCTCTCTCTTTCTCGTTCTATCTCTTTCTAACTATCATCAGCTAACGCTTTCTAACACTGCTTTGCTTTTCCTATATATATATAGGTTTTGTTTTTGTTTTGTTTGTTGCTAAAAAATGTAATGACGAGTAGGCGAGTTTATGATCCAAAATATTACATATAAGTATTACAATATTTTTGTTTGCTTTCAAATAAATGCTTTCAGTGTTGGTAAATTTCTTTTCGTTTACTTGCTATAGGCAGTTTTTAAACATTTACTCGTGTTGTTGTTGTTGTTGGTATATATATGTCATGTACACATATAAAGTTTATCTCATATATATATATATAATATCAGTTAGTATTTTTTATATCTTATTGGTTTTTTTTTACAGTCACATTTATATATATATATATATAGATTTAGTATATTTGCAGCATGTATATATATTTATGTTGTGTATACGCCATGTAGTAATCAATTATTAGTTCCTTCATATTTAGTATTACATATTATTATTATTATTATTATTATTTTCAATATTTTGGTAAGCGTAAGTGTTTAAAAATGAGCTTTTACTGCATATAGTTTAGTTGTATTTCTTTTACGTTTGCTAGCTAAATTTCTTTGAATGCTTTCCTTCTTTACACAAGTTTCACTGTATGTGCGTATGTGTGTGTGTGTGTGTGTGTGGATGTGTGTGTGTGTGTGTTTATTGAATTATAATTGTAGGAGACTACGTATTTGCAGTGGCATTTACTTATAACTAAAGCATATATAACTAACTTTTAGGCATATCAAGTGTTGGATTTTTTTTCCTCTTTTAATCGAAGTTTTTTGTATCTTATTTACAAAGAAGTTGCGCAAAGAGCCAAACAAAAAGGGAGCAGAGCAATTAGTAATATCATTGAATCCACAAATTAAATTTAAATCACAACCGCAACCGAAATATTCTCCCATTAAAATAGCTGCATAAATCAACTAAACAAAAACAAGTAACGAAAATGTATCTTTTGTAGAATTACACAAATCAGTTCTTAAGTTCATAAATCTTAAGTTTTCTGTTTTAGTTCGTTCTTGTTGTTGTTGGTCTAACTGATTAAAAGCATATTAAGAAGTTAGCTCTGGCAAATGCACTAAACGCATTTGCAGCACACACACAGACAAAAAAAAAAACACAAAAAAAAGGGAAAAAGGGAAAATGAAATGAAAATGGTGTAAAAGTTTAGTTTTCTCCTTACAACTGGCTGGAAGAAGTTTCTGAGGGGAAACTTGTTCGTCTTCTGGTTCTTCTTCTTGCTCAGCTGCTCGAAAAATACAACTTGACATTGTGTTCTCTCCCCTCTACACTTCCTTCTCCCCTTGAGCACAATTCATGCTCCACATGCGACTTGTTACATAAACACAACACAACATAAAACACAAACAAATGCAACTGTATTTGTGTATCTTATATCTTTTCAGACTGTATGTGGCATGTGTGTGCCCGTGTGTGTGTGTGCGTGTGTGTGTGTGTTTAATGTACTTGGATTTATGTTTGTACAGTGCACTAAAATGACTTTACACTGGGTAAACAAAATATTTGTTACGCTGCGCTCACTTCCTGAATGTGGCCTGAGGGGGAGAACAGAACGGACCTGGTCAGGGCCCACAGAGGGGGAGAGGTTTCGTTGTAGGTGGATTTTGCACTCGAAAAAATAATTGTTGATTTTACAAAAGTTTTTTAGTGTTTCATTCAAATCATAAAATATTTTTTTACTCCTCCTTCTCCCTCACCCCTTTGGCTCAACTCCTTTTCTCTCCATCTTTCTGCGTATCCTTTTTTTTTGCTTAACCTTAGCTCGCACATATTTTTAGTAATTAAAATGATGCACCAGGAACCAGTCCCTATAGAAATCACTGTCACTCCGCTGACCCAAACATTCCAACCACTTTGCCCCACTCACACTCTTAGCGTCTCTATACGAGATATGCCTGCACATGTGGTCCCTGTTGTTGGCCCGAAACACTCGCCTGTTGTTGTTGTTGTTGCTGAGGATTTGCTTTGACCGCCGAGGGATTCAGTGTGCCCGCATGTGACGTTTGCAGCTGCTGCTGTTGCTGTTGCTGCTGTTGCTTGGGCTGTGCTCGCCAGGTTTGTGCACGTTGCTGTTGTGCCTCAACTGACGACGCTGAGCCCGAAGAAGGGGGAGGAGGAGGAGGAAGAGCGGAACCAGCAGTGAGTAGAGCATTTGTGCCAGCTGGCATCATCAGCATATGCTGTTCGTTGTCGAGCGTGGAATAGTCCGAATCGATGCTCGAATAAATGTGCTCCGATGGTGGACGCATGCCACCACCATGATGATGCTGATAATACTGTGCATGCAAATGATGATGATGTTGTTGTTGTTGGCCACCACCACCAGCAACTGGTGCCACCACCTCACCACCACCACCACCACCACCACCACCACTGCGTCTCTGTGGTCTTGGACTAGGCGTGGCTGTGGTTGCCGTCGAATAGTTCTGCTCGGCGGCCAGGACACCTGCCTCCGCCGGGCCACAGTAGGCGGGCGGCGGGGCCTGACGATAGAGCAGACCTGGACTCGCCGGCTGCTTGATGCGCTCATGATTGTGGTCAAGCGTATAGTTGTTGCCCCGATACGTCGGATAGTCCACGGGCAGAGCGTAGCGCAACTTCTCCCAGAAATGGCGATCGGTGCGACGAATCCGATGGACTGCCGAGGTCTTCAGATACGGCAACAGTTCAATGTCACTCTCCGCCTCGAAGGCCACCTCGGGCTCCTCAATGATGACGAGCTTCTGGGGACGACCCCTCAGTGCATCGTGCAGGGATCGGCGCAGCTCGCAGCGAGACCATTCCGTTTGCAGGAAGTTCCTTGTCAGCAGGATGACAACACGTCGCGACACGCGACTCGCTTCCAGCAGCTGATAATGGGTGGCATCATGACCCAGTGTGAGATCGCGATGCTGGAGACATACGCGCAGCGCGGGACGACCCGTTTCCAATTCACTGGCCAAATGCTGGCACACAAACTCTGAATCCTTGGCCGAGTGCAGCAACAGTGCATCGTAGAGCTTCTCGGATTCCTCGCAACGTGGCCCGAAAACCCGCACGCCATAGTGCGCGAATAGCCAAATCCTCAGCGACTCCCTGAACACAAACACAATGATGATGACGACCAGCAGAAAGACCAGAGCCAGTGCGGCGGCCAGCAAGGGTATATACGATTCGGGTATGCCATGTTGCAACATCGAACCACCCGAATAATAATCCGTACACGCCGCACCCGTCGCATTGAAGTCCAATTCACGCTTCTGGGTGGCCAGCTCGCTGCTCTGCTCGTAGGCGGCGGTATTCGGCGCGGCCATGCAATAGATATCCTGCGCGTCCTGGACAATCAATGCGTTGTCCGCCACATAGGAGGTGAGGGCTTGCAGGAACTGGCAGCGACAACTCCATGGATTGCGGCCCAAGGAAATGGCACGTAGTCGCTGGCCAAAGTGTGTGGCATGCAGTTGCCAGATGGGCAGTGTGACCAGACGATTGCCATCGAGACGCAGCAGCTCCAGCGCAGTCAACGGCGCCAAGGTGCCATTCTCAATGGTGGCCAATTGATTGTTATGCAAATAGAGTTCCCTCAGCGCCGACAACTGTTCGAACTCATAGCCATGGAGCTGCTGCAGCCGATTATCGGAGAGTTGCAGCAGCTGCAGTGTGGCCAGACTGGCGAAAGTGCGATTCTGTATGGCCGCCACCTGACTGCCATTCACATACAATGCCTTCAGATTCTTGCGTCCAATGAACGCATGATTCTTAAGCACCGGAAAATTATTGCCATCGAGATAAACAATGCTGGAGTCCATGGGAACGCGTCGCGGCAGCTCCATGGTCAACTGATTGCCACAATCGACAACGTTCGTCGTCCAGATCTGATCATGATAGCAGGTGCAATTATGCGGGCACGTCATCTCGCAGTCGCAGGCATCGAAGTCACAGCAATGGCACAGCGCGAAGCAATGCGATTCGTAGCGACACAGGAAGTCCTGGGGACGCAATGCACCCAGGGGACGCACGGCAGCACCGCGTGCGTGCGGCATGACGCACTCAATATTGGGCATGTCCATGACCCGTGGATGTTGGCGGGTCGTCAAGTTATTGATCCGTTGCAGCCAATCCATGGTGCAGTCACACTCAAACGGATTGCCACCCAAGTAGAACTCCGGCAGGGGCTTTGGGGCCAACACTGGGGCAATTCGCAGCTGTTGCAGTTGCAGTTTGCTCAACTGATTCGCATAGAGATCCACACGGGCCAGATTCGATTTGTCCACAAAGGCATTGGGCAGCACATTGCCAATGAGATTGTTGTTGATGAAGAGCAGCTCGATGGTATTGGGTATGGACATGGGTCCAATCTCAGTGATACGATTGTGACTCGCATCGAGCGTCTTGACGCGTATCTCCTCCTGCAGCTTGTAGTAATTGCCGAGTGCCTCGATATAGTTGCCATGTATGTCCAGCCACTTGAGATTGGATGGAATGAATGCATAGTCGAACCAGACCAAGTGATTCTCGGAGAGATTCAGCCACAGCAGCGAGACCAATGTGGCAAACACACCATTAATATCGGATAAGAAGTTGCGATCCAAACGTATTGCCTCCAACTCATAGTTCTTGTCGAAGGCGCCACGTTCAATGCTCTGGATGCGATTCTTGGCCAAGTTGAGCACACTCAGGCGCGGCAGATCCGCAAACATGCCGACCGTAATGTTACCAATTTGATTATCGATCAGACGCAAACCCGTCAACTGATGCAGATTCTTGAAGCTCTGATTATCGAAGGTGCGTATTTGATTCTCGCCCAGGTCCAGCGTGCGCAGCATGGCCAGATCTTGGAGCGCACGTGGCACCTCGTTCAATTGATTCGAACTGAGATCCAGTTCCTTCAAGTCCGAACAGTTCTTGAACACAGCCGGCTCCACAACACTAATCAGATTATTGTTCAGCGTCAGCTTGGACAGGACGTACAGGCCATTGAAGAGCTTATCGTCGAGCGTATGCAAACGGTTCTCGGCCAGATTCAACGTATGCAGATTATACAGTGGCAAGAAGGCATTATCCTCGATATGTCCGATTGAATTGTTACGCAAATTCAGTATTTGCAAAAAGTAAAGCTCCTTAAACGTGCGATAATCGATGCGAGTGAGCGCATTGTGCGCCAGATTCAACACAATCAGACGTATCAAGCCCGCAAACGTGGTGTTATCCACATGATTGGAGGTCAACTGATTGCCGGATAGGTCCACAACGAGCAGTTGCTCCAGTCGATGGAAGAGACCCCTGGGCAGCTCGTACAGCTCGTTGTTCTGCAGATGGATCTCGCGCAGCTCCTTGCTGCCCGCGAACAGACCCTCTGGCAACGTTTCCAAATGATTGTTGCTCAGGTTCACAATGCGTAGTGAGGCCAGACCCGCTAGCGCTTCACCCGAGAGCTCCGAGATGTTATTGTGCTGCAGATTCAAGTGCTGCAGGCGACGCAACCGCGAGATGCCCCAACTCTCCGTTATGGAACGCAACTCGTTGTGACTGGCATCGAGGAGTTGCAGCTCACTGCCACTCCCGCCGCTGCCGCAGTTCATGTCCGCAAAGCCCAGCTGCTCGGCGGTGCGTATGCGATTCCGTGTCAGATTTAGCGTTTGGAGATTGCCCACGGGGCAAAGGAAACCGGCGGGCAGCGCACGCAAATTATTATCACTCAAATCGAGCTCAGTGAGCTGCTTCAGACCATTCAGCGAATCCGGATAGAGTTCCAGCGCCTTGGCCGGACCCCAGTCGGCATTCCTGGTGCTCAGCTTGAGGCTTTTCAGTGTGCTCAAGCCCTCGAAGGCATTGTTGGGCAACTGGAGCAGTTTGCAGGACTGCAGACGCAACGTTTCTAATGTTTGGAGTCGAGCAAAGACTGCCACCGGCAATTGCGATTCAAAGAGATACAAATCGCTGCACTTGATGATCAACTGACTGCTGCCATCGGCACCCTGTAAATCGAGTCCAGGCTGTCGCTCAATCAGCCGCAGGGCACAGTAGACAGCACTGGTGCCGTTGTAGGTCCAGGTGCACTGATTGTTGGGCCCGCTGTGTGCCGGCGCCGGTGAGGAGGCTGCCACCGGCTGTGTGGCTGCCAACAGCGATGAATAATCGCTGGAGAGACTGACGCCACCGCCTAACATCGCATTGGCGGCGCTATTATCGCTTCCGGAGTCCTTGACCACCAGCGCACAGCGGCAGCCATCGTTGAGGAGGAGGCGCAACCCAACGAGGAGCAGCAGCCGTAGCCTGAGCTCCATGCTTGGGCGCTTATTTGGTTTTGGAGGGGGGAAATTTATTGGGGAAACGTAGGTGTTGCGTTTTAATATTTATTTATTTGAGTTTTACTTTACGCGTTTTTTTCTTCACTGCTTAGTTTTTGTGCATAGTTAACATTTCTTTTTTGAAGGTTGTTTGGGTTTAGATTTTTGAACACAGCACTCGAAAAAAGAATTTTCTTTTTTTAATTGCATTTAATTATTATTTTTTATTTTTTTTTGCTCTTGAATTATTCTTGCAAATTTGCACTTCACTTTGTAGATTTTGATTCTCATGTTTTCGGTTGTATTACAAAAATTTTGTATGCTTCACACACTTGCGATTTGTTTCTCTTGCTTTTGCTTGTGTATTTTGTAATGTATTTGAAAATATTGTGCGTGCTCCACACGTCCGTACCGTACGGCGCTCGCACTCGAACTGTTTGCTAGTTCGCTTAGCCAACTGCTTGCAGACCGACCGACCGACCGACCGAAACCAAAACAGCCGAACCGACGACGCACACATATCGTGAGAGAGCGAGAGCCAGCGAGAGCGAAACGGTTCCCGAAGGAGGCCCTTATTTTTCTGCTCGGGTGGGTATTTTTTTTTTTTTTGGTTGCCGTACAAGAAGAAGAAGAACAAAAACGACCGCAACCAACGACGAGATACAACAATTAATGGCTCTCTCTCCCACACTCTCTCACTCGGTGTAGTTTACTTTTCTTGCCGCTACGTGGCCAAATGGCGCTAGTAAAGCAGAGAGCGCATCGCCTTTGCTGAGAGCATGAGTGACAGTTTTGACTGGCTTTTTGAGTGCATTTTTTGAGTTTTTTAAACGAGTTGGTCGCTAAATTATTGAATTGGCAACAAAACGTAGGCATTAAGTTTGGTTCTGGCACTGCAAGAAATATTCATTCAACTACCAAAGTGATAAACCATATTTATATCTGTTTCACTCATTTCAATTTTGGGCTCTCACTCATTCAATCAGTGCGCTCTTTAACTCAACATCACTCAACACTCGCTCTTCTCTCCCGCTCCATCTCCCGCTCTAACTCCCTCTCTCTCACTATTCTAACTGTACAATGCACATTTTGTTTTGTTTTGTTATTGTTGCGCGCCGCCATCAGCAACAGCAGCAACAACAACTTTTTGAAGACGCATCCGTCAGATACGTTTCCTATTGCGAGCGGCAACTTCTAATTGTTGCAGCTGCAAATGCAAAGGCGGGTCGACGCTTCGAAACAGGGGTGGGGGGAATAGTATAGGAATCGAGGCAACCTGGCTGGCAATTTTGTCAACGCTAAAAGATGTTTAACACATTGCTACGATAAAGATACACATACGCACGAATGTATCTGATAGATGCACGAGGATCACGCGCACTTAACGAAACTCAAGTGAGAAGAAGTTATTTTTAGTACGACCATTGTTTAGATTCTGTAGCCGTGAATGTAGCATATCTTTAAAAGTATTTTTAGTTGTTTCAATATTTGTTTTTCTTTAAGGCCAAGGCCATCGATTTGGTTCAAAGCGTGAGTTTTAGTGAAATTTATTATTTATACATAAATGTGAAGAAACTTTTGTTTGTATGCAACACACACACACACACACACACACATGCACACACGCGGCAAGTTTTGCTCTAATGCATTTATTATTCATAGCAACTTTTTCATTAACTGACACACAGCCGCCCACAACATGACCGGAAGATGCTACGCTCCTTTCCTTCCCCTTTTCCCTCCATCTCTCTCTCTCTCTCTCTGCCTGCTTGGCAGAGGCCAAAGCCAACGTAAATTGCTAAAGGTGCACCCGAAAAAACAACACAACCCACAAGAAAATAAAGCTGCCCTTCATCTCTCTGTAACTAAGTTAGTGCAACCCCTCAGCCCCTCCCCCTCCCGACACTCCGCAAACGAAGACAAAGTCCCAACACATTGGCATTGTTTCATATATAGGTTTTTTGCTCCTTCTTCTCTTCTTTAAGGTGTCGGAAACTTGTTCAACTTGTTTTCATTTTACTATTTTTTCACTCCCCTCCATGTGTGTGTGTGTGTGTGTGTGTGTTTGGTTGTAAAAATAGCAACATGGCAAAATGCTGCCTCATATTGAGGCATGTGTAGCATCATAGCTGCTGTTGCTGCACAGGACACCTTTTGTTATCGAAAATTCCGTTTGTTATCAGCTCGTAAAGCTGTATTAAGCAAGGCATTATCTCGTATCAGTGTTGCAAAATGTTTACAAAAAAACGTAAGACATATAGAAAATCATATTTGTATTGAAACTGAAAACAATTTTTGATAGCAAATTGGTTTTTTGCTTATTATTTGGGATGTTTTCGTATTTATTTATTGTGTTATTTGAATTTTTTGAATTTTTGTATAATTATTTATATATATTTTATTAGATTTTAATTATTTAATCTAATTAATTAATTTTTGCTTATTATTTGGGAATTTGGAGATGCTTTCGTATTTATTTATTGTGTTATTTGAATTTTTTGAATTTTTGTATAATTATTTATATTTATTTTATTAGATTTTAATTATTTAATCTAATTAATTAATTTTTGCTTATTATTTGGGAATTTGGAGATGTTTTCGTATTTATTTATTGTGTTATTTGAATTTTTTGAATTTTTTGAATTTTTTGAATTTTTGTATAATAATTTATATTTATTTTATTAGATTTTAATTATTTAATCTGCCTTCTGACAAATTTCTTCAGATAGCAAATTGGTTTTTTGCTTATTATTTGGGAATTTGGAGATGTTTTCGTATTTATTTATTGTGTTATTTGAATTTTTTGAATTTTTTGAATTTTTTGAATTTTTGTATAATTATTTATATTTATTTTATTAGATTTTAATTATTTAATCTGCCTTCTGACAAATTTCTTCAGATAGCAAATTGGTTTTTTGCTTATTATTTGGGAATTTGGAGATGTTTTCGTATTTATTTATTGTGTTATTTGAATTTTTTGAATTTTTGTATAATTATTTATATATATTTTATTAGATTTTAATTATTTAATCTGCCTTCTGACAAATTTCTTCAGATAGCAAATTGGTTTTTTGCTTATTATTTGGGAATTTGGAGATGTTTTCGTATTTATTTATTGTTCTTTGAATTTTTTTAATTTTTGTATAATTATTTATATTTATTTTATTAGATTTTAATTATTTAATCTGCCTTCTGACAAATTTCTCCAGATAGCAAATTGGTTTTTTGCTTATTATTTGGGAATTTGGAGATGTTTTCGTATTTATTTATTGTGTTATTTGAATTTTTGTATAATTATTTATATTTATTTTATTAGATTTTAATTAATCTGCCTTCTGATAAATTTCTTCAGATAGCAAATTGGTTTTTTGCTTATTATTTGGGAATTTGGAGATGTTTTCGTATTTATTTATTGTTCTTTGAATTTTTTGAATTTTTATATAATTATTTATATATATTTTATTAGATTTTAATTATTTAATCTGCCTTCTGACAAATTTCTTTAAAAAAGGAAATAAAATATTTTTAATAACTTTTTAATGCAGCTTCTTCAATAAATCTGCTACAAATCTTTCAACGTTCTGCTTTATCTGGCTTGCTGTAATTACCATTTTGACATATATATATATATGTATATATATCTTTTAGTGCATACAAAAAGACATTTAAAACACTCATCTAAATAAATGTTAATGGCCAACAACGACAATGAACTCTGGCGAGCAATCGCAATCGCTTGTTTGCGTGTTTCTTGTTATCTCTTCAGACTCGGCCTCGGGAGTCTAAAGTCCTCACAGCCCACCATGAAGAGTATCAAGTGAAGAGGAAGAGCGCAGCGTAAAATAAGCTGTTAGTGGTACAAAACGAGACGAGATGCAAAGTTAAAGTACATCTTGTGAGCCGAAGGTTATCAGCTGTCACTCTCTCTCTCCCTCTTCCTGTTGCTCCCTCCCTCTCTTTCTCTGTCTCTCTCGCTTTCTTTCTCTTGTATGATAGTACGCTTCGATGGTATTATATTTCAATTTATAGTTCACATTTTATGCCTTTAAAATTTCCATTAAATTGACTGATTAAAAAGTCGCTGTTTGTCCTCCTCCCCCCTCTTTCTCTATCTCTCTCTCACTCTTTCTCGTTAAGAGAAGTCTAGAGTAAAATTGCATTGCGACAAAGTTTAATTACCAAACATCGATTACAGGCGCCAACATTGTGGGGAAACTACACTTCCGCCACCCCCTCCCCCCTCGAACCAATTCCAATTCAATGGACAGACTCAATTTAGAATTTGTTTGGAGTTTCATTATCAAGCTCGCTGCAGCATCAGAAACCTTGCAACCAACCAAAAAATAACTAAAGAGAATTTGTCATCAGGCACAAACGAAATATATTCCGCAACGAGTTGCGAATGATAGATATATATAAAATATACCGAAAACAAGCAACGGACTAAAGAGCCGGGACCAGTTTCACGGCCGGACGACAGGATTTCAGCCGAATATTGAACCAAATCGAAATGTTGAACAGCAGCTGAAATTGACAGACGCCTTCGTATATTTTGCATTGTTCGTTGGTTGGGTTTGGGGCACAGGATGCCACTAAATGGGGCAAGCGCACAGTGGTAGAGAACAAACGGCAAAATTGAATGGAAAATAAGGTATACTAATTTGTATGCAGTATTATTCTGGTTGATAAATCATAACTAAAAATCTTAGTTTTGAGAAAATTATGCGCGTGAAAAATATGATCTCACCTTTCCCAATATAGTTTTCAAGTGAAATCGGATAAATTAAAATTGAAAACTTTAGCTTTACTTTCCTATATCAAAACACAAACTTTTCTTTTCCATGGATATTTTCTACAAGCAAACAAAAAGTTCAAAAAATTCTTAAAAAATCTAAAACAAATCTTGCTTCAAGTATCTAACTACGAAAAGGAAATGGCAAAAAGTTTTCACACACAAACTCGAATTTCGTCCCACTGTGCAATGCACTTTGCTCACTTTATTGGGGACGAGGGGGAGTGCTGGCTCCAAGCGGCAAGTGTGAAGATTGTTGAATAGCTGTAGTGCTTCTTCTTCTTCTTCATCAGCTTTATCATCTTCAGCTTGTTGTTATTATTATAGTAGTTGTTGCTGTTGCAGCCATGATATAAATTGCACAGCTGAGCAGGCAGCATAATCGCATGCAATTATGCCCCACACACAATCACAGCCAACAACAACAACAACAACAACAACAACAAGAAGAAGAAGAAGAAGAAGTTTGCGCAAAACTCGCCAAGCAACCAAACAACTCAGCTGGAAATGCAACAGGAGCCCAAAAGTTGGGAGCTGAAAGTTCGATGAGTGAGAAGCGAGAGGGGGAGGGAACGCGGGTGAAGAGGAAGCAGCCAACAAGCTGGCACTAACAGGTGAGTGTGGGTTGGGCAGCGAGTTAAGAGAGCGAGATGAGAACGAGAACGAGAGAGAGGGAGAGAGAGAGAGAGAGAGAACAATGCAGCAGTCTGTTGCAATATTCTTTTCTCCTCCCCCTCCTCTTGCCACATCGCTTGTTTCTGTTTGTTGCACAATCTTGTCTAACTTTATTTAGACATCGTGGCCAGAAGCTTTTCCTTTGCTCGTTCTGTTGATTTTTGCAGCGCCTCGTCGTCGTTGTCCTTGCTGGATTTCTGAGGCCTATTTCGCGATTTATGCCATTTTTTGCCTTCTCGACGATGATTGCAATTGTGTTTGAGTGTTGGTGTGTGTGTGTGTGTGTGGAGCAACCATGCTGCCAACTGTTTCACTTTTGATCTATTGATGGATTTTTCTTTCTCGATTTCCTTTCGTTGGTTATTGTTGTTGTTCTTGTTGTTGTTGTTTTGGCATTTGCTTGGAAATCGTGTCCATTTGAGTTTTGCAGTAGGCAAATATTGCATTTTGAGTTTTCCAATTAAACTCGGAACAAGTGCAACAGCTTTCGTTTCTGTTCCTATTTGCAATTGTATTTGCAAAAGGGATTGCAAAGTTATCGACGAATGCATTCGAATCCTTTTGATTGTTTTCGAAATGGCAATTCGAAGAACTGCAACAGATTGCCTTCGATTTAAGGAAATGTACTGACAACAATAATCAAAGAGTACCAAGTACTCAAGTTTTCTAACAATTTTCCAACATCTTGGCCATAAATGCTGTGCTTAATCTCTCTTTTCACATCTTGCACCCAACACGTATTTAATACGAAAGATCTACGTTTATCTATTACCAAAGATTAAATACGAGCACACTTGCAACTAGTGCTTAACTCATTCGTAGGAAAAGAAAGTCGGAGGCAGCAACAACAACAACGAGCCGAGTGTAGAATAATTCTTGGTAGCTGAACGAGAAAAAACGACGAAGTAGCAATAGAAATAATAGCAATTACATATGACCGGGTTCGAGCTAATAAAACGAACAGCAAACGCAGCAGAAGCATTACACATAAAACAAGAAGGAAGGCTCTAGTGGAGACAGGGCGACTAGACGATACCCTGAACTCCATACTTAACTTCAATGTTCCATATCTCCGATGTTTCTCAACCGATTTCAATAAAAGTTTAACAGATTCTTATTATTTCGTTGAATGTTTCAAAGTGCATCACAAAGTTTTCCAAATTCAAGATTTTGTTGTTATCGATAACATGTGTATATCGGAAACGGGAAGAGTTATCGAAAATTCGAAAAAAATCGTGTACTGCCTAGAGATTTCGTCTAATGTCTTAAAATGCATCACAAAGTTTTCCAAATTCAAGATTTTGTTGTTATCGATAACATGTGTATATCGGAAACGGGAAGAGTTATCGAAAATTCGAAAAAAATCGTGTACTGCCTAGAGATTTCGTCTAATGTCTTAAACTGCATCACAAAGTTTTCCAAATTCAAGATTTTGTTGTTATCGATAACATGTGTATATCGGAAACGGGAAGAGTTATCGAAATTTCGAAAAAAAAATCGTATACTGCCTAGGGATTAGGCGAGCTTATGTTCCATATCTGGAGTCTCTAGCTCTTATAGTCTCTGACATGGCTATATCGACTCGGCTGTTGATGCTGATCAAGAATATATATACCTTATATCCGACCCGGAGATGCTTCCTTCTGCCTGTTACATACTTTTGCACACAACCATTATACCCTTTTTACCCATTTTCAATGGGTTCAGGGTATAAGAAGCGCCTGTCTGGGCCAAGTTGAAGTTAAAGCGCTCTTGAACGCGTTTATAGCACTTTAAGAGCCCTGGTAAGTGTGTACATAAAACAAAGTTCTCGACAGACAGATAGACATAGACCCCTAATCAACGGGAGGGAGTGTGCCGTCAATTTGGACACGTGCAACATTCACAAGCGTTTTTCAATTTTCATTTTTACTAGTAGCGCAAAACTAAAGGCAGTAGAAGTTCCTAGAACTAAACTAGCTTTCGAATATACCATATATATATATATATATATATATATTGACATCGAGCGAAAAAGTTAATGCCGTGCACGTCGTCAGCTCGTTAATTCTACGAACTCGAAAATCATATAAAATGTATGAACAATAGCCAAAAAAAAAAGCCAAGACAATTAAAGCATAATATTTTCGGTTCGGTTCGGCGTAACCTTGGCTGCATTTTAATCATCCAGAGTTCTCGTTTGGTTCGTGTTGCTTTTTTTATTCCTTATTACGCTTTTTCGCTCGCTGCACGTGCTGCACTACGAGCCACATCAATCAAAAATAATTGATATGAGAGCAAGAGCAACCAAAACTCAAAGCTCGTGCTTTGGGACATCTGAGATAGCGTTATGGTTTTGCTTAATGGCTAGAGTTCATGCTTCGACTTTGAAACCAAAGAATGCCAGCCTAAAAAGTAGAAATGCATTTCGTGGCACCTTTATTGTGTATGCATGTCAATTGCTCTTTATATAATTTATGAGCTCGATTTGCTGCTTACCTCTCGGCTGTGCTCAATGCATTGATTTATTGGCTGGCAAAACGTTCAGACGTGTCGAAAAGTGATTAAAACTATTTTCGAAAGACGCAAAACAGAACTTAAAGTGTTTCCCATGGCTTTGGCACAAATCATAAAGCTTGTAAATTATGGCATAATCAACTTTTAATACGCTCTTCAAAGTGTAACCAATTCGATTTACCCTTCCTCCCGGTCTTACCCTACCTCACCCTATACCAAAAAAAAACAAGTAAGAAGGCTCTAGTCGAGAAATCCCGACTAGAATATACCCTGAACCAAATACTTTACGCATACAGTCAGTGCTTGCAAGTATGTGTGAGTGTGTGTATGTATACGCGTATAGTGCATACCTTCTTAATTTCAATACTCCATATCTCCAGTGTTTCTCAGCCGATTTCAATAAAATTTTCACAAATTGTCTTTATTTAGTCTAATCTTTCAAACTGCATCAAAAAGTTTTCTAAATTGAAGATTTTGTTGTTATCGATTACATGAGTATATCGGAAACGGGAAGAGTTATCGAAAATCTAAAACAAACATGTACTGCCTAGGGATTAGGCGAGCTTATGTACCAAATCTGGAGTCTCCAGCTCATTCATACATACAGACGGACATATCGATATGTTTATCGACTATCGATTGACTCCGCTGTTGAAGCTGATCAAGAATATATATACTTTATGGGGTCGGAGATGCTTCCTTCTGCCTGTTACATACTTTTGCACAAAACCATTATACCCTTTTTACCCATTTTCAATGGGTTAAGGGTATAAAAAACAAAGGGAAAAAGGCTCAAACGAATCGTTGGCAAACAGTTTTTTTGATTTCAACCTCAAACAGTGACATTTGTAACAAAATTAAACCAATTTCCCATGCTCTTAGGCTCAAAAAAACAAATGGAAAAGTGGAAGTATCATAGCTACAGGACAAAAACCTGACCCGACCAACACTCCAAAATGTAAACAGCATGAGAAAGGGAGAGAGGGGGGGGAATAGAGACGGACGTGGCTTGTCAATCAAATTGTCGCGAGGGACGCACCACGCAAATTTATTAAATCGATATGCCGTCAAAATTGAAAGTGGTTGCTTTTGCATGTCTGGGACCTTGACAGATACAACCCAACAACAACAACAACAGCACAAAAAAAAAAGAAAGGAGAGAGAAAGAGAGAGAGGTATATTCCCCCCCCCCCCCCCCCAATATAAACATTTGCATTGATTGCATTTTGTTGAAAAGTAAAGATTCGCTCGCAAATATTTGAATGTCGTGTAAAATTTAACAGTTGTGTGTGAGTGTTAAGAAATTAGCCAGACAGAAAGAGAGAGAGCGCGAAAGAGAGTGAGAGAGCGAGAGGGAGAGGTAGGGGTATAACTAAGTCTAAGCTGTGCGAAATTTATTGTTATTACAAGCGATTTTCTAAAATAATTAATAGCAAGTGTGTGTCGCTGTCACAAGCAGAAATTACACAGAACGAACGAACGAACGAACGAACAACAACAACAACAACAACAGTTACTACAAGCCGAACAAAAGGCGCAAAACGTAACCAAAAGCAAAGGCAGCGACAAAGGACGCGGCAGGACGCACGAGAGCAATTGTGCATTTTGTCAATGGGAATTAAATTGGCAGTCAGTTGCTGAGACTCGCAACTCAACTCGAAACGTCAACTCAGTCAGGAAAAGCGGCAGGATGCCCGGCAAAAGTTACCAAAAACGGAAGAGAACTAGTAGAAATAGTAGGAACGGCAATAGCAAGGGCAACGGCAAGGGCAAGGGCTAGGGCAGAGGGGGGATTGGCACAATTGTGGGCATGTTGAGCGGTTGGTCAATGAATGGGATTCGATCGCTCAGTTGGCTGGTCATTCCCATCATTAGCGCCTGTACGTGTCAAATTGATGCTGTTATTGTGCTGTACATCTGTGCATGTGTGTGTGTGAGAGTGTGCGACTGTGTGTGTGTGCGAGTGTAGTATTTGACATTTAGCTTAGCCGCGGGTGACAAATTTAATGGACGTACCCACAGCAAACCATCTCTTCTCTTTTGTCAGCTCACGCGACTCAAGTTAGGTTTTTTCTTTTGTGGCAGGGTTGGAATTTCCCGGCCTGATATTGATTTTCGTTGAGTTATTTGACTATCTAATTACGCCGTAATACTATTGTATTTTATATGGGTTAGACATTTGGCATAAATATTTGGTAAATAAAGCAACTGATTCGTTGCCTTCTGACAGCTGGCAACATTTCTGTTGCATTCTGTGGCCACAAGATAAAGGAATTAACCAGACTTAAATATCACTAAAAACCCTTTAAGCCTTGCTTTTCAACCCTTTCTCTAGCTCTTCTCTCTCCCTCTCTCGCTCTCCCTCTGTCTGATGACATGTGTTAAGGCGTTGAAATGGAAGATCTCTGATCAAAAATACGTGACAGTTTCCATTTCCTACGGAAGTTCATTCGAAGTTTCGAATGTTCAGCTAGAAGAAGAAACTTGTTTCAAATTCACAGTTGATTCACATTAGGTTTCTGGTAGGGGAAGTAAACTATACCAAGTATACCGAATATTCCCCGGAGCAGAAAGCAAACTGCTATTAAAATCAAACTTCTAGTTCAATCTTCCAAAAATTGCAATACAAATACAAATACACTTATCTCCGAATCAGTTTCCTTGGCATGTGCTTGGTGTTGGGGTTAGTCAGATCTCAATATGTTGATTGTGTGCGACTTGTGCAGAGAATTAGCTCTGGACTGGAACTAATTTGGAAGATACGAGTTCATTCCATAAGACAAGAGGAACCCATCGACCAGCTCATTCAAAGTTATCAGCAGCTGGTTGCTGGCTTGACAATTGTCACCCCTTGGCACTTGCTTCCTAGGGTGGGAGGGAGCGAGTGAGACCAGCATTATCAAGACTAAACGATCTTGCGACTATATAAGATACGAATGGTTGATATGAGAAATAATGGACGTGTAGACAGGCGTGTTTGGTTATTGTTGTTGTTACTTAAATTTATATAGAAAATGAATTTCAATTTTTGAAAAATTGCCCATTCGAAAAACGGAAATGCCATTTTCGGTTAACCCCCCACCACCACCTCCCTGGACACCCTTCCCTTTAACCGAAACACTCGTCACCATTCCTCTTTTGTTGTTGGACTGAGCGTGTGCCCAAATTAGAAAACAAATGCAACTCCAAGGCAGAGAGGGACGTTGCGGAAAAGGAGAGTGAGAGAGAAAAAGTTGACACTTTTAGTTTTCCACATTATGTGCGGGTACACGTTCCTAACGGTACTCTGGGAAAACTGGGAAACGCTGCGCCGCCGCTCAAGATGCACAGACACGAAATGTTGCAACGATCCCTCTCCAAAAATTTACATACACCTAAAAAGTTTTTATTGCTAAATCCTTATTATGTGGGAACGGTGTGTGTGTGTGTTTAGAAATTTTGGGCATTTAATTATTGGTTGCATGTCGCCGCCTTTTCAATACCTTCATTACGAACGCCTACTTCTTTTTTCTCTCCCATTTATCGGCGCGACTCTTGCCATAATTAAGCGCACCTAAGTATATGGCTAGTGCCGTAACTTTGCCCAAATACCCGACTTTTAATTGCTGTCTATTTTTATCTCACAACTCTTTCTCTCTTTCTCTCTCTCTCTCTCTCTCTATCTCTCTCTCTCTCTCTCTTTCCTTCGCTCTCTCGAAGCATTTCAAGAGCTGGTGATAAACAGAATTTTATTCAAATTACCCGGATGTGAACAATTTGCTGTGCCTGGTCTTTGGGCTCGGGCAAAGTTGATTTATGAATATAATATAAGGTTAAGGTTGCTATGGGTACATCTGAATCGGGAGCCTGCAAAAGTTGTAGGTAACAAAAATAGTGTCTAACAGTCATGGGAATTGTTTTAAAACTACAAACATGTATTTTCAAGTGATGTATTTAATGATAATGGAATCGGAATAAGGTCGAACTCAATCGAAATCCAGCAAGCTATAGATGATTTCAAAGATAGTGGAATGCGAATGCAATTTAGCTCTATTTGCTTAGATAAACGTAGAGCATTTGTTTGAAACTGATCGGAGTATGGGATCTGTGGTTGCGGCACGAGAAAGTAGAAGTCTCTTATACAATCTCTTACAAAAGCGCTGGTCGAAGGAATTCGACGACCCCTATATTACTAAAACTCTGTATATGTCTCTTGTACGACCTAAACTCGAATATGGATCTTGTATATGGTATCCCAAATACAGGATTCATCAGGATAGAATAGAATCAGTGCAAAAACAATTCCTACTCTTTGCACTTCGGGGTCTTAATTGGGATAATAACTTGAACTTACCTTCCTACCATAGTAGACTTTTACTAATAAATCTTCCTTCTCTTTCTGATCGTAGAACAATGCTTGGAATAACGTTTTTTCCATAAACTAATTAATGGGGAAATTGATTCATCTGAATTGATAACCCAAATTAGCTTTGCAGTTCCGATCACAAATACTAGAAATTTCTTACCTATATCTCTTCAAACTTGTTATTCTAATTATTGTACTTGAATGTACTGTCCGTTAGTACATCTACGTCCAATAATAATAATAAAAAAAGGAAAACTGGGAAGTTTTGATCAAGTAAGGAAAAACGTTCCACATATTCATAATTAAACGAGGATTTGATCAAAAATTTAACCAAAAAGTATGCAAAGCATTTGTTTCATTCTCTCCCTTCAAGAAATTCATAGCCAGTCTCATACTTCAGTCAGCATCTACATACTCTGCCTCCAACTCATCATAATAAACAACGAAACTGTTTAAAATTCCTGGCAATACATTTTGCCTAGTCATTCAGCTTTGATCTCCATGGGCAACCCTAAACTAAAGAAGCAAATTGCGAATTGTCGAAGAAGCTGTGTGCCACAACTCTTTTGGCGAGCACAAAAGCCTAAAAACCAAATCAACAACAACAACTTTTACAATATAACCCCATTGAATGCGCCAGACTTCAACCTCAAGACACTTCTCCCAACCAGAACGGAGAACACACTGTGGCAGCGTAACTACGTACAAACAATGAACTCATAACTCAAGTGACACTTTTTAACTTGACTGCATTTCATCATGTGGCACATGAGCGCTTCTACTTCTTCTTCTTTTTCATTTTCATCATCATCATCATCGTGGTATTCTTCTTCTTCGTCATCGTCATCGTCATCTTCAATCTTTGGTCTCAAGTCTTTGGGTTCTTTGGTTTTGTGTGTGTGTGTTTTTTGTTTTTTCTTGTGTCTTGTTTTCAGTTTCAACAATATTCAAATTGAGTTTTCCAGTGCAGGCAACGACGACTGTAGTCATCCATCGTGAAAGTTTCTTTTTGTTGTTGCCTGTATTTGTTAGTTGATAAAAGGCCAAGCCATTATATGCATGGCCAAGCTACACAATTTTCAAGTGCCGCTCTGTCCAGGTTTCAGTTACAACGGGTGGGTATGGGGTATGTGTGGGGGCACAACAAATTTGTATGCATACGGCTGTCATGGCTACCGCCTGGATATCTGTTGCCCGAGTCGAACTTCCAACTCCAGCTCCAACTCCAGCTCCAACTGCGACCCGACCTTTGCTTTCCTTTCAATTCAAAGTAGCTCAGCTCAGTTCTCGAAATCTCGAAAGCCTTCTTTTTATCGGATACTCTTTCAGTGGGCTTTTATGATGATAGAGTTGGGTTCTTTGTTCCTGAGGGGAATATAGTATTCAATGGATCGTCGTTTAAACTAATCGATATAGATTGGAACTGTTTAAAAGATCAAACTGTCCTGTTATCTATTTAGTTATCTTAGTTTTATCTTCCTATCCATTTCTCATTGTAACTTAAGTCAATATAATCTATCCATCTATCATTCGAACTATCTATCAAGATATATCCACCTAACTATCCAACTACTATCAACCAATCTATCACATATCTATCTAGCTATCTGTCCGTTGATCTATATATCTATCTATCTGTCTACATATCTATCCATCTGTCCGTTGATCTATATATCTATCTACATATCATATATTTATCTGTCTAATATAACCTATCCATCTAGCTTTCGAACTATCTATAAAGATATATCCACCAACTACTATCAACCTATCTATCACATATCTATCTAACTATCTTTCCGTGTATCTATAAATCTATCCATCTGTCCGTTGATCTATATATCTATCTATCTGTCCGTTGATCTATATATCTATCCATCTGTCCGTTGATCTATATATCCATCTACATATGACTATCTGCATACTATCAACCTATCTATATATATATATCTATCTGTCCGTTGATCCATCTACTATCAACCTATCTATCACATATCTATCTAACTATCTGTCCGTTGATCTATATATCAATCTATCTGTCCGTTGATCTATATATCAATCTATCTGTCCGTTGATCTATATATCCATCTACATATCATATATCCATCTGTCCGTTGATCTATCCACCTGACTATCTGCATACTATCAACCTATCTATATACCTTATCTATCCGTTGATCCATCTATCTATCCATCCAACTTTCTAAGTCATCAACTCTCTACCTGGCTTTGTTAGTTTCCTTAGCTTCAGCTTCCAAACCAACTCTCTACTACTTCTCATAACTGCATTATGTAAGGGCATTTGTAGCTCAGCTTGTCGATGTTATCTCTTCATGTTTCAAATTGTCATTGGTTTTTTTCTTTTCAGGGGGGGGGGGGGGTGTGGGGCAGCGTATTCACTGTCCTTCAAAGAATTTCTTGGCTTTCTTTTACATTACTTCTTATAGTCCGTTCTCATACGTACGAAAATTTCGTTGTCTCACGTCGCCTGGGCAGAACACATGCCCCATTCGCCCTCTCTCTCTCTCTCTCTCTCTCACTCTCTCTCTCACTTCATCAACTGTACTTGGAGCATCTCAACCCCAAGTTGCAAGTGCAATGAACTGCGTTTGCAGGCTGGCGGCGTTGATTTATGTTACATCTTCTATGGTTACGTTGGCCCAAAAGAACCCCAACCCTCTCTCTCGCTCAGAAACTGCTTGTAGCCATTAAGCGCAGCTCATATGTTGCCGAGGGAGAGGGAACGGTTCGTTCGCACACACACACACACACACGCACATGTGAAAATGATTTATTAGCGGTAATTGGTGTCACAATGTTTCAAAGAAAATGGAAAGGATTGCTCTGCCCCAGCGAACTCATATCCCATAGCAACATTCAACTTGGCCATGACCAGAACTTCATCTTCTCCACCTCCACCTCCACCTCCTCTTCCTCCATCGCACTTCTGCTGCGTCGTTGTGCGTTGTTGTTTTAATTATCTTGATTTTAAACTTATTAAAATTGACAAATGATATTCGTAGACAACATCGCGCTGTCGTCTTGCAGGAAACAGGTTGTCACTGCTTCTTTCCTAGAACTCCACGAACGGAGTCTCTTTTGATAAATCACACACCAGCAATTGGGGCCTTCTTCTTATTTGGTCAGTGTGTTTGTCCAGAATGCTGATCCCGATCTCGAAATGCAATCACATCGATTATACAAACGATAAGCACAAATATGTTCGAATGTCAGGAATGATTCACTTGCATTCTGAGATTAATGTCACATCATGCTTTCCCCCCCTTTCACACTTTCAACAAACATTGCCAACACCAAGCTTTTTATTTGAATATCTGATATGAACAGATTAAGACACGCAATTATTTATTTGACATTTATCTAAGACCTTTTTTAATGGGCGCCCATCGAAGCCTTGTGCTCCTTGAGGCACATGAAGATCTGAAAGGCTGTATCGCAATCGTTGGTGCCCTTCTTGGTCTTGCAGGACTCCACACCCGACGCGATCTCATCCATTCTATCCTTCATTTGGGGCACATTCTTCATGCTGTTCAACATGGCATCCGCATTGAACTGTCCATTGGCCATGTGACCTTGTTTCTCCAGCAGGCACTTGCTGTAGCACTTGAGGTTCTCATTCGCATTCGTCTTCATGCCACTGGTCATGAATTCCTTGAGCTCGGCCTCGGTCACCTTGTTCTCGTCCAAGCACTGTTTCATCAACTGCTGAAAGTTTGGATTGCCCTACAAACCCCAAAAACGTACAAGTAGATCAACTTTTTTTTGCACTGAAGGAAGCGAAATTTCGTTACCTGGACAACAACCAGAACGATGACCAGAGTTGCCGTGAATAGAGTTGCCTTCATTGTCATGTTGATTTGCTTAGCTTTAGCTTTGTTGTTTCAACTGCGACTGTTGTGGATTTATTTAAATAACCACTGCCTTTATATAGGGCCAAATCCAATTCACACTCATGTGTGTGCAATTATTGTAATTAGAGCTGATTATTTTCTATAGTTTTTGCTTCAATTATTGCGTAATCGAATTTCACTTTTCTAATAAGTGTTTGGAAAAAGGTTTTAACACTCTCAATATCAGAAATTCAAAGTTCTGAATATACTTCTTAATAGTTTAGAGCACTTTAGGGTTGTTTATGATATAACCAAGTTATCGATTCCTTATACTCTCCACACATTTCCTGACTGTCTGGCAACTCTGTCCAATCGAAACTCAAACTCAACGTAATCGTTTCTCTCACACAACGAAAAGGGTATTTTGTAGTCGTGCCAGAACATTTTGCATATATATTATATATCTATTGTCATTATATATCAGATGAAAATTAAATCAACTAAATCTATAAATTCACATTTGTCATATTTGCCAACGACTGGGATTTAAAACCCCAAAAACACACATAAACACACATACACACAAACACACACACACACATACATACACACATACATACACACACACACACACACACACACACAGTTTAAGTGCACACACGCACAATGATTAAGCACAATTAGTTCTCTGCTTAAACAACAGCATATCAATTATTTGTATAATGTATTTTATTTGCATTTGCATTTGTATTTGTGTTTTTGTGTTTATAGCTGACAATTTTAGCTTTAGACGAAATTTACAACAATCTAACAATTAGTTAGAGCGCTTTCAACGCTCTCACAATTTCTAACCACTTGTTTTTTTATACCCTTAACCCATTGAAAATGGGTAAAAAGGGTATAATGGATTTGTGCAAAAGTATGTAACAGGCAGAAGGAAGCATCTCCGACCCCATAAAGTATATATATTCTTGATCAGCATCAACAGCCGAGTCGATATAGCCATGTCCGTCTGTCCGTCCGTCCGTCCGTCCGTCCGTCCGTCCGTCCGTCCGTCTGTCCGTCTGTCCGTCCGTATGTATGAACGCGTCGATCTCAGAGACTATAAGAGCTAGAGACTCCAGATTTGGTATATAAGCTCGCCTAATCCCTAGGCAGTACAAGTTTGTTTTAAATTTTCGATAACTCTTTCCATTTCCGATATACACATGTAATCGATAACAACAAAATCTTTAATTTGGAAAACTTTTTAATGCAGTTTGAAAGATTAGACTAAATAATGACAATCTGTGAAAATTTGATTGAAATCGGTTGAGAATCACCGGAGATATGGAGTATTGAAATTAAGAAGGTATGCCCTATACGCGTATATATACAGACACTCACACATACTTGCAAGCACTGACTGTATGCGTAAAGTATAGGGTTCAGGGTATAGTCTAGTCGGGATTTCTCCACTAGAGCCTTCTTACTTGTTTTTTTTGGCATGAAGTGAGGTCAACTGACAATTGCAGATGTTTTTTTTTCAAGGTCATTATTAACTTATCAACGTTATTATTAATTCATTCATTCATGCTCGCTCGCTCGCTCTCTTAGCAAATTATTAGCTATGGTCAGGTGAACAATTGGTCTGTGATAATTTGCTGTTGGAGGATGAATAAATCACCTGATAGGCATTTATTCCAGTTAATCGTTACTCAAACTCTAATTCTTTACACGCGTTGAAAATTAGAGCAAAGAAACAATAAATAACATTATTTGCAAAAGATTATGTTTCCACTTTTGGCAAAAGTACTTAGATAACAGTTTTAATTAATGATTAACAAAATGAAATCAAAACCACGCAAACAATTTTCCTTTGACTTAGGTTTCCTAGGAAAATATTGCCTACCCTTGGAAAGCATTTCGCTAACAGAGTATTTAACAACTTGAACAAGTTAGAAGGTTCTAGTCGAGTACAGTCACTGCTTGCAAGTATGTGTGTGTGTCAGCATACTTGACTTAACTTCAATGTTCTATATCTCCGGTGTTTCTCAACCGAATTCAATAAGAACTTTACAGATTGTCATTATTTCGTCTAATGTTTCAAAAGCTGACTCAAAGTTTTGCACATTCAAGATTTTGTTGTTATCGATAACATGTGTATATCGTTATCGGAAAGAGTTATCGATAATTTGAAAGAAGCGTGTACTACCTAGGGGTTAGGCGAGCTTATGTACCAAAACTAGACGGACATGGCTATATCTACTCGGCTGATCGAGAATATATATACTTTATAGGCTCGGAGATGCTTCCGTCTGCCTTTTGCATACCATTATACACCTTCTAGATAATGGTTTTCCGGGAAACACTTCAACAGCTGTTGTCTGAAATATCTTGAGAAAAAGTTAAAAACTTTTAATAATACTAATGAGTTTCATTTACACATTTTACTTGGGAGTGCTGCCATGGAAAATCTATTTTTAAAGCTGTACTGTATTAAGTAAATAAATATCTTGTTACATCAGGCGGCGAAGCGTGGCAATATTTAAACATTTAAACCTGTGTTATAATAAATCGCATCAAAGTGTTTTTTAACTATGGCAACCGACAACGAACTTAACTGAACACAATGGAGCCATGATATCAATTGATGTGGAATAACTTATAATTCGTTTGAGCCAATACACAAATCAATAGGCCAAAGCAATAAGACTTTTCCCTGCCTGCCAAACAGACCGAAGACTATGGCGAAAGCAATGCTGACAGTTGAAAATAATTTATGCCTTTGTTATAAAATGCGCACCTGTTTCTCTTCTGGCCCTTGCCACACTTGTCACGCCCATTTGAACTGGGGTGCTGCAAGTTGCAGTTGTTGTTGTAAGTTGGCTTTTTAGCCAAGCAAGCAAGAAGACAAACGCCATTAAAGCCAAAGAACTGGAACTGAAATGGAGATGGAGTTGAAGCTAGAGAAGTTGCTGGTTAAGCTGGCCAATGACTATGAGTAAGAGTCGTTGACAAAAAGGACTAAAAGAGACAACGAATTGGCAACGTGCTGCTGCTGGCCAGAACTGGTCTGGCTCGTCCTGCTGCTTGTCATTAGTCAGCAAGGATAAGCAAAAGGACATGGCCATAAAAAGGGCAGCTACAACTACAAGGTGTGTCCTCCTGTGTGAATGAATTGCCGAGCAACCAATAATGAACTAAAACTGTACTGTAGATTCCTGAATGTGTCCTTGTGGCAGCACGAAACTCAACCGAAGCACAATTCACTGTCAGTTGCATTGTTTTGTGACCTGATTTACATGCCGAACGAACGCCAGAGCTCCCTCTGGCTGGACCCCGATAGTATTAGAAGATGGCCAGAGTCGAGTCGGGACATTTATAAAGGAGACAAAAGGACTGAAATGGCGACAGACAACGATGACAGGGCTCAAAACAAAGGCCAACGTTAATGAGCCAAGCGAATGGCGCGCGCAAGCCGTAAGAAACCGTAAGAACTGTGTCACAATGTTTTGACACACACACACACACACACACATACACACACAGTAACAGGAAGTTAAAAGGAAAGCGTGGAAAGACAAAAAGGACAACACAGTCACAGGACCTGGCCCAGGACAGGCCATGTTGCTAGTTAAGGCTGTGTGCCACAAAAGACAAAGTTGATAAAATTAGATTTGTATGGTAAATAGTTTCGTGGCTTGGCCCCCCACCCCTGCCCTTCTACCACGTCGTGACATCCGCTGCTCGGCAAAAGTTTAATAAATGTATAAAATTAATTAGCCAGTTGAATGTTCATTAACAGCTGGCGAGACACCAACAACAACAATAACAACAACTGACAACTGTATTAACTTAACCCCCCCGTAACCTTTCGCCTCTCTCCCCCACCCCACCAACCTTTAATAGCAGCTTTAAGTCGGCAGCTTTTGATCATCGCAAAGGGGTTTCCCCAGGCAGAACATATTACTACTAAGCAATTCAATAATTCAATTTTATTAAAAGATACTTCGGCTATTCGTTCCATTCTTTCAGTTTTTTTAACACCTCACCCCCCGCTGAGTATGTGTGTGTAGCAAAAAAAAAAAACGGAAAGTGAAAAAGAAAACTAAAACCTCCTGGCTCTGGCCTGACCTTTTAACAATTGCCCAAACCACGTGTTCGTCTCCTCTTTTGTTGCATGGCGAACTCATGTTGTGATGGTTTTTTGTTCTTTTTGTTGTTTGTTGATTGTTAAAGCTGTTGTTGTTGTTGTTGTTGCCTTTCTTCATTTCTTTTATAATAATGTTGCAGTGGTTGGTTAGCTGCATTGACCACAAAAGTGCCGGACAGCAGGAAATGAAATCAAAATTATTTTTGGGCATTGTGGTAGAGTAATTGGTTTTCCAGTCAAATATTGTTACTTTGACGTCACGAGACGAAACGAGACGAGAGATGGGGGGTGAGAATTTGAACACATAAATTATTGTACGGAAATAATATTTAGGAAGTATGCCTAATCGAGGGAGCGATAGGGAGGAAAATTATATTAAACTTGATTATTACGTTGATAACGAAACTAAACTAAAGAATATATATTGGATAGGAATTTATAATATTCAATATTTTATAATCTATAATCTAGAAAGGGTAAAAAGGTAGAGGGAGAATTCTTAACAGAAAAATTATTAAAAACGATTTAAGGATAGATTGTATGATGAGGAGACTAAAATATAGCATAAATAATTGGAAGAAATACATCAAATTTAATATCGTAACATAAATAAGAGGAAAAGGAAAGACTTATATTGAGATAAACTATGTAAATGACTTAGGATGATGATGATGAGAATGAAACTATACAATATGATAAATATTTGGAAGGAAAGGATAATATTCAATATTGTAATATAATCGAGATAAGGTTAGGGAGAAGAAAAGTAACTAAGAAAAATATGTAACTGATTTGGGAGTAGATTATATGATGATGAAACTAAACCAAAGAAGAAATATTTGGTAGGAAAAGACACTAGATAATATTGTACTATAATCGAGAAGATTAAGAATAGATTGTATGATGAAACTAAACTATAGGATAAATAATTGGAAGAAATACATAAAATGGAATATCATACCATAAATGAGACGAAAAGAATAGGGATAAAATTAGATAAGCTAAATAAACTTTGGATGATGATGAAACTATACAATATGATAAATATTTGGAAGGGAAATATAATATTTAAAATTTAATTTAATGATTCAGTAGTAGATTGTATTATGATGAAACTAAACCAAAGAAGAAATATTTGGTAGGAAAAGACACTAGATAATATTGTACTATAATCGAGAAAAGGATCTACCTCTCCTTTTAAGATTAAGAATAGATTGTATGATGAAACTAACTATAGGATAAATAATTGGAAGAAATACATCAAATTGAATATCGTAACATAAATAAGAGGAAAAGGAAAGACTTATAGTGAGATAAACTATGTAAATGACTTAGGATGATGATGAGAATGAAACTATACAATATGATAAATATTTGGAAGGAAAGGATAATATTCAATATTGTAATATAATCGAGATAAGGTTAGGGAGAAGAAAAGTAACTAAGAAAAATATGTAACTGATTTGGGAGTAGATTATATGATGATGAAACTAAACCAAAGAAGAAATATTTGGTAGGAAAAGACACTAGATAATATTGTACTATAATCGAGAAAAGGATCTACCTCTCCTTTTAAGATTAAGAATAGATTGTATGATGAGACTAAACTATAGGATAAATAATTGGAAGGAATACATAAAATTGAATATCATACCATAAATGAGACGGAAAGAATAGAGATAAAATGAGATAAGCTAAATAAACTTTGGATGATGATGAAACTATACAATATGATAAATATTTGGAAGGGAAATATAATATTTAAAATTTTTAAAAATGTATGAAAATGATTTAATTGATTTAGTAGTAGATTTTATGAATGATGAAACTAAACCAAAGAAGAAATATTTGGTAGGAAAATACACTAGATAATATTGTACTATAATCGAGAAAAGGTGAGGTGCACGGAGAAGATTAAGAGTAGATTGTATGAAGATGACACTAAGCTCTTAGATAAATATTTGGAACAAATAGAGTTTCTTCTTTCTTATTCCATACTCTTAACATTCCAGTTCTAAAACACATTGTTTAATATCTAATTCTAGTCATTGCGCTAGACAATTTCTATTAAACAGCAGCGCAAAGATAAAATTCAATATGCTTTTGGGGTCCTTGCTATTACACATTTTCGACAAGCTGTTCAAAGCGTTGACAACTGAAGTCCCAAACACTTCACAAAATTTAATTTATGTAATTCACACACACATACAGAAAGAGGAAGAGAAAGAGAGAGGAAGAGAGAGCCCACACTTTTTGCCAATGGCAGATGTAATTGAAATTGAGTGTTAATATGTGTGTGTGTGTGTGTGTTTAGTTGTGTTTGTGTGCGAATTTGAGCATTTTGCAGCACTTGAAGCTATTTTTGGCAGTCAAAAGCGAAAAGAGGAGATTAAAAAGCGAACGCACAGAGTTATTGAAATTAAACATCAGATGTCAGCGCCAGGCAAAACGATGGAAAAAAATATTGAGACCAGAGCACGCACAAAAGCGCAAAAGTCCTGCCACATGCAACAGCGGAATGGTGGGGGGAGAGAAGAGGAGCTGCCACTTGGCTGACAAGTTGCAAAAGAGCAAGGAATTTTGAATGTGAAATGGAAGTTCTTCGTTGCCAAAAAAAAAAGAAGTAAAAAACAAAAATAAAAAGTCAATGCAAGTCGAAGACAATTGTCCTGGCAAATGAAATCAAGCACAAGGAAGCGACGGAACCAGCAGCAACAGCAAGGCAGCAAGGATATTTCCACACTAAATACGACGACAAGGGGCTGTGCACAAAATACAATTTACATGCGTACGTGTGACAGCAGGGAACATGGGTTTAGAGAGGGGGGTGTGCGGGGTTCTCGAACATGTCCTTAGGATATTTGTATGCAAACAGGCGCACAATGCGCTGAAATCGATATGCGGGCGCGCGCGTCTCAGCTAAAGCTGCTGCTGCTGCTGCTGCTGCTGCCGCTTGCTGCATGGTTTTGTAGCATGTAGTGTTGCAGCAGGGCTCAAGCCGCATCTCTTCTTTGGCAGTTGACAGCCATGTGCAGCGGCGCAATAAAATGAAAAATAGTGCGAAGACGAACGGTAGACGGAGACGGAGACGGACGACGCCTGCCGCCTGCAGCAAAAGAGATGCCTGTGGCAACAACAACAATAACAGCGAACAGCCAACAGGCAGGCAGTGAAACAAAAGAGACAGATTTCTGATATGCCCATAAACCGTATCGATATGCGAGGGATGGGCAACAAACAACTCCTGACATTTTTGGGACAGTCATAAACCAAATGGGATTTAAGATCTTGGCGTCTCGTGTTTGTTGCAAGTTCAATATTAAACCGGGTGCGTTTTAGAAGTGTTCGTAAAAGTTGAGAGAAATATAAATATATATATTTTACACAACGTTGTCTAAGATATTATATACTACATAATATTTGAACATAAAACATATTTTACCCGTTAATGAATGAAAAGATTTTTAAAAAAATATTGTAGTTAAAAATAATATAGTATTAAAAGCAATGAAATGAATCAATTATGCTTTAAATAATAATAAATTATCAAAATTCTTTGTTTTTGAATCGTCTTTTATGATTTTTTGCATATTACATAGGAAAAATATTTACTACAATTTTATAATTATGATTTTCCAAATTTCATCTTAAAGGAAATTTATATTTTATTAAGCGAAAAATCCTAAAAAAAATATTGTCGTACAAAATTATATTGTATTAAGAATTAAAAAAGCAATGAAATAAATCAATTATGCTTTAAATAAATATAAATTATCAAAATTTGTTCTTCTTTAAGCATCTTGCATGATTTTTTGCATATTACATTGGAAAATATTTACTTAAATTTTAATTATGATTTTCCAAATTTCATCTTGAAGGAAATTTATATTTTATTAAGTGAAAAGATCATAAAAAAAATATTTGTCGTACAAAATAATATTGTATTAAGAATTAAAAAAGCAATGAAATGAATCAAATATGCTTTAAATAAATATAAATTATCAAAATTCTTTGTTTTTGAAGCGTCTTTTATGCTTTTTTGCATATTACATAGGAAAAATATTTAATTTTATTTTTCCTTATGGTATTTTTACTTCATCCTTAAGGAAATTTATCTTTTATTAAGGGAAAAATCCTAAAAAAATATTGTCGTACAAAATAATATTGTATTAAGAATTAAAAAAGCAATGAAATAAATCAATTATGCTTTAAATAAATATAAAATTATAAAAATTCTTTGTTTTTGAAGCGTCTTTTATGCTTTTTAGAACATTACAAAGGAAAAATATTTAATTTAATTTTACTTATTGTTTTCCAAATTTCATCTTAAAGGAAATTTATATTTTATTAAGCGAAAAGATCATAAAAAAATTATTGTCGTACAAAATAATATTGTATTAAGAACTTAAAACGCAATGAAATAAATCAATTATGCTTTAAACAAATATAAATTATCAAAATTCTTTGTTTTTGAATCGTCTTTTATGCTTTTTTGCATATTACATAGGAAAAATATTTAATTTAATTTTTCCTTATGGTATTTTTACTTCATCCTTAAGGAAATTTATCTTTTATTAAGGGAAAAGATCATAAAAAATGATTGTCGTACAAAAAAAAATTGTATTAAGAACTTAAAAAGCAATGAACTAAATCAATTATGCTTTAAATAAATATAAATTATTAAAATTCTTTGTTTTTGAAGCGTCTTTTATGCTTTTTTGCATATTACATATGAAAAATATTTAATTTAATTTTTCCTTATGGTATTTTTACTTCATCCTTAAGGAAATTTATCTTTTATTAAGTGAAAAGATCATAAAAAAATTATTGTCGTACAAAATAATATTGTATTAAGAACTTCAAAAGCAATGAAATAAATCAATTATGCTTTAAAGTTTAATAAATAAAATATAAATTATCAAAATTCTTTAAAATCTTCGTTCTTTAAGCTTCTTGTATGGTTTTTTGCATATTACAAAGGAAAAATATTTAATTTAATTTTACTTATTTTTTTCCAAACTTCATCTTAAAGGAAATTTATATTTTATTAAGAGAAAAGATCATAAAAAAATTATTGTCGTACAAAATAATATTGTATTAAGAACTTCAAAAGCAATGAAATAAATGAATTATGCTTTAAAGTATCTAATATTTAATAAATAAAATATAAATTATCAAAATTCGTTAAAACAATCGTTCTTTAAGCTTCTTGTATGGTTTTTTGCATATTATATTACCAAGGAAAAATATTTAATTTAATTTTAATGATGGTTTTCGAAACTTCATTTTAAAGGAAAGTTATCAACAACGTTGTATAAATCCGTATATTAACATAAAATGCGACAGTAAAGTATTCTCATTTATAAATAATATCTTCGAATTCCCTGAAATACGTCCTTCTTTCCCACACTTACATAGTATGCAAAGCTTAACAGTTGACAGCATCGCTTTAACATACAAAGTGAAACAACTATAAAGCAATTTAGTGTGAAATGTGATTTTGTGCAATTTGCCAAACATTCAGCCATAACTTGTGCACCCAGCCCTGGTTTATAGTGTGGGGAAGATGCTTTGATTTTGATTATATCTCTCTCTCTCTCTCTCTGTCGTTCGTTCTGTCTTTCTCTGCTGCTTGATTTGTTTTGCACACATTACAAAACTGATTGTCTATGCCACGTACTGCTGCTGCTGCTGCTGCTTGAGGCGAGTGTGAGGCGCAGTACTTGCAGTCAACAGTTTTATGCTCTGCTGCTGATACCCTAACTCAAATATTCAATACTCTCTCTCTGTGTCTCTTTCTGTTGAAGTAACTGTATGCAATAGCCTTAGCCCGAGTTGAGTCTCGTTATGCTGGTGCCTCGTCGTTCTCTGCCTCATCTACTTTATTTTGATTGTGCAACTTTGAGCGTCGTTCGTGCCCCCCACACACACACACACACACACACACACACACAGACACACACCAGCAATTGTGCGTGTGTCACCAGCAGCAGATGTCCCCTTCCATCTGCCGCTCATCTCTTCCTCTCGTCGCTTTGCTCGTTATTTTAGATAGTCATCAAATTAAGGCTGAGGCAAATCAATGCATTGTCTTGGCCCCTTGGGCTAGCCGCTTCTGTTTAGCCAGGCTAATTGCCAGTTTTTAGACATTGAACAGGTGAAAATTGTTATGCAATCAGTCAGCTTCTATCCCTAACCCTAACCCTTACAACTTACAACAACGTACATCAAAATGCAAATGAAAAACTTTTTTTTGTAAATTATGCACACAAACTCTGCACTTATGTTTCTTCCAGCAGCATGTGTACGTGTACGTGTACGTGTGTGTGTGTGTGTGTGTGTGTTTTCTTCTTCTTCTTTTTACACGGTAGCAGCAAATTGGTTACAAAACACAGCTGTCGACCCTTAAGGGCCATAAACTAAAAGACAAAAGGTATTTTTTACCTTTGCACCCAAAAAAAAAAAAAATTACATTAGAATTGTTAAGGAGATAGGAACGAGAGGAGCGAGAGGAACGAGAGGAGCGAGGGGAGCGGGCACGTGACCCAAGGAGAGTTAACATTAAATGCGGCTTTAAGTGCTATGGAATGTGTGTGTTTTTAGGGTTCAAGTGTATGCCAATATGTATCGTTTTGCTAGCCAAAAACCGCTAAAAGCAAATGTAACTATGTGCGGTTGCCAGTTGGGGCAGGACGAAGAAGAAGAAGAATAAGTTGTTATGTTGTCATAAGTATTTGACCCACAAACAAGCGAGAATTGTTATTTGTGGCTTTTGAAAATGTTTTTGATCATTTCGTTTAATGATAATAAAATAAAACTAATTTGCCAATAAATTCCTTTCAGAATTCCTTATCGAAATGCTGTTGGAAATATTTCATTTAAATTTTTTTAATATTGCTAGCAATTTATTTCAATGCAGAGTTATTTCGTTTTTAGCCAAACAAAACATAAATATTCACCATCAGCTGTTGGAAACTGGAACACACACACATATACAATAAACAAGCTGTGAATCCGCCTCTTCTCTCTCTCTCTCTCTCTCTCGCCTCTCTCTCTGCGTTTTGCCTGTCATCGTCCGGAGAACAACAACAAGTTTAGCTTTTGCCTTCGAGCTGATTACGATTGCGAATTGCAAATCGATGCCGACAACGATATACGATATAAACGTTAAAACCGCACGGTAGGGAAATTTGAATAAAATGCAATAAGACAAAGAAATCAACAAGATACAAACAAACAAGCACACACACACACACACACGTACATACACTGTAAGAAAACACATGCATGATAATTTTCGTTGTTGTCGGCACTTTGGTTTGAACCGCCCCTGCCCGACGTTTTGACGAACCCTTCCTGTATGCAAAACTGGCAGACGCAGCTCGTGCGTGTAACTCGTGATGATGATACAGTAAAAAAGTAATAACAAATACAACAACAATACAACAACAATAATGCAAGCCACAAAATACATCAAAATGATGCGGTTTGAAAACCAATGCAAAACAACAAAAAAAACAAGTTCCTCAAGTGTTTAAGAGGTGTCTGAGCTCTGGATGTGAGCAAAAACTGCACTAAAGTGATGAGCGTAGGGGCTGAGAAGAGAGAGGGGCTTTGAGGTGAATGGAGTTGGTGCAATGAACTACTATTTGAAGTGCATTCGACTATTTAAAGTAAAACGTTCGATCGATGTCAGAAAACTTTGCTACAAGTTTTCAATAAAAGCACAATTAATTAAGTTTGTTTCCACATTTATAACTCAACTTATATACAGTTTGCCCATAAAAGGTTGCGACACTGTGAAAAATAATATTTTGATATTTTCACTTTAGAGCTATAATGGTCACACTGGTTGTTGTTATTAATATTTATTTTTATTTTTTATAAATAATTCAGTCAATTATCTCTTAAACCTATTAAACAGAACTTAAAAAACAATAACATTAACAAAGAAACATTTAAAATACTACAAAATGCACTAAATTCAACTGGCCATTAAAGGTTGCGACACTTCATTTTTTGGTCTGTTTTCGTTGCGAATTTCGTATTTACAGTTACTTTTCTTAAAAATAAAAATGCGCAGTTCTTGGTAGTCTTCTTGGTAATGCCATTTTATGAGAAACTTCATAATTTGAATATAAAATTTAATCATTATCGGGAGAGTTTTAGACGGTTTTTAAATACCATGCAAGCGGTTATGTTTTTATATGAACCAGTTGGTTTATTATAACTCCACGATCGGGAAATCGGACTCTGAGATGGCAGAAATGTTTGCAATTACCAGGAAAACAGTATACAATATTTAAAACCGCGTAAAAAACAAGGGGAGGATAGAAACGAAGCCATCAACTGGAAGGCCGCGTGCAATAGCACCAAGGGCAGCGCAAATTATGGTCAGAAGGATCAATGAAAATCCAAATTTTTTCGACCAAAACGCTTGCCAATGAGATGAAGACGGAATGTGGAATAACCATATCTCGGGAATATGTCCGAAATGCTATAAAAAGTACCGAATTTTCATCTCGAGCTGCTCGAAAAAAAAACGTTGATGTCGGCGGATCATGTTTATATTAGATATTAGGTTTAGATGTATCTTATGTGATGCAGTCATAGCGTAAATTATGAGGCTTTAGTTCTAAGTAGCTAAAGCTTCAAGTAAACTAGTTTCAACTGAAGTTTGACAGGATTTACTGCGACAAAATCAGCTGGAAAACGTTGCATGTTTGCTTTATTTAGTGTCAATTAAGTTGTTAGCACAGTTAATTAGCTGTTTGAGTGATTCAACTTGGAGATTTAAGCTTCCAAGATCAATCACAATCAATTTCAAATCTAATGCACTTTAAAGCAATCTCTCCATCTCCCTCTCTACTTTCACCAACAAAACGAACCAACATTAGGTATTATTAACACAATTGCAGAAAGGAGTATTACAGCTAATGGTAATACATACATAGATGTAGTGTTGCAAAAGGCAAAATGCAACTGTCTGACCTTACAAGCTGTAAATTATGCATCCATATGCATAATTTATAACTTTGACTCTCTCCGCCTACTTGCGGCCTCCCCCAAAAACCATTTTGCCTATAGACAGATGCACCCAAACAGACAATGATTAGGGCCCACACACACACACACACACACACGCACATACAGAGAAACCTATTATTAACATTACACATTTGTAGATGAAGTACTTTGAGGTGGAGGGTGTTGCAGTCCAGTCCATTCTAGTCCAGTCGTGTGGACAATTGCAATTGCTTGGCAGTAATTTTCAATTTAATTATAGTAATACACGCACACACATGAATACACACACACACACACACACAGAGAGAGACACGCAGTCAGTTGTCCAAGTGTAGATTTGAGCGCATTTGCACTTAAGCTAAAGTTTTATGGCTTGACACTGACTTAAGGGCACGGCAACAGCTCGAGGAGGCTGAGCTTTGTCTAGCGATGAGTCGTGAGTAATACGTGACACGACACGACGTAATTAACAAGATGTGAAACACGAAAAAGACTAATATAACTTAAAGGACGATCTAACTTGACTAGACAACACTTTGTCTAGCGATGAGTCGTGATTGTCGTGACACGAACACGAACTAATTAACAATTGCTTATTCTTCGGTAGCTCATATAGGAATTGTTTTAGCTGGGCTATTAACTATATCTTATTGAGGGTTAAGAGGTTCTTATAGTTTAATAATTGCTCATGGTTTATGTTCTTCTGGTTTATTTTGTTTAGCTAATGTATCTTATGAACGTTTAGGTAGGTGAAGTTTATTAATTAATAAGGGTTTATTAAATTTTATACCTGCGATAGCTTTATGGTGATTTTTGTTAAGATCTGCTAATATAGCAGCTCCTCCTACTTTAAATTTACTGGGAGAAATTTCTTTATTAAATAGAATTGTTTCTTGATCATGAGTTTCAATAGTTATATTATCATTATTGTCTTTTTTTAGTGCTGCTTATACTTTATATTTATACTCATTTAGACAACATGGAAAAATTTTTTCAGGGGCGTATTCATTTAGTGGAGGTAAAATTCGTGAATATTTATTAATATTTTTACATTGATTACCTTTAAATTTATTAATTATAAAGAGTGAAATATGTTTATTATGGTTATATTTAAATAGTTTAATAAAAATACTAATTTGTGGTGTTAGTGATATGAGTAATTCATTTTAGATCGTGAAATATTTGTCAATTTGTAGAATTAGATTTTTAAATTTAATTTTTAAAGCAGGAAAGACAGTATTTGGTTCTTAAAGGTCAACGAACTTGGGCAAAGGCTAAACTGATTTTCTTGCAACTTAAATGATACTGTATTTAAAGTTGATATTCTCCATGATACTCCTTAAAATCTGCTTCAAGTTGCTTGTAATCCTTCCACAGCAACAACACTGTCAAACTTATTCTAATAAACCAATTAAAAAGTGTTTTGAAAGTAAGGAAAATATCAAAAAGTGTTACACAAATGCACAATTTACTCAAACTTTTGTGTTTTGGAACAATCGATTGCATTATTCAAATCTCTCACGCTGCCATCGCTAGCGGAAACCTTAGCTTGCTGCTGAGGGATTGTCTAGTGCGTAAATCAAATGCAAATGTGGTGTGTGTGTGTGTGTGTGTGTGTGTTTGTGTGCTTGTAATGCACTGACAGCATTGTCCCGCCCATCCAGAACTGTCCAGACTGTCCTGTTTATCCTGTGTGTGTGTTGCATTGCATTTCGCCATATTAATTATGCGGTAAGTGCGGCAGCCTGGCACTTAACCGTTTGCATTCACAGATACTATCCCCCTCTCTGCCGTCGCCCTCATACTTTCCAATTGACTTTGATTGTAGTTTTTGACCTGGTAGTCTTCTTCTTCTTTTCGCACGTAGCCCTAGACCCAAACTCCCTTATCCCACATATACAATCGCAAATGAGTAATCAAGCTGCTGCTGCTGCTGCTTCTACTGGCCCAAAACACCGAAGAGTCCAAGCTCGTAAAATGATGCTCACGTAGGGAGTACGTGCTGTTGATTTGATGGTCAGTTAATTATTATTCTTTCGTGTTTATAGAGCTTCATACCTGAACATAATAATGCATATGCATGCGATATACATCGAGAGAGGGTTACTTTACTTTGGGTTGGGCCAAGCATAGATTATGACTGCTGGCTCAAGTTATGCGAAGTGTCCCATAAAAATGGCTAACGTTAAGTGGAAAGATGTAAGCCACTAAAAAACGTAAGATATGGCAAGCAGGATGTTACGTGTGTAACTGAATGATCTCACACTGCGATATATAATCACATAAATGTAAAAAAAAGTCAAAAAAAATAAGTATAAAAAAAAGTCAAAAAAAAAAAAAAAAAAAAAAAAAAAGGCAAAAAAAATAAGTATAAAAAAAATATCTATGCTGGGAAAAACAATAATTTGTTCAAAAATCTTTAAGTCGAAGTTGATGTAAGGAAAAACAGCTTATAAGAGAGGAGAGAAGAGGGAATACCCATAATATACAAGGTAAACCATCAAAGAGTTTGAGGTAACAATCGTAATATGCAGGGAAATATATAGAATATGGGTTCTAAACAAAGACAGCTCCACAATTCGCAGGAACATCCTTAATATACAAAAGAAAACTACAACATTTATCGAAAATCTTTTAAAATTATTTGGGAACATCCCTAATAAACAGGGACATCTATTGTATATGTGTTCTAAACAAATGAAGCTCAGTAATTTGTAGGAATATCCTTAAAATACAAGAAAACTATAAAATCTTTAAAAAATTTGTGGGAACATCCCTAATATACAGAAAAATCTATTGAATATGTGTTTCAAACAAATAAAGCTTTGTAGGAACATCCTTAATATACAAAAGAAAACAACAAAATTTATCGAAAATCTTTTACAATTTTGTGGTAACATCCCTAATATACAGGGAAATCTATACAATATGTGTTCTAAATAAAGAAAGCTCAGTAATTTGTAGGAATATCCTTAAAATACAAGAAAAACTGTAAAATCTTTAAAAAATTTGTGGGAACATCCCTAATATACAGAAAAATCTATTGAATATGTGTTTCAAACAAATAAAGCTTTGTAGGAACATCGTAAATATACAAAGAAAACTAAAAACATTTTAAAATTTTTTTTGGGAATATCCCTAATATACAAGAAAAACAATAAAACGTGGAATCCTGACAAG
Source organism: Scaptomyza reducta (assembly GCA_035044485.1). Lineage (NCBI taxonomy): Eukaryota > Metazoa > Arthropoda > Insecta > Diptera > Drosophilidae > Scaptomyza > Scaptomyza reducta. Next base: position 368,097 of record JAWNNV010001104.1, on the reverse strand, counting down.
TAAAGCATAACAATTGCTTTTAAGTTCGTTTCAAAAATATTTATTTCTTACATGTTTAATCTTTTTTATTATTATTTAGGAAACAAGAATAAAAAAGGGTTTATAATATATATATATATATATTTAATATTTTAAAGATTTTTTTTGTATTAAAAACTTCAATATCAATCATTTTGATGTAACTTTAAAGAAATCTTTTATTTAGAAACCCAAACAATATTGAACAAAGTTACTTTTAGTCAAGTTTCAACTTTCAACTTTAACCCTATCTCTAACACTAAATGCTAAAAAATCTGAAAACTTAATAAAGTCAAGCACTACCACAACGATTTTCCAGCTGCTCTTCCTCTCTCTGTCTAACTGTCAATCAGCCAACAAGCTAAGTCCAATGTTCTTAACTGAAATTGACCTTAACCTTGGATATATACAAAAAAAAATGAACAGCATTCTCACTCTTCAGAACTTGCTTTATACTTATGATTAACAAAGTTTTTCTTCTATTTTTTATGGGCCACAGAATTGGCGAACAAGTTTAATTTGGTATTCCTGCAACAAAGAGCGTGCCACACGGCCGCTGCCGCTGCCACTGCCGCACAGATTAATGCCACAAAAACTCAGTGGGCCGCAACGCGCTTGTAATGAGATGGCGAAAAAGCAGAGTATTAGGTATAGTATTTCCTATGCCCAATGCCCCAATATTAATCAATTCTATATGGAGCGATGCTGCCTGGACCATAATAATCTCTAACTGGTTATCCTTGTACAGCAATAACAACACTCAAACAACAACAACAACAACAACAAGTCAAAACTCATTTCGTGTTGCGACTTTTGATTATGATGATTATTACGCGTAATCGCCGCTACATGTGCTACATGCAGCGCCATCGTCATCACTCCGACCCATTCCTCACTCCTTCCTTCCTGCCTCTCTCTCCCTCTCCCTCTCTCTCCCTCTCTCTCTCTTTCTCTTTCTGGTTGCTTATTGATGAAGTACGAAGCTGATGTTGCCCCCACGGCCAAAAAGCAGGCCTGGGACACCTGTGTGTATATTATTATTACACATGAGGCATGCGGCAAAAGGGATCGAACGAGGCACGCCGTTGCACACACTCGCTGTAAGTGGCCACTAATGTGAGTCCAAGCGTACATATACGAGCAGAATATTGTATCAAAAAGAACTAAAAAACACTGCTGGTTAACTCTATAGGAACAGATTATGGAAACAAGTAAAGTTTTTACAGCAAAGAAATGGAGCTATAACATATAACTTGACTTTTACTATTCCAAACTTCATAGAAGCATGGTTTAATAACCTAAGGAACAGGCAGAAGGTAATGAAAAATTATGTTTTGATTCATAATAGTGCAAAAACAATTGCTACTCTTTGCACTTCGGGGTCTTAATTGGGACAATAACCTTAACTTACCTTCCTACCATAGTAGACTTTTACTAATAAATCTTCCTTCTCTTTCTGATCGTAGAACAATGCTTGGAATAACTATTTTCCATAAACTAATTAATGGGGAAATTGATTCATCTGAATTGATAACCCAAATTAGCTTTGCAGTTCCGATCACAAATACTAGAAATTTCTTCAAACTTGTTATTCTAATTATGCTATCCATAACCCCTTTCGGATTTTATGTGCTTTATATAACGATCTTTCCCACTGAATACGTAGTGCCACTTCTACTTGCTCTCTTCAAAAACTAGTCTTGTGTCACTTGTCTATATGTTCGCGATCTTCGGTCGGATGGGCGGGAGGTGGGTCGCTTTGTGCTTGGGTCCGTGCTTGGTATCGTTGGGCCACTTGAATGTACTGTCCGTTAGTACATCTACGTCCAATAATAATTCAGTCAAAAACCTACTAAAATATATAAAGCAATCTTAATTTTCGAGATTTTACATAACACTTTAACTTTTAGCAAGTTTCTCATATCAAGAATATGATAAGTTGAAATTAAATGAAGTTTAAAGATTCCAAAAAATCCTTTCTCATCTTTATTTTCGAGATTTTTCATGAGTTTCTCATGTAAAGAAAATCTTAAGTTGAAGTTAAATGAAGTTTAAAGATTTCCAATTCTTAAAAAATTCTTTCCCACAACCTTTTCAGATACTTACCAAATCTATCTACAAGCTTTTGTTTAACATTTCACAAAGTATTTTTTCATTTACATTCCAAATTCGCGTTGACAAACGTTCAAGTAACAAATTACATCAACTACAACAACTACAAAACATTAGCTTACATCAGGGCACAAATCTGCTATCCTAAGGAACAGGCATAAGGTAATGAAAAATAATGTTTTGATTCATAATTCAGTCAAACACCTACTAAAATATATAAAGCAATCTTTATTTTCGAGATTTTACATAACACTTTAACTATTAGTAAGTTTCTCATATCAAATTATGAAATATGAAATATTGAAGTTAAATGAAGTTAAATGAATTCCAATTCTTAAAAAATCCTTTCTCGCAACCTTTTCAGATACTTACAAAATCTATCTACAAGCTTTTGTTTAACATTTCGCAAAGTATTTTTTCATTTCGCGTTGACAAACGTTGAAGTAACAAATTACATCAACTACAACAACTACAAAACATTAGCTTACATCAGTGCACAAATCTGCAAACACTAAAAAAGAAATTGTGGCAAACTTGAAAGTTAAACTACCTTTAGCTGTTGTTGTTGTTGCAATCAAATGATCATCAGAGCAACTACTACACACACGATTGTATGTGTATGTGTGTGTGTATGTGTGTGTGTGTGTGTGTGTGTGTGTGTACAAGCTCAAGAGCAGACTCAGTGAACGTAGCTGACGTAACAACGAGTTAACAAGATAATGACAGTAGCGCAGTTCGACCGCGACTTCTACTACATAATACACTCCTCTCTCCCTCTCCCCCTCTCCCTCCCCCTCTCACTGTAGCTATCTTTGTGTGTCCGCTCTGTTATTTAGTTGGGTGTATTTGAGTGACGTGCCGTGCGCATAAGTGACTGATGGCCGGCGACGTCCAGTGCCCAGCCCCCTTTTCTTCTTCTTCTTCTTCTTCTTCTTCTTGTTCGTCTTCTTGTTGTTTCTTTATGCTGCTTTTGCTGTTGCCAAAGACCATAATCAAGTATGCTAAAAAGACGCGCAAAACCTAAAAGGAAATTGAAATGAAATATATGTACATACATCAGTATACAGTATAATCTTACCTATACGTACGTATGTAAGTGTGTATGTGTGTGTGTGTGTGTGTGTGTATTTTTGTTCACTCTTTCATGGCAGTTCGCACCTGGAGCGGCGGCTCTCGCCTTGTTAAGCACAGCGTCGTTAACACTTAAGGTTGCGAGCAATGGTTGTTCTTCTCGTTGTTGTTGTTCTTCTCGTTGTTGTTGTTGTTGCTTTGGTGCTGTTGCATTGGCCAACAACAAGCTCATTAGTTTCATAATTAGCTTTCGTTATGCTTTTTTGTGTATTAATTAGAAGTTATTGCCAGGCGCCGCACAAGGCAATCGAGCAAGGGGAGGGAGGGGCAAGGCAAAGCAACAGCAACAACATTGGACACAACTGCCACGCCCACACCAAGCGCCTCTCTATGGCACTGTAACTAGTTACGATGCGACAGTGAACAAATAAAAAGGGGAGAGTGAAAAAAAAAAAAAACTTGCTCAATGCAGTTCTTCTTCTTATTTTTGCAGATGGGAGTTTCAGCTATGTTGTACACTATGCATTTGTTGAACTTCATCACAAAGCTATCGCAAAAAGTATCTGTAAACATTTAACATTGATCGCATATGAAACTTAACAGTTGAAATCTTTTAACAGTTGACATCTGTTAACAGTTCAAATCTGTTAACAGTTGAAATGTGTTAAAAGTAAACAGTTGAAATCTGTTAACAGTTGAAATCTGTTAACAGTCGAAATTTGTTAACAGTTAAAATCTGTAAACAGTTGAAATCTGTTAACAGTTGAAAACTGTTCTATGAGATTTAACATTAAAACCTTAAAGCTTGTTAACAGTTAAAATCTGTAAACAGTTGAAATCTGTTAACAGTTGAAATGTGTTAACAGTTAAAATCTGTTAACAGTTGAAATGTGTTAACAGTAAACAGTTGAAATGTGTTAACAGTAAACAGTTGAAATCTGTTAACAGTCGAAATCTGTTAACAGTTAAAATCTGTTAACAGTTAAAATCTGTTAACAGTTGAAATGTGTTAACAGTTGAAATGTGTTAACAGTCGAAATCTGTTAACAGTTAAAATCTGTAAACAGTTGAAATCTGTTAACAGTTGAAATCTATTCTTTAAGAGTTAACATTAAGACCTTCAGGCTTGTTAACAGTTGAACTCTGGTTTCCTCTCTTGGTTTACATTCTCATTGATCTGTTCTATGAGAGTTAACATTAAGTACTTAAGGCTTGTTAACAGTTGAAATCTGTTCTCTAAGAGTCGATCTTTAACATTAAGACCTTAAGACTTGTACCTTTTCTGCTGTAAGGGTATCTAAACTTCGCCTTGTCGCCACTACTAATTCTTCCTTGTGTTTTTTCTGTGTCGTTTCTGGTATAGAAGAGCTTTTTGCCTGTGTTTTTTGTTGTTGTTTCTGTTTTGAAACTGGCTAGCCACGACTAATGCGCAGATAATGATGCTGCGGCTTTGATCGATTTGATAACAATTTAATTTCGAGTGCACGCACAAAAGACTCGTCTTTTCTCAGCTCTTTTCTCTTGCTTCGCTTTTGCAGGCAAGATTTAATGCCAAGATAATGCAATGTGGTGTGCAAAGCACGTAGGCAGATTAGTTGATGGGAGATTGTGGAACGAGTGAACGTAGGAGAGTGAGGTAGGGCGGGTGGTTAAGGTAATGTATGTTGCACATATTTGGCTTGACTAATGGTTTTGATGGTGTTACAGAAAAGGAAACAAATGCCATAAAGCGTTATACATTATAGTTTCGAAGGGGAAAATTATGGAGATATTTTGAGAGAGCTTAAAATTCAAGAGAGACTTTTTTAGTTTAAGAAAAAATATATAAATATTTAATATATTTTGTGCGCACTTACCAGAAATTTTAATTAATCTTCGTGTTACTTGAAACCATGCACAATTAATTATTTAATATATTACGCCATTCACGTTATTAATAACTGCATATTTATATTTAACTTCACTTTTCACTTTGATTCAACAAAAAAAACGGATTTAATTAGTTTTCTTTTTATTAATTGACCGCATTTATTCACACTGAAACGCACTGCTTGAATTAATTAATTAATAAGCGCATAAAATGTATGTTTATTGAATTAAATGACGAAAGCAAAAGGGACAGCTGGTGATAGTGACGTCACAGCAGGTGGTGAATTTTAGCGTACCACAATAACAACAAACAAGTTGAGCACACAAATTTACAGTTATTCTCAAAGAGAGCACAAACTGATCCCAGCATACACACACGCACGTAATGAGCACTTGACTTTGATTCACAAAAAAAAAAACAGAAACAAAAAAGGATGAGAAAATATTTAATTAGTTTTAATTGACGGCATTAATTCACACGAAAACGCACTGCTTGAATTAATGAATTAATAAGCGCATAAAATGCCAGTGATAGGGACGTCACAGCAGGTGGTGAATTTTAGCGTAGCAGAATAACAACAAACAAGTTGAGCACATCAATTTACAGTTATTCTTGAAGAGAGCACAAACTGATCCCAGCATACACACATGCACGTAACGCGCAAAGAGAGCACTTGAACAAAAGGAGAACACAAACTGATGACTGCATAGACACACACACACACACATGCACGTATATAAAGTGCATTTGCATTGAAAATTGCTTTATGAGGTATATATCTTTTTACTTTTATACACCATATGCCAGTATACAAACTAACACCGATATCTGAATATGCACATTGGAGTTTATAAGCTTGCTTATGGATATTTGACATTGATTTCTATTTTCACTTCCCAAGCGGCGCTTAGCAAAATGGCGTGCGAAAAAAATGCTTGTGCTTCTTCTTGCCAAGCGTCCAACAGGTATCGGCTCCTTTTAATTGCTTTTATGCACTTATTTTCATATGCACTAAACAATACTTTGCGAATATTATTAACACCATTTAACTAAAACAAATACACGAATTTCACATTTTCTCCCAATTGGCACAAGCGGCGCGTGTTGACTTAGGCGAAGAAAACATCGAGACTGACCGCAGATGGTGAGAAAGCAAAGAGAGAGAGAGATCAATTTATTCACAATGGCACGTGATTTAATTACACGAAATTACAATAGAAGGTGAAAAGTCACAATATAAATAGCTAATTACTCTTATAATAACGACCGATTACGCTCAAATTGTGATTTACTATTGAAAAATAGCAAGAAAAAAATGGCTTATTGGAATGTCGTTAATAAAATAACTATTAGCTTTTTTTTATTGTTGTCATTTAAGCTGTTGTTGTGTTTGCGAGCATTTTTGAGCTCCGCTTTAATCAAAGTTCACCTCGGATTTGTTTTTGTTGCTGTCAGCATTGTTGTTGTTTGCTTGCACATAACAAAAACCAAATCTCTTATACAATACGGAAACAGCAGAAAACGAAAAAAAAAAATAAAATGCTGAGTAAACCTTATTAAAAAGGGATAACGGCACACGAGCGAACGCTAATGACAATGCCACCAGCAACAAGGCTGAATGAATGGATTGTTTCGTTGGATGGGTGCAAAAATAAATTGGGTGTGTATAAGAGAGAGCGTGTGAGTGTGTGTTGGTTGTGCAAACACACACGTCACTCAGGCCACGACATCCTTCCGTCGGCTTAACGCCGTTAATGACCAAGGAACAGCGAACTCACCTCGCCCCACTCAACTCTTAATGGGAGTGGGAGGAGTGCGGCATGCTATAGCATGAGTTGACAGCTTGCAATATGACGATTTTAATCTCCCTCTCGCTCGCTCGCACACGTTCAGCAATTGATGCTGCAATGTCATACGTCAGCAGAAGGTGCGCCAAATCAGGATACAGCACAGAACAGCAACTTGACAGGACAACAAAAACAAAAAAAACAATCCCTTACACTAAACAACATAAAAAAAAATCATATAAGTACTCTATTTGAGTGAACTTAAACGAGATACATTTTTCATTTTGCCATTCACCCCGAAGCGCATTCAAAGGTTTCAGGTTGCACTCAAACATTTGACTACCATGTTGTCTAGTGTATTTACATGACAGCAAATAAAAAACTGCAGCATAATGTTTATTTGTCCGGGCAATGGAAATTTATGTTCTTTTTTATGCCCAAGGCATTAAAAATCAACTTTTGCTTAAAGATTTTTGTTTTGCGCGGCCAAAAAAGGGTTTGTTTCACCCCCCTCTGGGTTGTCCTGGGACAAATCAGCGTGGCCAATGCAACTTAATTAAATTTCAAAATACTTTTTTGACATTACTTTGAGTCTCGCCTTATCGCTCTCTCTCTCTCGCTCTCTCTCTCTCCCTCTCTCTCTCTCTCTCTCTCTCTCGCTCTCTCTCTCGTTCTTTAATGATGCAAAATGTTATTTTTGGACGCTGTTAATTACGAAATTGTTAAAGTTCAAATTGCAATTTGTATTCATTTGTAAAGTCGCCATAAAATTTGTTAAGCTCCGCGCTCCCCTCAGCCGATGCCCCCCCCCCTGATGCCAACGGCGTCGCGGAATTATAAATTAATGCTGCGGCTGCGGCTGTCACAGCGGACACCTCCGCAAAAAACCAGCAAAAGTAAAGTACAACCCACCCACGCACCCCCCAATCCCCCCCTCCAACCCAGCAACATCATCATTCACCCACATTGAGTGTAATTTAAATGCATTTCCTTCGGCGCATTAATTTCCTAAGCTTTTGCCTCCCAACAACTCATGCCAATAACAAAAACTCCCCACACCCGAAACTGCGTTGTATGTAATCCCATGAGCTTTAAAGTCACGTGTGTGGGCCCCCAAGGGCAAAGTGTGAGGGAGCGAGAGAGAGAGAGAGGCGAGACTGACGCAGTACAAAAGCGTCGCCGTTGTTGTTGTATTTGCATGTAATAAATGTATTTGTTTATTTTTTAGCTGCATATGAAAACAAAAGCGTATAATAAATACGAAGAGTGGGTAGGGCGAAGGGCAGAGTGGGCGGGGCTAAGGTCTATTTGTTTTACCAGCGTTTTTTTTATTTGTTGCTGTTAAATATAAATTGTCCTGCGGCCAACAAATGGAATTTATCTCCCTCTCTCTTTCTCACCACTATGTTATTGTTATTGCATATTTTTGTTTGTGTAAAGTTTACAATCGAAAGCTGTGGTGGGAATCGCAATGCAACTGAAGGACGAATATTTTCGTATAGCTTTTAAGCATAATATAAATATTTAATGCTTTTAATAGTTCTTTTTTTTTCTTTGCTCTTGAGTGTAATAATTTCCTATTAACATATTGTCAACTGGCAGATTGTGGGTCCTGTGGCGCAATGGATAACGCGTCTGACTACGGATCAGAAGATTCCAGGTTCGACTCCTGGCAGGATCGAAAAGTTTTTTGCACTTTTTTAATAAAGCGTTTTCTTAATGTTTTTGAAATATTTGTTTTCAAAAACTTTATAATCTATCAAATTCAAAAAATTCTACTTATTACAATGTTGGCTTTGCCTTCAAAATGCACTGCTTTTGTTAATATAGTTTGATTTTATATATATTTGTTTTTTAGTCAAGCTTTATGAAATTGTTTTCAAAAACTGTTTTTGAACTTGAAACTAGCGAGAAATGATGAAAAACACAAAAAATTGATTTTCGCCCAACGTGGGGCTCGAACCCACGACCCTGAGATTAAGAGTCTCATGCTCTACCGACTGAGCTAGCCGGGCAGTTGTCATTGCGATCACCAAAGCTTTATTTTTGCTGGAGTAGCATAAAAAAAGTATATTTATTATTGAGTTTTGAGTTGAAATAAATTTAGTTTAGTTTTATTTGAGTTTTATTTTTATTTTTGTTGTATTGAATGAAACTTTGTGGGCTAAAGAAATACTTTTTGACTTTAGTGAGTATAAAAACTCTAAACTTGCCAAAAAAATTTTACAATTTTTTTTTTAAATTTTTTAAAATTCTTTAAAAATTCTTTTCATGACCTTCAGTAAATCATCAATGAATATACTTTGTGTTTAACCTTTGAACAACAAAATGTTCATTCATAAAATGGTAAAACTTAACAAATGGATTTTTTTGAAGCTTAGCTTTGAGGCTTTCGTTGAGAAAACATTAAACAAAGGGGAAGTAGTACGAGCGAACGAGTTTAAATCGAGGCCCAGCGGCAGAGATTCCACTACTTGGACACAATTCTGTTCCGTTTTCTCACCGCGAGAGACAGAGACACAGAGAACGAAAACTATACAAAAAAAAATAAAATAAAAAAATGGTTTTTCATAATCATTTGTAACGCTTAATTGTTGTCTTTGCGGTTTTGGCTTTGCTTTTGTTTAGTTTGCCTGACCGCAAATTGTTTTTAAATTCATTTCTCGCTTTTCGAGATGCCTTTTCGGAGATTCTTTCGTTCTTTGTTGCGGCGCGGCACATTACAAAAGACCGAATGGGAAGCCTGAGAATTTTTGATTATTGTCATTATACTACAACATAGAATATTGAACCGAAAAACCATTTGCAACTGCGACGAGCATGTATTTATTTCGTCTTCTACTATTTGTGTGGAGTCATGTGTGAGGCGTTTCTTACTCGAGTTATTTCCCACCATGGCCGTGAAATTTACGCCCCGAAACCTTTGCGAGCGCCCTGCCTTTTTCTCATATCTATTTTGTACCCTATAGTGCGTTGATTGAGGGGTATACCTATTATGAGTCAAGTAAAACCGTTTCATTAGTTCTTCGAGACTCAAAGTTCTGAACTTAGTTACAGTTTACTGCATTTTCTTACTGTTTGTTCCTTCTATAATAAAATCAATAAAATATTTTTTTCCATTTTTTATATCAGTTTCATTATAGCTCTAAAGATTTTCTGAGTTATTTGATCTCTTTGTTTTTGCTAAAATGATTTATTGCCGATATTTTAGATCAGATTGAAATAAATAATAAAAAAAAAATTTAAAATAATTAAAATAAATATTAACTTTAACTATATGTATATATATTTACCGGAACTTAAAATACGTTTTCAGATTTTAGTTATATTTATAGGTTAAAGTAATTTGGTTTCATATTTTTTTATTTATTATTTATTATTATTATCTATTTATTTATTTATTTTTTTAGATCAGATTGAATAGAATTCAAAAAAATATTAAATTCTGATAAAATACATATGTTTATATTGATATTGATTGTCTTTAACTGTATTTTTATACATTTACCCGAACTTAAAAGACGTTTTCTGATTTTAGATATATTTATACGTTAAACTAATTTGGTTTAAGATTTTTTTTATTTATTATTATTATCTATTTATTTTTCTAGATCAGATTGAATAGTAATCAAAAAAATATTAAATTCTTATAAAATACATACGTTCATATTGATATTGATTGTCTTTAACTATATTTATATATATTTACCGGAACTTAAAATACGTTTTGTGATTTTAGATATATTTATAGGTTAAAGTAATTTGGTTTAAAATTTATTTTGTTTAACAATAAAACTTTTTTTTACACAAAAATCATATTAATATTTTTTTACATGATAGAAAATATAATAAAATATAATATTAATATCCATTAATCCGAAAAGTTTCCCAACAATAATATTTTACTTAACATTATTTTTGCGATTTTTTATTTACACATTTTTTTCTTTTTGCATTTCTCTTTCCTCCAGGGTATTTTGGCGTTCATCAGTGCAAAATGCGCGTATATATTTTTCGCTGTTTATTATTGTTGAAAATTTAAATCCGCACGCGTTCAGATTTTTGCCTTTACCCGTCACCCTTCTCCCCTCTCTCTGCGTGGCCCTCAGACCAAGCCTCGTTCTCTTCCTGTTGCTGTTGATTTTTTTTTGTGTGTTTGTTGTTTTATTATCCTTTTGCTGGCACTTTTTTATGAGTTAAGCCAGACGCGGCTTATCTATGTGACAATGCGGTAGGCACCGAAAGGCACAGGAGGCGTGGCACATTGTATGCATGTATGCGTGTGTGTGTGGCAATTGCTTTTATTGCCAGCCTACCAGTCGTTGCGGCATCTACAACATCCCTTTCTGCTGCTCCTTTCCCGATTTTCAGGCCGTTCATTCATAAATAAATTAAATAAAAATATTTTTTCAAGCCCGCAAGCCATGCAACAACAATAACAAATAAGATGAGCAGAACGAGAACGAGAACGAGAGAAAGAAATCTGCATAATGAAGCGTAATACGCAAATGGATGTGAAGTTTCTGATTGGGATATAGCTGGTATGGCGGGTTACTAAGGGTTCCTTGTACGGTTAGCAAGGGGAAGGGTGGGCATGGAGGGGTGTTCAAATGTGGTTAATGGCAAGCGGAGCTATTCAACAATTGAATGATTTAAGGTAAACAGCAGAAATATGCAACATAAATTTGCAAAAAGAAATGAAGAATTGCAGTAAAATCTGTAAATATAAGAAAACGATACGAGCTTCTTGGGGATATAGTCCATGAACCGGAGAAAGCGAGGAGAAATCTCTAAAAGAGGTTCACAAACAAACAACAAGAGATTTATTATCTTGGGGATATTTTCCATGAGCCGGTAAAAACGTGATTAAATCTCTAAAAGAGGTAAATAAATAACATCAATTTGCAAAAATAAATTAAGAATTGCATTAAATTCTGTAAATATAAGGAATATATAGAAATTATAAGATATGGAGATATGTTCCATGAACCGGAGAAAACGAGGAGAAATCTCTAAAAGAGTTTCGCAAACAAACAACTAGAGATTTAATAAATAAGTTCTGGGAAAATATAAAGAAAAGATAGAAATTGTATGAGTTTCTTGGGGATATGGGATATGTTCCATGAATCGGAAAAAGCGAGAAGAAATCTCTAAAAGAGGTTCCCAAACAAAATACTAGAGATACTTTCCCTGGATCGAAGAAAACGAGGAGAAATCTCTAAAAAATGTTCCCAAACAAACAAATAGACATTTAATAAAAAAAATTTCCGGGGAAATATAAATAAAATAGAGAAATTGTAAATGTTTCTTGGAGATACTTTCCCTGGACCGAAGAAAACGAGATGAAATCCCTAAAAGAAGTTCCCAATCAAAGAAGTAGAGATATATTTTCTTAGGGATATTTTTCTCTAACCCACGAAGACGAGATGAAATCTCTGAAAGAGGTTCCCAAACATACAATTAGAGATTTATGTTTGTAAATGTTTTTAGTCGATTGATTTCGATGATGTAGTAAAATTGATGGTTCTTCAAGTTCTTACAGCATTCAGCATAGTTCTTTTTCGTAATAGCACAACTGAAATTGGTTTTTTGTCATGTATTCAAGAAGATTACGTTCTGTTTAAAGACTTTTCAAACTTAAATTAAACCCATTTGTATCATAAGTCCGCAGAACTGTAAGCACCTAAATGATCAAAGAATTTTCCCTGATTTCAATTAAATATTCAATAACATCCAATATAAATACCCAAAATCACCAATATTTGATTCCACAAATTCACTTCTCAGTTTTCAGACACCCAAAAAAAAAAGCTTTGCAAGAAGATTTGTGGCACAAAGTTCATATTGGCGACCCGGATATAAAGCCCAAGTCTAGCCTCAGCATTACTGTCCAGTAAAATTCGACACGCCTCATTTCCCCACTCCACCCACACCGCCACCCACAACTACCCCGCCTGGCAGCATTTGTGTTTTTGTGGGGCGTGTTGAAAGTTAAAATAAATCAAACAGCCATAAAATGTTGCCGCTTTTGGCAATGTGTGTGGGGAATTCGATACGTTCATCAAATGTAAAAGGGTTCAAGCGATGCGTTTGCTATCTATCAATAAATGTCTCTATATGTACAAGCCAATGTCTCCCCCGACTCCCTCCTTTCGCTTTGCATATGTATATTTTATCAATCGAAGGACAGGCAGCAACAACAGGAAGAGGAAGCGATGCCAGACGACGACGCATCCTTTTTTTTTGGCCTGCTCAAATTTAGCACACTTGTCAAGTTAGAGCAAAAAAATATGGGCATAATTGGGTTAGACGAATATGACATACCCTTTAAAGGATAACCTTATAGATTGGTTAGGAATTCTTCATCGATACCTGACTTCAGCTTGATTCTACTTACATCACCCATTACATATACGTTATACCCTTTGTAAGGGCATTACACAGACAGACACAGGAACAAAGCCAGCTTATGAAAAATATGGCGCAAAGGGGTTAAATGACGTATGCATTGCAGCGATTTCTCTCTTCAGTTTCTTTCTTCCCCCCTCTTTAGGGAGCCTTCGAAGGACCCTCCGAGCTGATTTGCCTGCCGATGTCTTAGTTACCAGAAGCGGAAGTGCCAAATTTATCAAATTTATCATAGACCACTCGCAGCCGGACTCTGCTCTGTTTGTACTTTATGAGTGGGCATAGGTTGTGGGTAGCTATAATTCTTCAGACCAGGACCAAGAGTTTTGATCAATAAGGGTTGCAGGTTGAAGGGCAGTAGATCAAATAAATGTTGGGTCATTTGCAGTTTTAACTGCTGCATGTGCTTGGATTCAACTCAGGAAAGTAAGTAAAAAATGTGGAAAATTGTTGGCAGTTGGATTTTAGGTGATTGAATTTCAAATGAAGTGTTGGAAAGTGCACAAAAAGTATGAAAAAAGTGTGGAAAAGTCATAAGAAGTAAAAAAAAATATGGTAAATGTTAGGAAGCTTATAAAATGAGTGAAAACATTTTTTGAAAACGTAAAAAGTATTTTTTTTGTAATCAAAAGCTATTTAATTATATTGAACGTTTTCGAAAAAAATTAAAAAACTTTTAAAATATTTTTATTTTTTTTTAAATTCATAAAAAAATACTTTGAAAATATTAAACTCATATAAAACAGTACTAAACTATTTCCCAACGCTTTTTCACAGTGTACCAAACTATAAATAAGACTTGCTACACCTATTAACCAACATTGAGATAGACAAGTCTGAGGAATGAGTCCGAAATTGTAGCAAATATTTCATTTAAATTATACATAAGCAAAAGTTAAGTACATAAATAGCAAATGTGAATAACCTCCGAGCCAAAAATGCGCAAAGTCAAAGGGGGAATGGGAAAAAGGCACTTCAATAAAATATATACGATTGTACGATTGTCTGATTATTATCACACGGAGAGAGAGTGAGAGAGACTGAAGCAAAACCGCAAAACAATTTAATACTAAAGCCCAAACCACATGCCACGGCACGCGCATCATAGTTCTCCCTGCCCAAAGACTTCCCAGCCACATGCATGATAAATGCACAAAATCTGCAACAAAGTGTTGGAAACACGCACTTTCGGCGAGTTCTCGAGGGTTAGGGGTAGGGTTAGGCTAGAGTATACATACTCTTTCTCTCTTGGGTCTAGAGTTACAATCTAGGCGGACGCGTGCGAGATGCGCCCCCTTTGACAAATGGCTCGCATTGAGTTACACCCAAAAAAAAGAGATTGTGATGAGCTCAAGATTTGCAAGCCGATTAGTATTGTGCCAGGGTTGCCAAAAACAAATTTCTAGTGATTTCAGGTAAGGAGTTAGTGGTTTAGGGTCAGCACTCGAACAAAGCCAAACCTCAAATAATAATAATAATAATTTCGAGAAAACCACCCATAAAAATGCATCAATTTTGTACCCAGTTAAATATGGACAATGTGGCAAAAGGATAATTTCGACAAAGCCATTAATATGCCATGGACATTAACATTAACATTGCTGTTGTGACAGCCAGTCAAATGAGCAGCCGAAAGAGAGAGAGGGAATTACAATAAAAATGGGAAAGGTGCAGGAAATGCAAGCTGCACAACGTCCCTTATTGTCCTGTTCCTGTTCCGTGCGTCCTGTCAATGGACACGCAGCGACTGACATACCTGGCGTCTGTCGTTTTTCAGCATAAGTTGTCATTTACATTGGAATGCAATAGATCGATGTATTCTTAGAAATCGTTGACATTGTTACTACCGCATAAATCAACAGTAAACTCGAAGAGCGAAGAGAGGGGACTTAGGGGACTTGCCTATTGGGGTTTGTCTCGAACAGGAAAAGGGTTTGGTAGATTCGAGAGGAGTTAGACCTAAGACTGATATTGATATGTCTAAGAACGTGAAGTAAGTTGATCTTTTTATATCGGGGAGCACTTATGAAAGTGTTGAAATTTAGGGGATAGAAATTAAGTCAAGTGCCTGGCGGTTTATTAGAAAGCATATCTATTACAAAAGCGGTTTGAAAATATGGAGAAAGAAGTATAATTTACAGTTAGGAAGTTCATAAATATATTCTTGGAAGCCGGAACTCTTAAGAACAATCACAGTAATGCTTTGTAATACTTATCCTAACTAAACAGTTGCTTTAAAAAGGTTCTAAAGTTCTTAATTTTAAGTATTGAACATTTAGATTCCAAAGACAATTTTTGCTTCATGCGAATTGTGATCCTAAAAGTTTGAAATCAAAATAAATCTTCGAGGTTGCGCAGGCTTAAAAATTAAAATTTATAGCTATGCTTAACTCATTTTGCCTGTTGACCCTGGGATTAACAATGTTTGCCAAGTTTGAATCTGGGCTAATGCCGCATTGCAACCACAAAATCGCATAAACAGCCATAAACTAAGCTGCATGCAACTCTTCTTTTCGCTTTGCCTCTCCAGTTCCTGTCTGTCCAAAATAAATCCCATTTGAAAATCCAATTTGATAAATAGAAAGCAATAAATGCAATAAAAAGCGAAAGCCAAAAATGAAATGAGCCCGAAACCAAATTTAGAGCACAAATTAGCAATATGCCCGAATTTTATGAATTATGTGAAAAACGTGACAACAATAATACACACACACACAACACAACAGAACAGAACAGAACAGAACACAACGAGAATGTGTAGAATCCTTGGCAATATTAACCCCACCACAAGGGCAACATTTGTTGCAACTGCCCTTAAAATGCTGCGGCTGCAAGCACAAAATACAGAAACACAAAACATTGAAACAGCTGAGTAACTAAAAATGAAGCCAATATTGAGCTGAGCAAAGTTACGATTACAATAAAAACTGGGCTCGGTCCACGCTAACCGAACTGAAAGGGTGTGCCAAAAAGCGAGGGTGTCTAGCGGGTGGTTCTGATACGGTTAGGGCTGACGAAGGGGGGGGCGTTGGCGAGTGTCATAAGTGCATAAAATGTGTTTCTGTGTTTTGCACAAAAGCGTAGCGAAAAAGTTTAATTTTCTTCTCTCAACAAAAAAACGACGCGAGTGCCGGGTAACCAAATCCGTTTAGATCGTAGAATACAAAGAACAAAAAACATGAAAGCGAAAGCTAGACTGGAAGATGCCCTGTTAGATTCCTAAGAGTATATGGGAAAGGTCTTCCAATTATTATATTCATGCCTTTAACTTCTTTCCTTATATTGGCAAGAACTAGTTTCTTTCTCTTTACTTTTCGCTATCTCTGTTTTGTAACTATAAAAAATACTTTTTTCTTCCTTTCTATGAAACTTTCAGAGAACGGAAACCAAATATATTTTTACAAAATATTCCACAAAAATCAAATCTTTTCTCATTCAACTAATCTAAAGTTGTTAAATAGAATTTTCGAACTATGTTTTGAGAAAAGTTTCAGGATAAAGTTTGTTATTTATAAAGGATTCCACAAAAATCAAACTTTCAATATCGAACAAATCTAAAGATGTTATTTAAAATCATCAAACTAAGTTCTGAGAAAACTTTTAGGATAAATACAACTTTCTGAGACGGAAAATTTAATATATGTTACTAAAATATTCCATAAAAATCAAACTTTCAATATCGAAATAATTAAAAATTAAATAATCGAGTGCTGAGAAAACTTTCCGCCTTTTTGTTACCTTACTAACCTAACTAAACTCTGCAACTCTCTCTTTCGTTAATCAATTTTCCAGGGTATACAAAAAATACAATAATAATTGTAACAAATGACGCACACACGGCGTCTCAATGGATGGATGGATGGGTGGTTTCCAGCCAAGGTTTGGGCGTGTATTTTTTTTGCAATTTTTAGATGAATGCCCAGCGGCCAGATATCGTTCCGTATAGAACACATACAACATATAACTGCACTTATTTGACTAATGTGTTTAATAAAAAAATAGCACACGAGAAAAGTGAAAAATTGGCAGGCAGTCGTTGCAGTCGTTCGTTACATGCCTTATAAGAAGGGTAATACGTACTGTAATACTTGCGGCTTACAGAAATTTAGCATTTCATTAGGCAATGGCAACCACCCTGGTGCCACCCTAAACCTTTTTTTCTTTTCTTTAATATTTACTAATATTGACAATACTTAAAGAATTTCTGCCTTGGTAACCAGAAACTCTGGACATATTTATAGTTGACAATGCTGCGAGAGGGGCGGAAAGGAAACGAAAAAATGTTTTAAAAACCCAACCTTGACAATTGTAAAGCGGTGGTGGTGGTAGCGGGAATCAGTTGATGTTGGTGGTGGTGGCTGCTTTTGGGATTTACACAATATTTTTCAAGTGCTATACGACCGCCGTTCAGTGTTCCCCCAGGTGACTTATTAAGGGTTGCATTTAGTGGGCTTTTGTGTCATTTTATATGCAAATTGGATTAAAAAAACAACAAAAAAACGTAACGAAACGCATATATATATATATATCGGTCCAGTCGCATTTACTGTTCGACGCGTTTACTAAATTAGCATTCATCTTATTGGCATATAATGCTATAAATAATGTGGAAGTGGTACGCATTATAATATCAACAAAATTTCTTCAATTCGCTTTATTAACTGGGAAATGCTTTTGATGTCAGCAAATTTCCCATTGCGCATTTTAAGTTTTTTTTTTTTTTTTGCGGAGAGCATGAAGCGAATTTTGTGACAACCCTAAGCCCAGCAGGCAACAGATTACATTTTCTCATTTCCCAATACTGATTTGATTAGACGCTTTCGCTTATGGTTGCTAAGCTATTGTCTAACAAAACGAATAATGAAATAATTGAAAAGCTCGTTACTATTGATTAACTATGATTGAATTTGTAATAATAAGGAGGTTTAGTAAGATGTTTTGGATGGGAAGATCTGAAAGGGAATATTTATTTATACATTTTATATGTAATTACTTAAGTAATTAAGACTTAAAACTATATATTTGCAAAAAGTTCAAATACATCGTCAAATATATGCAGGAACTTCAATTACTTAAGTAATTAACACTCATAAAAGTAATTAATTTAGTAATTATTATATTATTATTATTAGTTATTAAGGTTTAAAACTATTACTACTATAAAATGTAATTACTTTAGTAATTACTTAAATAATTAAGACTCAAAACTAGAACTACTAAGGTAAATATACAAAGTATATAAAGTGAAAATACATCGACAAATATGTGCAAAAACTTCAATTACTTAAGTAATTAACACTCATAAAAGTAATTACTTTATTAATTACTTAAATAATTAAAAGACTCAAAACTAAAACTACTAAGGTAAATCAAAGTTATTTTATGCAAAAAGTTCAAATACATCGACAAACATGTGCTAAAACTTCAAATAGTTAAGTAATTTACACTCATAAAGGCAATTACTTTAGTAATTACTTAAATAATTAAGACTCAAAACTAGAACTACTAAGGTAAATATACAAAAAGTGAAAATACATCGAAAAATATGTGCAAAAACTTCAATTACTTAAGTAATTAACACTCATGAAAGCAATTACTTTAGTAATTACTTAAATAATTAAGACTCAAAACTATAACTACTAAGGTAAATATACAAAAAGTTAAAATACATCGAAAAATATATGCAGAAACTTCAATTACTTAAGTAATTAACACTCATAAAAGCAATTACTTTAGTAATTCTTAAAAGATACGACCTCAAATAAACCCAAACAATAACTTTTACAAAACTTATAACACAAATTCTTTGAATTGACATATTTGTGTAATACAATTCAAACTATCAACAAAACTATGTTATTAAATCGAAATGCTAACTGTTATTTGAATGGGTGGGAAAGCAAAGCGAAATAAATTGGGCGTCTTTGCTTTTTCCCATATCGATATCGAGCTTCTATGTATATTTGATTATGGTCATGATGGCGAACACATATGATTAACTTAATTTAACAGTCGCACGTATCATATTTATTTGATATCGAACTGTATAATAATGAAAGCAATTTCTGTGTTCCCAACGCATAATGCCATAACTATATATAACAATAACAAATGTGACTCGGTTACTGTCTGTTTTATTTTCTTTACGAACGAACTGGCAGTGTGAGTGTTTACCTATGAAACTGCTTTCAGTTGGACTATTAAACTAATTTCCAGTTGTCACTGACAAGCACGCACACGTCCTGGACTTAGTGGAGACTATGCACTCCGCCTTCCCAATCAAACAAGGCACGCACAGGCCTACACCAGATACAAGGACAACAGCAACAGCAACTGGCTGAAGCTGAAAAACATTTCAACTATGCGAAACTTTGAATTTTGCCCAGCAGCAACATCCTGGCGCAAAGTCATTCACTCAGTATGCTGATGAATGCCGTTGATGTGTCGACTACAAAATCCCCAACCATCCCCAACCATCCTCAGCCCTGCCCCAGCTAGACTTGCAAATGAAGTTGACTTTGTCGGCAGGAGAGAGCTACCTGAGCTACATTTTAGCCTCGTAGGCATTTTTCGGGGCGGGGGGTGAGCACAAATTCCATATTTACTGTCAATGTTAATTGCTACGAATTGCACTAAAGTGTTGACTTTTGTGTGCCGCACAGGAAACTTGCGTGCCACAGAGCCAGATACACAGAGAGAGACGGAGAGAGAGAGAGAGACGGAGATGAAGTCGATGCCGATGTACCTGTGCCTGGAGGCCTGCAGCTGACTCATGACTGTTGCAATTTGGTCAACTATTTAATGACAAGGCTACAACGATACGCACATATCGGAGACAGCATTCCCAATTATGCAATTGCCGTATTCTTCCTTTCTGAGTGACACTCCAGCAATGGTTAGATACACTTGGGTGGCTTCACTTTATTTTAGCTTGATTTTTGTGTGCAATATTGTGATATACTTAAGCTTTATGTTTTTGTCTAATCAGCTCAAGTTTCAATTTCATTTTAATTAGTCCCTACACTGTTGTTTAATCCTAGTTTCCTTAACTCTCATTTTCACAGTATTTGTCTAACGACTATTTGCAGTGAGAGTTGAGTCCTTACAGCACACACACTGCTGCAGTGGGTAGAAAAAAGAAATCACTGCAAATGATTCACACTCAGCCTGAGCTCATTGCTCGTCGGAACATCTTTTCGAGTCATTCTTCGCTGTTTCACGGAATCATTTGCTACTTAAGGCGGCAACACATGTCGGCTTAAGCATCCTTCTGCCCGTCTTCTGCTCCGGTTTCAGGTTCAAGATTCACTTGGTTAAAAAGACATGTGGCGCATTCCCATTCTCAGTGTCATTGTCAAATGTCGCCTTAGTCTCGTCTTACGAGCTGTGTTAATTATACTAATTGCACTAAATCACTTGAAAATTTCGGTGCAGGCCCACGGAAAACAGAACAACAAAACAGCCACGCCTCTGTCTCTCAGTTTTAAAAAATAGCTCGAATAAGGGCGTGGCAAAGACAACTCAAACCGAATGTCAACGCAAGCAGGCCGTGTGAGAAAATTTGTCAAAGGAAGCGCTGGTAATCCTAGGCATTTCGGGACATTATTCTTACGTTTCTTTTTTTTGCCTTGCATGTGGTACATCAAAATAAATTACCAAATCTTAGCAGGGATAATGCTTAAAAGTAACCAAAGTCTCCTGTTTTTTAAATACAAAATAATAAATGGTTAAAGCCTTAGGGATAATGAAACGCCTATGTCTTGTCTTAAAGATGTTTAATTAAAATTTGGAAAGGAATTTATTTTTTGTACTAAATTTGGTTAGGAAAGACTGTGGGAGATCCGAGTTTTGGTGGGACTGCTTGATTCTAGTCTTGTTCCATTAGAAACTTAACTTTAAATACATTAAGCTGTGAAGAAATTGATAAGAAAGTTAGGGATCCGAAGTATTCTGTGGGAAAGAAGAATATTAGATGAGTTTTGAATATATAATGAAATCTTCGGATCCGAATTTTACTTAACAAAAATCATATAAAATCAATAACGGTAATAGAAAAAAGTAATGAGTCTTGGAAGGGACTTCTGAATCCCATAAGAAATTTAACTTTAAATGCATTAAGCTGGGAAGAAATAGAAAAGAAATCCGAAGTATTCTGTGGGAAAGAAGAATATTAGATGAGTTTTGGTGGGACTTCTTAATTCTAGTAAAAATAAATTTAAATAATGAAATCTTCGGATCCGAATTTTACTTAACAAAAATCATATAAAATCAAGTACAGTAACAGAAAAAGGTAATGAGTCTTGGAAGGGATTTCTGAATCCCATAAGAAACTTAACTTTAAATACATTAAGCTGTCAAGAAATCTAAACACTTTCTGTGACGTCTTCAGGTTCCCATATTCTACTTAACAAAAATCATATAAAACCAATAATGTAACATAGAAAAAAAACGAGTCTTGGGAATAATCTATTCACAATCTTATATCAATAACAAAGAGCTTTCAAACTTTGGCTGTTTATGCAGCTCTTAAGAACTCAACTCTTTAGATGCCCAATAAGTTTTGTTTATGCAGAAAAATACACCAATACTGAGTACTTTTGCTTTCAAAGATCTTTTGATTATAATGAAAGCAAGTACTAGTATAGATTTTTGTATTTATTATGCGTAAATGCAACCCTGTGGCCAGTGTGCAAGGGACGCATCTCAATGCTTCTTGTGTGCAACTCCTTAACGCCTACTTCAAAATGTGGAAAGACCCAACTTCAATTGTTCATACGTGCACGTATGTATAAGGAATGAAGCTCAACCGCCCTAGCGTGCACAGCATGTGCAAAAGTCCACCCTTTGCCCAAGATATATTATTCTTGACTGCGCCTACACGCCAATGCAACCTGTTTCCTGTGGATCTGAGGTGGTTGGGGGGTTCTTGTCGTGCATTTTCGCAGAATTTATACCAATTTGTGCGCAACGTTAATAACAGTAAAAGGCCTATAACAATAACCCACATCAATACGACGGCACGTAGTCAGGAAGACTTCAAAACCCGCTGTGCGACAAACAAGGTGAGTAGGTAAGCCGGGAATGCAATCACCAAAGAACTGAGTCAGTACAATGGTATGCGTGTGTATGTGTGTGCATGCACCACCCACCCCACCACCCACTGGAGTAATATTGCAACGCAACCCTTACATACACCCCCCAAAGGGAAACTACTCCACCTACCGACAATGCGCATTGTGAGCCGGCAAACGCGTGTCCAAAACACACGCGCGGCATCTTTGACGGTTCCCTGGAATTGGGCACACAGGAACGGAGTTGTTGGTTGGGGGCATACTGGGTAAGGGGCTGGCTCTCACTCATTATATTTGTGCATTGACTTTGCACATGCCCGAAAAACGGGCATCGTCTTTGCACAAGTGTTCTTCCATCCTCGACGCTTTGAACAACAATAAAAGAGATTAATAGATGTGGGTTGTTCCTCTCTGTGTGTGTCTGGATGGGTTGGGGATGCCCAGTCACAAACATAGTATGCACACAATAATTGGTGCCTAAAAGGCTTGCATATTTCGTATTTCATCGTGTATGTATGTGGGGAGAGTTGAGCTTCCACAAAGGCAAATCTCTCTCTACTGTTCCAACAATGATCGATCTGCAAAATATTTCAATTTAATGAATTGCGTGCACGGCGTGCGTGTTGAAAACAAAGGGTTGAGCATGCGGGGGCGGAAACATTAACACTGCACAGTGGGATTGAGATCCTAAAACTGTTTTTGGGAAAGGGTTTTCACCAACAAAAAGTCCATTTACCAGTTGAGAGAAAAGAAGAAGTAAGAAACAGAAAAGCATCGAATGAAATTTTAAGCATCTGAAGGAAATCATTCTTTATCATGTCAAAGTCTAGGCGTTAAATTCAAGCAACTTAATTCTAACTATTCCAAATATTAAGTACACAAAGTAAGGGTTTTAGCTTGTTTCTACAAACTCCATCCATTTTCTTAAGTAGTTATCTTTCAGTATAAAACTTTTCACGTATCTGACTTGATCCTCGAGTACATGGCTTAGAACTCAAAGGAACTCTATCCTTACTACTGAAAAATATCAAAAATATTTTATTCCCTTCATAAAGTGAGTGTGTTATCTAGTTTCCTAGGAAAACTCTGATTTTTCAGTTGGAAAGAACAACTTTATACTTTGTCCTTTCCATAAATCTTTCTTTCAACGTAGCTCCTTTTCACTAATATACTTTTCTACCCCACTGTACTACTCCATTTTTGGTAATCGGAGCTTTTGTATGTTATTTTTCATACTGATGTACGCATTAACTGTAACTTTAACACGCTTAACGCTTATCGCTATTAATGAGCAAATATGCAATACAAATAGGACGCTTATCCTGCAGAATGATGACGATGATGTTGATGTCTGTTTCTGTTGCTGCTGTTGGTGGTTGTTGCTTCACCGCTTCACTGTCAATCAAAGGGTTATGAGTGTTTCCTCTCCCCAAGAATATTGTGTATAAAGCCAAAAAGCCTCAAGTGCCATTCGACGCTTAGACGTTTGCTGATAAGAAGACGCTGCAGGCATTACCCGACTATAGACGTCAATTTGCAAGCACCCAAAGCAACCCAATACCCCTACCCCCCCTCCGACTACGACCACTTTATACAATTGTCAGATATGACAGTTAAATGTTGACGCTCGAGTGCGTATCTACAAATATACATATAAGTATGAAAGTAATTTTTTTTTTCTACCTGCCAAAACGCATTTTTAATTTTTTTCGACTTTTCCCTGTTTGCAGTTTTCCACTTTCCACCACTTGGCACATAATTTAGTCATTTCATTTCAAATGCTCGGGTGGGTTTTTTTTTTTTTTTTTTGCCTGGGTCGGGTTGCCCAGGGATACCGGGTCTCCGCACTATGCGCGCGATCTGTCAAATGTCAAATGCATGTCAAAGGCAACATGTCAGAGCCATTTCCTACGCTTCAAGCTTCTCATTTCGGTTTTTTTGTTAAAACATTTTTTTGGTATATTCATTTTTTGTGTGTGAAACAGGCGTTAAATGTATTGGACAGCAGCGAGTGCTCCGTGCTCGGATGTCTCTCTGTCTGTTCAGGTCTGGGCTGTTCTGTTCTGTTCTGTTACTCTGGGAGGGGGTGGGCGGTAGCTTGATTGTCATTTTTTGCGTTGCGGCAATTTGCGGCTTTTGATTAAAAAATACACACAACGAAAAACACGTCGAGGGAATAATGCGACTGTTTTGTTCTCTACACTCCTTCAGCAAATAGCTTTTGCTTTATGCCTTTGAATTTTGCCTTTTGTTGTTGCTCCATGCGGCATGAATATTGCGGCGAGTAGTTTAATTTGTCGTCTAACAATCGAGAGAGTGAGGAATTGTACGGGAAATTGTGGGTAGGATATGGGAAAATTAAATAATGTTCGAATAGAATAAAGATTATTTGTCTAAAAGTTGTGTAGAACACGAGAAAGAAAACTATTTAAGCAATAATAATATCTTAGATCCTTCGCTTCTCCTTTTTCTTACGGTCTTAGAAGACCTTAGGGGCAAAAGTCCTGATAGGAAAGAAACTTCAAACGTTCCCCCAAGAACTTCCGTCTTATGATCACTTCAAATGGAGTTTCTTATTGGAATATTACAAATCAAAATAAGTTTCCCCAAAGGACTTCAACTCCCTTTTCTTCCACTCAACTTGTTTCTCAAGCTCAAAACTCTGAACCACTTTCAACCAACAACTAATATTACTTAGCTAGTAACCCTAAGGACTTTCGAGCAATATTAATAAAGTAAATTTCCCAACCATGTGATCATATTTTACATGCCATTTGGTTTTGTCATCGTTGTCGCCACAGATGTTATGATTTTTTGCGACTGCAACCCACTCACCCACTCTCTCTCTTGCTCGCTGCACCACTGCGATTTTAAGGCCTGTCAATGCTCTAATTGCTCCTACCACACACAGAGGAACAGAGAGAACCGGTCGTAACATTAATCACAAGAACTCAACTCGTCTCAAATGTGGCATGAACACAAAAACAAAAAAGAAATAGAAATGATGGGAAATCACAGTCATTTGCTAAGCGATTCGAGGGCCAGGACCAGACAGAAACTCCCCGCCAGCCAACAAACACCTCCTGCATCCCCACCCTCTACCCACACCCTGAACATAGTGTTTGAGTTATTGTCAGTTCTGGATGGGCATTCGATGCATTCGAGTGTAACGCGAACTTCTTTTCGTTTTTTTTTTTGCCGGACCTTTTAGTGAGCACCGCAATGGAACGAAACGAAACGGAATGCTTTGGTTTGGAATGGAATGGAATGGAAAGGTTGTCGCGTGCACGGCCGGAACTGACACAGGAAGCGACGTTCATCAGACGAACGCGTTGACAATGCACTTGCGGCTGGTTGGGGGTAAGGTAGAAAGCACTTCTTCGCCCTCCGTTCGGAACGGTCAGGAAATTACGCAGTACAGTGTTATTGTGTTTGATAGATGAACGAATGGGTGGGTGGGTTTATAGGCATTGCGGCATTATTAGCTGTCAGTAAACGGAATTGTCGCGACGAGACGCGACTTCAACGCTTTTTTGCCTTGCTCTTTGCAACATTTTAACATAATTGGCCTTTATGACATAAAGGGCCGCATTGCAAACTGAGGTTTGGGGGGGTTTGGGTTGGGTTGGGTTTGTTCTGGCAATCAGTTTTTTTTTGCTTGCAACCCGCTAACCAATTTTGTATCTGCAACTTTGCGCTTGAATGCATGCAACAACATCTTGACTCATACTGCCTACCCTCAACAACAACAACAACAACAACAACAAAGCAATGCCGCAGTTCGGGCCACTTTGCGTGGCTGCACTTTTACCAAAGTTAATTTCGCAAAGGCAGCAAAGAGAAAGTTCAAATGCAATGAAGCAAGCAGGAACTATTGGCATACCCTTTACGAAAAAGACTCAAAGGGAAGTAAAAGGATAATGTTTAACAGTAATGTATTAAGTATATGTGATTGTTTGAATGGTAGCATCGGGAAAAGTAATATTAGAATAGTTTATTGAGAAATAAAACTGATTTTCCCTGCAGTAACAAATCGGTTTGACATCTTAATAACCATTTCTGGTTGGGTTAATCATTAATTCAAGCTTCGTGCTATATTTGTCCAACATTCTAAGTTCCCACTGGGTATTTTTCACGTCCACAATTCCTTTGTATTGAATGTGTTGTACCAGAAATGAAACAGGAAAAAAAAATACATTTTGCCTTCTTCTTTTGCGCAAAGAAAATGGCTTGGAAAATATTTTTCAATCACTTTAATTGTAAGCAGGCCCCGGGACGCGGAGACGCCTCAAAGAGGGTGTCGGTCGGTAAGGGAACTACGTTCAAATTGCATTACTTTGTATAGGAGGAAGTATTGGTGTATTAGTGTGTGTGGCTCAGGCATATATGTTGTTGTGACTGACTGACAGACCCGATTTTCACCCCTACCCCCCCTACCAACACCCTGCGTGCTTGCCATTTGGTTATATTTTTTTTTTTCATAAACAAACTCCCGGCAAGAGCAATGCAAATTTAATGTTGTCAAGCTGTCGTATCATGCTGAAATATGCGCATGACTCCCCACTCCCCCCTGTCCTGCCTAAACCCCTGTCATACAAAACCCCCACCAGCCCCAGCCCCAATGGCACATGGGACAATGTTATATATTGGAGGGTTGTACACTAGTCACATATGTATGTATGTCCAAGACGTAATATGAAACGTGGCGGCTTCTGTCCCGCCTTCTTATAGCATGCATACCACTTACTTACTTACTTGCTTATACATATAAATGTCTGTATATATGTATATGTGAGGCATGGCTTACTTATTTTAAGATAATTCCGGGCACAAGTAACAAAAGGCGGCGGCAAAAAAAAAAAAGGGTACAAATTTCCGGTGCCTGTCACAACGCTGACAGTGGAGAGTGTCAACCTCCAACCCCCTCTGCCCATACCCTCCTCTCTCTATGCATATAGGGGATCCTGGTTATTATCGCCTGCAATAACCTTACCTACCATACCTTTATGTATGTACGTATGTATAACTGCCGGGCATTTGTAATAAAACTCAAGCGCATAATTGTTTGCCATATTTCTCAAAATGGTGGCAGGGGCAACGGCTCCCAATTGCATACTTTTCGGGGGGAGAGAAGGTAACCACCCGCCCTCTCACCATTCGAAACCCCCTCGGCATGTGGAATTTTTAAGTAGTATATGTCGTTCTCGGGCTATTCTCGTACTCATAGTTTCAGCGCTGATTTTCCAAGCTGATTACTTTCGAATTTTTGATGAAGCTGCGTTTCTACACCAAAAATTTAAATAGCTATGTGCGTGTGTGTGTGTGTGTAGATTTTGTATGCCGGAAAGTGTTTGGCTGTAGAAGTTAATTATTATGAAAGGTGTGGATTTGCTTGTGTATTCCATATGAAGGGCTGAACTTAACAGAGCTTGCACTTCAAGCATTAAAGTTAAGTATAATTTTATGATTATTATTCTTGCTAACTTAATGCTCAATATATAACAGCTCAATGATTGCTGTAACCACGTTTTGCCTTTAGTTTCAGCCATTATTTTGTCACCCATCAAATCTAGTCCCAAAAAGGTTGCCAATGAAAAAAAACTCGCAAAAACTTTTCTCATCTCTGTTTTTGCATACCGCAAGACTGTCTCAATCAAAATTCTTTAGCTGCGCGCCAAACCCTCAATTTATGGTAAGCAAAAACACATTTTATAGCTTTATCAATCGCAGTACAAATATTCTTCTTGCAACATCCTGTCGCTGTTATGGTTGTGCTTATCCCTTTTCGCCAGCTTGTGCAATTATGACCATATTTGACGCATGCCCAGCTTTCAAGTTTCTTACTTACCTTTTGCATAGCAGCAGCAGCAGCAGCAGCCGCAGCAAACTCAATCGGAGCCAATCAATGGCGTTACGTATACGCCGCGTTGCCAACGTCGCAACAAGTACAACAAAATGTGCACTTGAAGAAAAGGCGACGAAGTAACTGACTTGTAAACCCGCATCAATTAAGGAAATTTGTGAATAATCGTTAAAGCAATATTTAAAAACAAATATATATATATTTTTTTTATGAAAGAAATTTTGAATTCTCGCTTTGAACTTTTCGCTCAGTGCACTCTAACTAACCCAGAGATCCGCGGCATAGCTTTGCCACCTAAATTCGCCTAGCTATTCATTACTTTTCTGCACAAAGGCGACGACGACGACGCGTCTCTCATGTCTGCCACGCCCCCTTGTCGCCTCTTAGCGACACTTGGACTGGTACGCCCTTTTTGACAGCGCTAAAGAGAAAGAAGTAGCAACAGAGCTGCTTTATATGCACATGGCGTATTCATCAAAGTGGTTTTTATTTTACGTGATATATTTTTGGTGTCGCTTTATTTTTTTCGTGTTTTTTTCGAGTGCCAAACACAACACAATTTTGTTTGACAATATTTTCGCCTCTTTTATATATTTATCAGACTCGCCTTTATTTCTTTTCTCTTCGCAAACTTTTCACACTTGTGGGCGTGTCTCCTCATCTTTTTCAGCTGTTCATAAATATTCAAAACACATTGAAAAAACCTTTCTCTTTTTTTTTTTGAAGCATAATTAGGTTTTAATCATCAAAATAAATGAACAAATTTTATGAGGCAGTATTTGTCCTTTTTTTTTTTGTTGTTGGTTGCTGCCAATCAGCGTTGCCTTTTTTGGGCCAAATTGCGACTAAGACAAGTTAGTCTGATCGATTCTGACAAATGAGGATGAATTTGTGAGGCAATAAGAGACACAGAGAGTAAAGAAGTTATGGGAAAAAGCTGCAGCGAAAGTAATGAAAGTAATGAAAGTGATTTCCAAAGCTGACATTAATCCACAGCAGTGAAAGTTATGAATGTAATTTTGAATTTAATGAAGCAAAAGTATTCCGGCTTATTAGGCAAAAACTCAAAATTCTAATGAAGTAATAAGATTTAGAAAAAAATAATAATGGAAATAATCAAAAAAAAAATATTGCAAAATTTTAGTCTATATGCTTAACTGGTGTATATCCTAGTACAGTCTAGTATAGTAAAGTATATAGTATAGTAGTATATATAGTATAGTATAAGCTAGTATAAAGTTTCATTAGAATCCTTTCACACAAAGTTTATTTACTTTACTGTACTTTAACTTCAAAAAATTGTAGTATTTTTTTCACAGTTTATTAGACTAGAGAATCCAACAATATCTTCAAAAATTTCAGACCATGTGTTATTCTGATCGATAAGCTATATTATTGTAAAGTTTCATTACAATCCTTTCACAGATAATTTCTTTACTTTACTGTAATTTAACTTCAAAAAATTGTTAGTATTCTTCTCGCAGAGTATTATACTGGAGATTCCAAGAATATCTTCAACATTATAGCCTATATGTTATTCTGGTGTGTATAATATATTATTGTAAAGTTTCATTAGAATCCTTTTACATACTTTACTGTACTTTAACTTTAAAAAAACTTTTAGTATTTTTTTCACAGTTTATTAGACTGAATAATCACAAAAAAAATCTAAAAAAAATATAGACCATGTGTTATTTTAATCTATAAGCTATATTATTGTAAAGTTTCATTAGAATCCTTTTAGTAGTTTTTGCGTGGATGAACAAGCTTTCATACTTGCAACATTTGATTGTCAGCTTTACAAAGTGAACTCACATTCAAACACATCCGTTAGAGGGTATCTCAGTTAACACCCAGTGCATCTCATTCAGAGCCCTGTTGCAATTTGAGGCAGCTCGCGTTTGCAGCAGACACTTCATCGGCTTGTGCGGCTGAGTGGCTTATCACCTGTTCCATGTGTCAGCAGAGATGCCAGCTTTGAAACTGTTGAAACTGGCAAACGGGTCCACAATGTATCAACCTTCGAATTGACTTTCATTTCGCTGCAGCTTTGAGGTCGCAACCGATGCACCCTTCAGCCAGATCCGACCTCTCAAACGAACGCCAGCATCAGAATGAGATTGAGAAGGAAGCTGAAGAGTGGCGGCGGCAGCAGCTCGTGCGGTTTTTTGATTGAAATTGGAGATTGCGCCTGAGCTGTATTTGCAGTTGGCGACGGAAATTTGACTACGTCGCGATATGCGACCAGACAATTTAATACCCCTCCACCAACGGCCCAACAACAACAACAACAACAACAAGAACAAAAAATGCGCGACGACAGGTCTCAAAATGCGGTGGCAGCTTTCAGTTGCCAGTTTACTACGTCTGTGTGTTTGTGTGTGTGTGTGCCACACTCACTCTTGGGGGCAAAAGTGGCAAATGTCAGGACAACAAGAAATTAGTTTCAAATGCCATTTTGCCATTACAAGCATTTTGTCAAGGATACACGAGAAGATCTCATAAATAGCAAGTGAATATGAAATAAAATTATAGTCCAATATTTCGAAAAGAATCAAATTCATTTAGACAAAGCAGAAGAAGCAGTTTGACTACAAAGTTTTAAAGGTTTAAAAAAATAAATATGCAAATATCTGTAGAATTTTTAAAATATTATTTTCAGAATAAGTTTATCAAGCATGCATAGAAGAAGATCTAATAAATACCAAGTGAATATGGAGTAATAAAAAATTAGTTCTGAGTTAAATTAGGGGGTGAAAAATTATAGACAAATAGTTCGAAAGGAATAAAACTCTTTAAAAAGCAGTTTGACTAGAAAGTTTTTAAAAAAAAATATCCAAAAGTCTCTGGAATTTACTAAATATTATTTTCAGAATCAGTTTGTCAAGGATGCATAGAACAAGATCTAATAAATACCAAGTGAATATGATGTAATAAAGATTAAGTTGTAATGAGTTAACTTAAGAAGTGAAAAATTATAGACAAATATTTCGAAAGGAATAAAATTCGTTGAGACAAAGCAAGAGATGCAGTTTGACTAGAAAGTTTTCCTAGTTTTTTAAAATAAATATCCAAAAGTCTCTAGATTTTTCGAAGTATAAATTTGAGAAACAGTTTGTCTAGGATTGGTGCTTAAGGAGTGAAAAATTATAGACAAATAAAAGCGAAAATCAGGCAATGAATAAAAAAATATTTTTTTGTTTTCAAAAATCAGTTTAGTTTTGACGAACTTATGACAGTCAGAACAAATTGAACAGATCATGTTTATATGCATTTTTTTGCACATAAATATTTGATGTTTTTAATTATTTCATCAAATATTTGTATAATCCAGTTTTCTCTTTATTTTCCACATGCTCAAATTTGTATTCATGGTAATTTTTCTTGTACTGACCTGACAAATATTTCCATAAATCTTTCGCACTCATCTAGGGCGCGCCACGCCTCAGCTCTCCCCACTCTCTCCAATTACGTCTACTCAGCCGCTGCTCGTAACCAATCGTCTGTTCATGAAGTGGCTGAGTGGAAACAAAGCGTACACTTTGTAAATTAATAATGCACGCAAGTAAATTAATTTAAAATCATATTTATAGCATTTTAGTTAATTAAATGCGCAAAAATGTGCTCATTCCCATTCCCACAATTCCACATTCTCACATTCGCTCCCTTATTTCCAGCTAGGTGAAAGTGTCAACTGCCTGAGTATGTTGTTGTTGTTGCCTCTGTGTCTGTCGCACACACACACACACACACACTGAGACACACACAGATACACACCTCTTTTTCTTTGGCCGTTTGGTTGGTTGGCCGCCTGCTTGCCGCGACATTTATGAACTTTATGAAGTCTGCTTCATAAATCATCTTACACACACGGCAGAGCGCAAATATTTTGCTTAGGCGAATTTAATCAAAAGCAAAAAAAGATATCGGATGCGCGCAATGTGTGTATCCGAAAACGAATGCTCTGTGTGTAAGGTTTTAACATAAATTGTTAGAAAAATATATATATAGAATAATATTGAAGTTTACTTCCTATCTTTATAGGAAACAAAAACTTTTCTTAGAGGTATTTTCTTTAAATATTCAAGAAAAATTTAATTCTTCATAATTTTTTTAAGGGATTTCCTTTAGGAACTACATATTAACTTTTATGATTCACTGACATCAAATGTTTTAAGCAAGATAAGAATTAATATAAATTGTGTAAAAATATATATTGAATAATATTAAAGTTTACTTCTTTGTAATTTGTAAGGAACGAAAAACTTTTCCTGATGATATTTTCTTGAAATCTTTAGTTCTTCATTATTTTCTGAAGGGATTTCCTTTAGGAATTACTTTTATGATTCAATGACATCAAATGTTTTAATCAACGATAATCTTCTACATAAGATATATACATATAAGTAAGAGATATCATTAAATAATACAATATTCCAAAATGGTTTTAATTTTCGAAAAACTTTGGTTAAACAAAGGGTATTTGACACACACACACACCTTAGGTCCACGAAATATTTCGCTTAAGTTGTCTGCACGAAAGCCAAAGATGAAATCATGCGGTCGTTGCAGAGACGCTTCGCTCTCTAGCTGAATGAGGTTGGACAGGTGGATAGGTGGATGGGTTGGACAACTGCGTGCTACTGTATGATGTGGTTGCAACATGTGTGTGAGTGCCACATTGCCACATGGCGTAGCGATTTCAACTGTTAAAGATTTTTTCCTCAGACCTGAGAGTTTGTATATTATTTTGTGCTTATTTCTAATATTTTGCGCATTATCTTGCGTTTTGTTTTATTTATATTTTTGCCCTGATTTATACAATATGAACTGCAAAAGTTAATGTGGCGCATTATGGAGTCACATAGTTTCAGTTACGCTTGGATTATGCAAAGTAATATGTTTCCCCTCTTCCCCTATCCCCAGACTCTCGCTCTATCTTCGCAGTCAATATGCAGATGCAGAAGACCCGGACGCATATATAAAACAATTTGGCTACACAAAAAAGGGCCAAAACCATTTTGGACAGCAATTTAAAATTGTTTATAAAATAGCACAGACCTCCCAAAATACCCTACCCTCCCCCCTCGCATACATATGAGCATGAAAGTTGCATGGAGCATTTTGGGGGGCAAGATGCTGCTGCTACTTGCCACGGCCACAATAGCTCCCAGAGGTCGGCATTAAAATCTTCTTGTTGCTTCTTGGCCTACATACTAACCACTACATATAAGAATGAATGGTAAGCAAGCGGAATGGGGGAGAAGGGGGGCAGGCTAACTACACCATGGGGACAGCAATTGATGATAGTCTAAGGTCTAAGTCTTAAGATGTGTGGGTAAAGCCAAAGCGAATGCTTCAGGATATAAAAGGACTTAGTCGCATGTTAACGCAACGCCTAAGCAAATCCATAGCAACAACAACAACAGCATCCCTCAACCCCTCCTCCTCCTCGTTCTGCTCTTCTTTTACAATGCAATGCAGCTGGAGGGTGTTTGGAGGGAGGGGGAATAATGCGACTTATGCCTCCCCAAAGTCATCGTCCTGGGCCTCAGTCTAGCTTTCATTATGAAGTCATAAACGCACATGCAGCCGACCAAGAACAACAACAATGTGTTTTGGGGGATGCCGCGGGTTTCTTTTTCTTCAAATTGGCATTGTGTGGGGCAGTGGCAGGGGCAGGGGTAAGGGTTTGTTCTGAGCTTTACTGGCTTTTTTAGCACATGTAAAATGCTTGTTATCAAAAAAAAAATATATACAAAAAAAAAATGAAAGTCAGTAAAAAGTTGGTAGAATATTAAATGCACTTTCATTCAGAACCAAGCAATATGAATTCGTGTTTAAGGGCAGTGAAATATGTTGCTGGTAATATTAAAAAAATTTGTTTCCAGATTTAAATAAAAGTAGATGCTTTATTTAAAAGAATTTCACAAAAAAAAGTTAGTAGAAAAAAATCATTGAGAAATAATATTAATAAACTTATAAGGTAATCAAATCGAAACAAACATCGCTTTCGATAACTTTTCGATTATGTTGCTGGTAATATTAAAAAAATTTGTTTCCAGATTTAAATAAAGGTTGAAAGAATTTCACAAAAAAAAAGTTAGTAGAAAAAAAATCATTGAGAAATAATATTAATAAACTTATAAGGTAATCAAACCGAAACAAACATCGCTTTCGATAACTTTTCGATTATGTTATCGAAATAGTCTTTGCCTATCGATATGAGAAATAACGGTTAACGTTAACGGGTTTCGGCGGAGTATAAAAATGTGTATTTTAGTTAAGATTCCAACCAATCGGGAAACGTTTTCGGTTACGGTTTGAAACCCGGCTTTTAACAGACTAAAAACATATTTCTAAATGCAATGACATATTTTAAAGTACGTTTCGTTAGAGTATACGGAAAAAGGCAGAGCAACAAAACAAAACAAAACACAAAAAATTAAACAACGAAATGTGGACAATTTTGGGGCAGTGCCTCGAGCTTAAACTGTTATTACTACGCAGTGTCCGGGGGGGTGGCTGATGGTGAGGGTGAGGTTGATGCTGAGTGTGAGGGGGCTACTGTTTATGAGTTGTAAAGCCCTCAGTCAGACAATAGCCTCAACGAGGCAACAACAACAACAACACTAACAGCAACAGCAACACATGCGAACTAAGCCCTAGGACATATTACATTGAAGCCCAATGTTTGTGTGTGTGGGTGTGTGTTGCCCGGTCTAGTTTGCAATTTTTAAGGGGGCAGATGTGTAGGTATTTCGACTGCCAAGAGGTATATTCGTTGTAGTTGTCAATGGGTCTGTGGTAGCTTCTTATGCCTGGCTGCATTTTGTATTTATGTTCTTTTTTTTTCGTGCCGCTCGTAATATGTGCCAGGCTTTTACACTAGAGAGAGGGGGGAGAGAGGGAGTGTAGGGAGGCGATTTGTGGATGCTTTGCTCCTAGGTTGTAAATTGTGCAAATTTCTTTGGCCTAACAAGGACAACAAAACGAAGCTGTTGCAGCATCCAACTTCATTTTCAAAAGCAAAAGACATAAAAGAAAAGATATAGAAATAAATTGTGTTTTAGTATGCAAAAATGTATATATATATAAATTAAAATGGGTCAAAGGGAGTCGTAAATAAATTTCATATGCCAAAAACACATATTTCGTGTGCCTATAAAAAAATAAATATTTCTTAACTACTAAATAAAGTTTTTATGGAATTTCTTAATGTTTTCAAAACTGCGTTATAAATGGTACAATGTGTTAGAGTGTTTATAACGCCACTATAAATAAATATAAATAAAAAGTAGCCAAAAACTTGTAGATTTCACGAAAAGTTGTGGAAATAGTATAAAAACTTTTTGCTTCTACTACTTTTTTTACTACCATTTGTGGGATATGAATTTATACTCTGCTGTCAATATAATATACTATTCTACATCATTTATTATACTTTTTAGTATATACTGCCAAGTTTTCAAAAAATTATTTACTTTATTCAGGTAGAATCCACACATTTTCCTTAATTTATTTTATTTTAAAAATTTTTTCGTTCATCTTTCTACCAAATTTACTACCATTAATAGACTTTAACTACTTGGTAATCTGAAGCAGTTCTACTACTTTTTTTACTACCATTTCTTGGGTATCAATTTGTATTCATTTTAAATTTTTCAACAGCATTTTTACTTTGCCAAGTTTCCACAATTTTCTTTACTTTAATCGAATAAAATACAGAATTTTTTTTTTCATTTTATTGATTTTGAAAACTTTTTTGCTACCAATTTTACTACCGTTAATAGGCTGTAAGTACCAGGTAAGTTGAAGCACTTCTACTTCTTTTTTAACTACCATTTGCACACAACAACAGTATACGTACTATGTTCTAGTTGTAGTACTCACTAATACTCACTACATCGCAATAATTTAATGTTTTTTTAGCATACATTTCAAAACAGTTCGCATAATATTTAATTATACCACAAACAACAAATGAAGTAAGCTTATTATAATTAATTTTAAGCACACTATTCCAGCTTATTATTTAATTTGAATGCTTTTTTGCCATATCCTCTTTCATGCTCTCGCCTGCGTCTCACATTTTTAGTGCTCACCAAATTGCTGACCATCCCTCGTGAATGCAGCTCCGGTTTCTGGCTTTATTGACTTGCTACTGTGCATCGTATCTGGAGCTCCCTCATTTTATTTTGATGTAAGATGAGAAGCAATTGTTGATAATATCTTTTGCCCCACACACACACACCCAATTTGAATAGCTTGAGGGTGTTTAAACTAATTGAATGGCGCACTCGGCGAAAACTTCGTTATCTCCAATTTCGACCAGCCTTTCAGTAAAACACAAGGCCACGCGTCAATTAAAGTGAAGTGAATGTTAAAATGTATACTATATACTATGTATAATACGTTTGATTCGCTTTAACACCGGCTACACACAGAGCTCTCCACAGCACGTGCCAAACAAAGCCAAAGAGCTTGTTAAGCATTCGATTTTATGGCATTACTTTAAGTTCCATTGCCTAAAAGGCCAACTACGCGAGTTACTGCTGAAAGGCACAAAACGAAAAAGTGCAAAACTTGCGCGAATGTGCTGAGAGTTGTCAGCGTTTTCATATCGAAACATGTATACTTAGTCAACTGCAAACCTTATATACCCTCTCGATCGAAGTATTGATCAGTTTAGAACACATTTTTGGGATACTTCACACAATCTACTGATGAAGTCAACTGGAAAAACTTGCATTGCTTTGATGTTACTTCAGCAGCAAGATTGCCATATGTTTGTGTGTGTGTGTGAGTGTGTACAACATCCATTAAACACCACATACAAATACACACAAATACACACAAATACACACAAACACACACTCGCATGCCATTTGTTAAATGTCCTTTGGCGCAACTTCAAAGCCTGAAAATGACTTTTGTGTGTTTGTGTGTGGGTTAGACCAAAGCTGCGGCCAGGTGACCAACGGAAAGGCCACTAAATAGTAATTTACTAAATTAGTTTATTTTACCAACTAGGAGAAGACCACAGAAAGCGAGCGCAAGCAAAAGTTTTCAACTCCTGCCCGGTGCAATCGAGTTTCGAGTAATTATTCTAAAAGGATTTCAATTAGCGTTTGGAAATGAGCAAACCATAATAATATTAACAATGACCATAGCTAACAAAATTATCATTGAAAAGAAGAGGAAGAAGAAGAGGAAAACGTCCATGTGGCAGAAAACAAAACTAAACCAATTAACACAAAGTCATGCAAAATGCAATTAACATAAAATCTCGATCTAATAATGGAAAAATAATGAAGAGATGCACAAAAAATAAAAATAAATAAATAAATATAGATAATTGCAATGCAATAAACAATTACAATAAAGCGTTTTTAATTACACACATGCCTGCCTGCCATTATATAAAAAAAAAGCTTTAATAATAATCTACGTATTCGGTGCGAAAATACCA
This sequence comes from Scaptomyza reducta, assembly GCA_035044485.1. NCBI lineage: Eukaryota > Metazoa > Arthropoda > Insecta > Diptera > Drosophilidae > Scaptomyza > Scaptomyza reducta. The sequence goes on along the minus strand of JAWNNV010001104.1, from coordinate 330,425 downwards.
AAAATTTTAAACATTTTCCTGAATGAAAAACACTTTGATTTCAACAATTGCATTTTGATATTAAAATGCGATATTTGCGTGAAAGTGAACTATAAATTATAAATAAATAGCTCCACTAATCACAATTATAATACAATTTTGTAGTACAGTTGACGCACGTTAAGGTGAACTAGAGAATATTAAGTGCAAAAAAGTAAAAAAAATTTAGGTTTTTGATTTTTTTTGTTTGGGTTTTTGCGACTCTAAAAAAATTACATATATATTTAGTATTATATATGTTATAAATAAGGAACTTATTATAATACATTTCTTAAGAAAAAACAGGTAAAACATACTGTTCTGTAATATAAAACCTTAACTTATTAAAAATAATATTAAATGGAAAGAATTACAAAATTTAATGTTTTCGATTAATTTTTTGGGGTTTTTGCGACACTAAAGAAGAAGAAATATAGTATGTCTGGTACTCAGGAAACTTTGTTTATCTTTAAGGAAATTATTAAAATACTTTTCTTAAAATACTTGAACTCTAACTATTAAAAAAAATATTAAGTGTAAAAAAGTAAAAAAAAAAATATTTTTTTTTATCGATTTTTTGGATTTTGCGTTACTAAAAAAACGAAATATATCTTGTGAAAAAAAAGAGAGAAAACATACTTTTGAGTGATATATCACCTTAATAAATAAAACAAAAATTAATAAATAAAAATAAATCATTTTAATTACGTTGAAGCCGCTTATTAATTTTGTGCTCTGTCCAGGCTTTTCAAATGATTATAATACTAATTATACCAAACACACAGGGAGAGAAACAAAACGCTGGCCATGACAGTCAAGTCGAAATCACTTTCAACTCAAATGTGTGCATCGAGCGTAACAAACTGAAAAGATAATCGTTTGCGGCGAATACTAAAAAACGTTTTGACAAATGCATCAACAGAAATTGGTATAAAAATGCATTTGAACTTCGGAGCAGAAATTAGTTAAACCCAGACTACAGCAATATGAAGTACACATTGATGTTGTTGGTGCTCGTGAGCCTAACTGGATTGCTGGTGGTAAGTGCAATCGATTGATCGTTGATCAAAATTTTAGTACTCAAGTATTTGGGATTCATTGTGCAGGCTAGCGATGAAGCAGCCGCTCGAGCTGTTGTCGAGTCCTGCATGGCTGAGAACGGTGTCACCGAGCAGGACATCGCCGATGTAAAGTCGGGCAAAACGAAGCCAGAAGATGCCAAGGATAATATCAAGTGCTCGGCTCAATGCATGATGGTCAAGCTTGGCTTCATGAACAGCAACGGCAAACTGCTAAATGACAAGGTATCGGAATACTTTGCCGATTCGCCCATTCATGAGCAAGTCGAACAGGGTTTGACGGCCTGTGGCGCAACGGTTGGTGCCAATCCTTGTGATACAGCCTTCCAGATCATGCGCTGCCTGGAGAAACACTATTCCAGTATGCTGAAGTTGTAAAAAGTCTTACGGTGATGCCAGCTGAACAAAAAATGTAGAAAGAGAACAGCAAAAGTATCAATAAAACCTGCAAAAATGTTCTTATTAAGTTTATAATTATGAAAGCAATCGAAGTCGTGGATATTTTGTTTTTATTAAGTTAATAATTATGAAAGCAATCGAAGTCTTGGATATTTTGTTTTTATTAAGTTAATAATTATGAAAGCAATCGAACTCCTCGATCTTTTTCCCCCTAACTTGTTTAATAAGCCAAAACTTACGGCAAGTCATGCAAATGCTCAACAGATGCCACAAGCAATGTCTTTTCTAATAAAGTTAAAAGAAAAAAAAATGTTAAATTTAGTTTCTAATATATTTTTTCTTATCGTGAACTTCACATTTTTGCACATTAGGGGCAACAGATGGCGCCACAAAATTCACTTATTACCAGAAACATTTTCTTGGTCAATATCTTCTGCTGCCATATTTTCCGTCGCATCTGTAAAATGCGAACAATTTAATTATGTTTGAACGAAAATCGCTTCCTCTCCACAGCAAGACAAACGAAATGTTCATAAAATCATAGCCACTGGCAACAATTTCAATCGAATTGCCACAGTTTGGGTTACTTCGATGTTATTCTACAAGTTCCTGTTGTTGTTCTTGTTCTTATCGGGCCGCTTGGAATTTTATTTGGCAGCTTTTGCGGCTTGCTGCTAAGCGCCATCGTCATGTTCTATTATTATTATATTGAAGAATTTTTAATTTGTGCACTGCGAAAATATTTATTGTAACCGAAAAAACGCCAAAAGGCACAAGAACTTGACTTGTGCACAAGAACAAGGAAGTAGCAGAAAAACCCAAACAAACAAACAGGATCCAATCGAAGAGAGTGAGTTGAAGTTGAGGAGACCCTGGAAGTATGTGAACTTGTTCAATGAAGCAAAGAACCTTAAGAAAACTATAGAGTATTCATGGACAAAAAGTGCCTTTAACTGATACTCTTGATACACTTTAAATACTTTATTCTTTTGGTATCAAACAAGAACACAATCTTATTTTCTACAGGGTAAGCAGGAACCCGCAGGATAAGCATACTCTACATTAAAGAGCTTTAATCGGACACCGAATACAAGTGTAAGATTGCAGTTTAAAGGCAAATGATGATGATGATGCTGGTGACCAAGAACAGGCTGAAAGAAGAATAATATTCAAGAGCAATGTGCAATGGCAATGGCAACCCATTCTTTTCTCTCTCTCTCTGGTGTTTTTCTGCTGTTTGTACGTAATAGCCACTGAAACCTGGGCAAACAAATTGAATGAAATCAACTCGTTAAAAAGTAAATAACTCTGATGAATGGACTGAAGTACACAAAGCGCATACCTGAACTTTCCCAGTTTCAGTGTTGAAGGTAAAGGCCCCCAAGGTAGGCGGCAGGCAGGCCGCAATACTGCTGCTCCTGTTAGTCAATTGAAAATGAAATACAAATAAAAATGCAAACAACGGGCCACACCCTTCCACCACCACTCCCCCTCAACAAACGAACGCATTCTGTTCGCCACATACAAATGCTGAAGCTAAGCAGACGAGTCGATTCGACTGGTTGGACTGGTTGACTGGCAGGATATGCCGATGACGATGACGACGACGTCTGGACTTGGCCGAGAAGGAAATTAGTCGAGCTGTAGAGCCTTGCAGGCGCGCCAACAACTCGCAGGACAACTGCTTACAGTGTGGCATTCCATATCTACTATATATATATATATATATATACAATACACAAAAGAAATTGAAAATGTTGAAAATAACTCAAAAAAGGAAATGGGCTGTAAGCAGCAGCCGCCAGTCGGCAGCCAACTGCAGTCAGCCGAGTGTCCTGCCAGTGGATTTCTCTTCGGCAAACTGTTTCGCATTCATCGATGAACTTTCAATAACAAAACTTTCAGTTTGCCGGAATCTGTTTTTCTGAGGGCTTTTCTTTCTTTCTATTTTTTTCAAGGATATGACATTGAATTGCATTTTGGCAACTAGAAGCTGAAGTATCCCTCTGCAGTTAGACACTAAAAAAATCATAGAAAAGTTTGTTGCCAGCCTCGGGAAAAACTTTTTTATTATCAAAGAGAAAAAAAAACTGATATGATTAGTTGTAGTAGGCGGTTGTTTCCTATTGAAATAGTTGTGTATGTGGCTCGAAAAAAAACATTGGCTTTATGAGTGCAGCTAAGAACACTTGTCGTAAAGTAACTGAAAGTTTAGACGACTTCCTTTCAAGTGTTTTGATACTTAGTCAAAGGTAGAGCAACACAATATCATAACAATATGTAACCCTTGACAGCATTTCTGCATTTATGCACACCTCATCAAGTTAATTACATTCCACAAGCATTATGCGGCCAACCTTGGCAACGTGGCCTGGCAACAAGCAGCTGCTGTTGACAATAGGCTGAGAAGAAGCTGTTCATCCTGGGGATCTTGAGCAGCTTCAGTTCTGCATTCCATAGTTAATTAAAAGCTAAATAGTTAGGTTGTTGCTCCCTGCAAAAAATAACCTTCGAGCAAGTCAAAATCCATTCAACAACAGTTTCGCATAATTGTAAATTCAAGTGGAAATGAATGAATATACGCTGAACTCGACAACAGAAAATACTAAAACGAAGCAAATGCGAATATTGCGCTGCCACCCAACGTGGTAAAAGAGGTAACGGTAACGATACGCCATTGCTAACGGTTACGTTTCGCCTCCGCTTTTACAAAAACACACAATATGGCGTCGGAGTCGCAGTCGCAGTCACAGTCTTGTCGACATCGTCGTCATCGCTGAGAATCACGTTGCTTGCATATTTTCATTCATTCATTTCAACGTCAACCTCATCGTCGTCTGAAGTTATGGAATGCATAACGGGACGTTTTCTTTCTTTTAACTTCTTGTTTTGGGGTATTTTGGATTTGTCACAAGCTGTGTGACATTATTTTTTGATCGCATAAAGCTAACCTTTTCTAACTTTGCTAACCTTTCTAAAGCTAACCTATACGAACTGAGCTTGCTGCAAAGCTATGTTGATAAAACTTGCAGCGGATTTTGCTTAAGAATGAGTACTTGTTGAAAATATTAAAAAAATGTTATATAATAATAAATAAAAAATATTATACTATGAATAAGTACATAATCCTCCAAAAAAAAATCTTAAAGTGTAGCTCAAACATTGAAGACATGAAAATAAATATTTGAAACAATTATATATGTTTTCACAGTAGATTTCCTATAATGTACACTTTCATTTAGATATTTTCTTCTTTTAACAACGTTCTATAACGATTTTTAAATAATAATAATACAAATTTTACTATTTTTGTTATGTATCCAGTGATAGTTTTTGAAATTATTACTTGGTAAATTATTTTTTTATTATAGATAAAATCATTTAAAAAACTGAAAACCATTTTTTGTTATGTATCCATAGTGATAGAGTATTTGAAATTATTACTTGGTAAATGATTTTTGTATTACAGTGTATAAGTGTGTGTGTATATATGTTTTTATCCATATAACGTGCAACACAACAACAGCATTTGAATGTTGTGCCTTGTCGCAGTGGTTCGACTGTTCCGTGCCCTTCAAGTATTTACGCCTTTATTTATTTAACATTTCAATTGCATATTTGCCGCACAAAAGCGCGTGTTGCTGCCAGTGTCAATGGCTTTTGCTTGGCAAGCCGACTCAAAGGGTTCACAATTTCTCTGGTTTGACTACATAGGAATAAATAAGAAAAGCATTTTTTGAACTCTTGCACGTTTTTGTTTTTTATTTTTATTATTTTTTTTTTTTTTGTAGGCGTGATAGCTATGCGAAATTTCCAAAGACCAAAAGCGTTGCACTCTCTAAATGTGTACGTGTTGCAGTTGTGGAGAGAGCCAAGTGAAAAGGGTTATAGTGTCTGCCAAGACAGTTTTGCAAAGCGATAAAGTTCCTGTCAAACTCAGCTGTAGACATAAACTGTGCTAACATATTCTCATGTGACATTTAATAATGAAAATTATTCAAAAATGTCCACTTAATTAAATTAAAAAATATATACCAAAAAAAAAAAAAAAAATATTTGACACAATTATATATACTTGTATTCACAGTATATTTGTTATGATGTCTGCGCTTTCGTTTGGATAGTTTGAACTGATCCGTTATATGACATTAAATATATTTAAAAACATTCTTTCATCGCAAAAAAACTTAATGAAAATGAAAGTATCCTTCAGCTAAATTAACTGGTTAATTTACATTTATTAAAGATTTTACTATGTGATAATCAATAAGTGTGTTAATTGATTACACTGAAAATCAAAATTACGTTGTATCACATGAAATAATTTTCCTTAAGTGAAATTAATAAGAAAAAAAATAATAATCGCAACAAAAAATGTTCCTACGGCTTTGAAGCGCTGTTCAAACATAAGAAGTGTTTATCTTGGATGCTTTATGCCCATGGCAGACACAATCCAGACGTAGATAAACACATACTATCAACTCGCGCCAATCCATAAAATGTTGCTACAGTTTTTACGCCTCGCCTAAAAGTATGCAACATAAAATGCTTTTTCTTTCTTTTTTTTTTTGTTTTGTTGGTGTTGGGAGTTGCTTTTAGTTTAGTTGCTTTTGGGGGCTGATGCTGCTGTTTGTGACATCGATTGTTATTGTTGGGCAAACACTAAAGGCATTGGCAAATCCAAATACATTTGCCTACGACTCGTATCGAGTATGTCTGCGTGTCACAGATGAAGATAAAGTAACTCAAGATTGATGGTTTGTCAGCCTATAAATGATACCTGATTGAGTATGTGTGGTTGTGTGTGTGTGTGTTTGAGAGGCAGCCCACCTTAAGCATATGCTCTTGAATACCCCCAACTACTACTCTCCAATACTAACTGTGTCTTGTACCTTTAAGTGTCATTTTGTGTTCTCGACACGCATTTTTGTCAAGCATTCTGCTCACTAGCTCAAAAACTTTTTTGATGCACGTTTTTGGCAAAATATGCTAGCTGGCCTGACACTGAGTGTGATAAATGGTGACAAGTTTGTAGGCCAATTTGCTAACTAAACTGAACCCACACATACACACAAACACACACTTGAAACTTCGTCTTCTTGCTCAATCAGCGCTGCTGGGCAAAAATCTCAAAAAACAATGTAGTTCAGTGCCACGCCCAACACAACACAAAGGCAGCGATCATCAATTGTGCGCACAATTAGCTCCCCGGGTAAAAAAAAAACAAAAAAAATGCAAGCAAGCTAGTTGAACAACATCGCGCAGCATTTTAGCCATCATCATTCGACTGCGAGCTTATTTCACAGTTGACTTCACGCTAAAAGTTGCGCCTTTTGCTAACGGTTTCGTCTCAGAGCTCTGCTCTGCTCTGCTCTGCTCTTAACTTGGCTTCTTGACTTTGGGCCCCGCAGCGTTAGTCGTAATTTTCGCGCCATCAATTTGAAAATTACTTGTAGCTGATCCACAGCTCAACTCTCTACGAATTACATGCTTCATTTCGCCAACAACTGCAACATGGTCCGAAGAAGAGAGACAACAAAACCCGAACATGGCCAACAGGTAATCAGTATCTTTGGACAGGTAAGCGCTGTGGAATGCAGCGCACTTTTTGCATAAGTAGCGCAAATGTTATGCATTTTACGTAATGTGCGCCATTTGCAACACAAACCATAAACCGCGGCGGCAAGTGTTGGTAAGTGACGTAATTACCAATAAATGGATGTTCGGATCTTTTTTATCCACTCAATGTTCTTACACTTTGCCAGTTTCTTGATGCACTTGTCAAAGAGCAAAAATTGTATATACAAATCCTTGCAAATTTTGATATAGAAAAAGAAAAACCTTTTAAGTTATAAAATGTAAGGCACTATACAAAAAAAAAGGCTACAAAAAAATATTTACTTTGGTCTTAAGAGCTCAGACTGTCGACTTGGTAGATTTCCGTAAGAAAATATCACTAAAAATTGATATGTAAAAAATATTAAAAAAAAAAAATATATATGTAAAAAATTCTCAATCGTCAGCTTGGCCCCAACTTGATTTGGCAATTATGACAAAGTGACGAACCCAAACTTTCCCAACTTTTCGATTTTTGACTATTTGGCCTATCAAAAGAATGAAACGGCTCAAAATGCATGAAAAAAATGGTACTAAGAACAATTTACTTAGGCTTTAAACGTATCAAAACATTTAATTTACTATATGTTTTTGGTGATCTTATCGTAGATTTTCCTAAGAATATTTAAAAAAAAAAAATTAATAAATACTTTTATTAAAAATAAATATTATTATCACTGCACGATTTTCTTTTCTCTTCTTTTTGAACTCTTATTTAAGGTTCATTAATTTGTACAGCTTATATTATTTCAAGTAATGAAATATTTACGTTTCTGTTAACCTGTTATATTTATTTTTTGCGGGCTAAGCTCTTGTCAGATAGCCGTGCTAACTCCCCAAGTCTCAGTTTCATTGTGGGCAAAAGTCAGAATTTATGCATTTGAAGCTTAGGGAATGGAAGGCCAGCGACCCAGCACTCATCCAAATACCCCTGCCCGCAATGCCAACCAAGCACAACTGAAACCCCTTAATGCTGCTGACCCCTTTGCGCAGTTAAACAAACTGCATTCATCTGACGCACACACACACATAGTACAAACAGTGGAAATGCCTCTCGGGATCGGGAATGGGACTGAAAATGAGAGAATGGTATTCAGAGTGGCGAGTGGGGGTTAAAGTGGGTGTTGGTTACTTGTGCTCGCGACTACTTTTTACTTTTCTTTAACATTATTTTGCACTTTTCAATTAAAAAAGTGTGCGTTGCGCGGCACGCGAAGGATCAGGAGGAAGAAAGGACTCTCGACTGGCAAACAGCTATGGCGTAAAAGCGGGCGAAAGTAACCCCAAAAGCTGATAAAACCAAGCAAGTAACCAGCCAGCCAGCCAAACAGTCAGCCAGCTTGCAGACCAGCAGCTGCCATAATTATAATTTCTTAATGCAAATAAAAACTTGGTGCTGATTTTATACTAGCGGGTGTGGTTGCTTGTGTGTGTGGAAGCCACAATTTAAACATTATGGAATTTTACTCGAGCGCGTCGTTTTACGCTTATTCATTCATTTGTCTAAATGCTCTAACCAAAGAATTGTTTAACTTCTAGCTTCAAGTTTGTGGGGAACTATCAGAAAACAGTTTATAGGGAACTATAGGAAAAATCTCAAAAACGCACATAGACAAAAATACCAAAAAAAAAATATATATATATATATATATATAAATAAGAAAAATGAATAATATGCAAAACGCTTATGGAATTTTTAATAATTTCCAAAACAAATTTTTAATATGGAAAAATATAAACAACGCAGATAGACATAAATCCCAAAAAAATATATAATAATATATATATATATATATAAATAAAGAATATGCAAAACGCTTTGTGGAATTTTTATTAATTTACAAAATATTTTTTAAATATATGAAAAATATCAAGAACATAGATAGATAATAATACCAAAAAGAAATATATATATATAGATAAAAAATAAAGAATATTCAAAACGCTTGTGGAATAATTTCCAAAATTTTTATTTAATATGGAAAAATATAAACAACGCAGATAGACATAAATCCCAAAAAAAAAAATATATATATATATAGATAAAAAAAATAAAGAATATGCAAAACGCTTTGTGGAATTTTTATTAATTTACAAAATATTTTTTTAAAATAGGCCACTAAAAAGTAAGACTGGCTATTTTTTTATTATTTCCAATAAGTTTAAATCAAAATTCATAGCCTCAAAAAGTAAGTTAATTTATACATTTTAATATTTATTACAGATTTGTAAGTGTATAGCATTTTCATATAATAATAATGTGTTACTTTTTTAACCCCAAACGCCATAAAAATGATTTAAGCGAGCATCATAAAGTTATATTATTGTAGGGCAGGCATCTTCGACCACATAAAGTCTATATGTAACTATTCTATTTTTAATAAGAATGGACAATTGCCATTTAGAATGAAATTGAAAAAAAAATATGAAAAAAATTTCGAACAGCAAAAATTATAGTCGAAGAGTTTAAGTTCCGAATACTGCTTGAATAACTAAAAATATGTAATGCAAGCTTCGATAAAGATTCACTAAAGCAAGTTCGGAAGATTTTCTACTTCGGGATACTGTAAACCTCTATATATATATATATAGAGTATCTTGTAGCTTCCCAACTTCCTTAACCCTTTAACAATTTTTATTTCTTTTCTACCTTTTTCACTCTTGCCGCAGGGCAAATGAAAGAAGGGTTAATAAAAAAAAGAAGAAAGAAATTCACTCAACACGGCAAACGCCCTTTTCACTCCCCCCCTCTTCTGGACGAGTTGCCGTTGTCCCTTTATGTTCTGGTCATTGTGGCCAGCACAGCACAGCTGCAGTGCAAATAAACATGCATAGTTTATGACTGAAATGAAAAGCGGCGGCGGCGGCGGCGGCGGCCTGACCAATATGCAGCAAATACTTATTTAAGCGTTTGGCTTTTCCGAGCTGCTGCTCAATGGGCTTACATGGCGTATAATTAATATTAAATGTAATACTTATAAATTAAATAAAAATGTTTCTATGTGTGTGAGTTGTGTAAGGCCAAAAGATGGCAAGAAACATGAAGAATGAAACTTTCTCTCTTTGCTCCCTCTGGGTTTTTGTTGTTGTTGTTGTTGTTGCCAGCAAGCAGGATTGATGACTATGGCCGTCAAGTTTATTGCCAACGACACGTACACACACTTTCAATGTGCAAGTGTGTGTGTGTGTGTGCCCTCGCCATAGTTATAAATGTGTGTTTTGCCAAGTTTGTATGTGTAGCTAGCGCCAACTTCCGCTGTGCGGAAAAATGCTTTTGATTTGATTTTCACCAAATGTCAACTTGACGTCACGTCGACGTCGACGTCAACTGCGACTGCGACGCTGACTGCAACGTTGTCGCCGCCTTTGTTGTGCCGTTTCCAACTGCATGATTTATTGTTTTGATGAAATTGCGTGTAAACAATTTAGTGGCTGGTTGGCGCCTCCTTTCCCCCCCACGACAAAAAAAAAAAACAAACCCTCCCACATACTTTACTTAGAAAGTTTTTGCTTGCCATTCTCAAGTTGCCTTCATGCGCTTTAAGCTTATGAACTTTTGAAAGACTTGATTTAAGGTTAAACATAACGATATTTCATCGCCCGGAAGTATGTTGTCTTCATATACACAGCGACAAACTTGTTAGTGAACCGAATGATAACTGACTTTATTTGTGGTCGTCGTCTCTTAACACGAATGAATCAGTTAACGAATAGTTTGATGAGGATATGTTCTTCACATATTTCCTTGGCTTGATTGATGAGTTAACCGAAAGGTACCAGGGACTTCAATGAGCAACACCTTTGAAGTTCAAAACTACGTTGTGGAGATTGAACATGCCAGAACTTCCTCAACTTAGCATATGGAAGCAGTTTATTAAAGTTTCTTAGAAAAAAAACTGTCCAAAAAATATGTTTATGAATTGAATAATGAGTTTTTTGTCAGATTAAAAAGAATAAACAGTTAAAATTGAACAAAAAAAAATATTAAAAACTGTCAGAATTGATATTAAATTTAAAGATGTTTTTGTTTGATAGATTTGATCAACTTTTAAGTACAAACACTTTTTAGAAAGCTGTTTGAAACTTTGTTTAAAACAAAAGTAATTATAAAAGTATCAGATCTTAAACGATTTTTGCTTTCTTTCTAAAGTTGGTTTGTGCCACATTCTTGCTTGGAATTCGAATTGGCATTAAACAATTGCAAAGTTACAAAGTCTTGACCACAACATACTGGCAAGTAGCCCAAACCTTAACCCTCTAAGCACACAGCCACATCTCAATGCCGTAGTTAACACTTATCGGTTGCAAGTTATGTGGCAATAAATATGCCATAACAATAACTAAAACCAACTAATATCCGATTACACTTGGCGTTAAGGTTCCACAGCAAAACTGCAAAATGTTGCGTGAAAAGCTGCACAGTAAAACCTCCCTACAACTAACTCGAGTGTGTGTGCGAGTGTTTGCGAGTGTGTGTGTGTAGCATCATTTTGCCAAACATGAAACAAATGCATAAGTAAATACCAGAAACGAGTGACTTTCAATATCCTAACAGGCTTATTGCTTACAGCAAATTTCACGCCAAGGAGACACTAGTAGTTGCACTGGCAGGAGGCAGGAGGCAGGACTCAGAGCGAATGCGAATGCATTTACACATTTGCAAACACACACACACACACACACAGAGTTGGAGCTAGGAGAAATACTAACATAACAGACAGTTGCAAACATGCAACATACAAATATGCGTACAAACAAGTTGCCTCAAGCGTGGGGAGTGGGGGTAGGAGTGGGGTTATTCGAAAGCCAGTTGGAGCGTTGCAGTGTACGTCGTCTAAAGCATTTCAATGGCAATGGATTCGGTTTGAGTTCGGTTTGAGTTTGGGTTCAGTTTCGGTGCTAGTGCTCCATTTCCATTTCAGCTCCACACTCTCCTCCCCAACTGTATGTATGTATGTACGTGTGTGTGTGTGAAATCATGTCTGAGTGCGTTGCCTCGAACACATTTACGTTTATTGCATTTGTAAATTATTCACACAAGGATATTAAATGCAAATTGTGAAATAGTCGACACAGTCGAAGGCTATGCCATAGACACAATATCCGTTATATATATATATATAGTACACACAGCCACACACATATCCACGATTACCCACGAATTCCTCAACTTGCTGTAGGATTGTCATCGCATTGACACAATGCATCTGTAAAGTTGGACATATTTGTTGCTGTTGTTGTGTGTGTTTTGGCTGCTTGACTGCAAATGCAAAGAATCTCATTTCATATAATGCCATTAACGACAGAGCGGCAGGAACAGCAGCAGCAGCAGCAGCAACAGCTCAAAGTGCAGCTCATGTGAATTAGACTCACTTGAGTTGTGAATTACAGTTCGAAACGGGTGTAAGGTAAGGGGTTGTTGAAGTGGCTAGTTTTGGAAAGCCAAGCATTTGACAACAACCCGAGCCACTCAACAAATTGCTCCTGAATATTATCGCCAGCCAAAGCCAAAGCCAAAGGCAAAGCCAAACTAGCAAATAGTATTTGAAGCCAACGAAATCTCTCTTTGATTGAATAACAATTTAAATTGCAAGTTGAGTGCATCAAAGTTAAGTATTCATAGTAAATAACTACTAAGCTCAAAAGATGTCAAGTTGCAAGTTACTTTTACTTATCCCCTGCTATACTGCAGAATTATGTTGTCTTGATGAAATCAGATTCCATATATGATGAAAAATATTTAAATTACAATAAATGAAAAATATTATTATTATCTTGCTATACAGAATTTTTTTTTTATTTTTTCTCGATGAAATCAGATTCCATACATGATGAAAACTGTACATAAATATGTAAATTACAATGTACGAAATATGATTTGATAAATGAAAAATATTATTATTATATTATGTTGCAATAATGCAGAATTATACTGTCACGACGAAGTCAGATTTCATACATGATGAAAACTGTACATAAATATTTAAATTACAATGCATAAAATGTGAGTTGATAAATGAAAAATATTATTATTATATTATCTTGCTATAATGCAGAATTATACTGTCACGACGAAGTCAGATTCCATATATGATGAAAACTGTACATAAATATGTAAATTACAATGTATGAAATATGATTTGATAAATGAAAAATAGTATTATTATATTATCTTTCCTATATTGCAGAATTCTACTGTCACGACGAAGTCAGAATCCATATATGATGAAAACTGTAAATAAGTATGAAGCATGAAAACATGATTGAAAAATATTATTATTATCTTTCTATAATGCAGAATTGTACTGTCACGACGAAGTCTGAATCCATGTATGATGAAAATAAATGAATGAAAAATACAATAAGCTATTTCCTCTGAAGGACGAAATAAAAAAAGACAGAAACATGTTTGCGTTATGATAAATGCATTCATTTGATGAAATCATAAAACTACATTCAATATATGATGAAAACTACATTCATTCGATAAAATGTCTTCATTTAACGACGAATACTGTGAATGAAACCTGATGAATCTGATGAATATGACGAGACCAAATAATAAAAATAACACAAATATTTTTGCGTTATGAAAACTGCATTCAATATTTGTTGAATGCACTCAATATATTATATAAACTGCATTTATTAGAAGAAACACACAAAAAAACGTTAAAAAAACTTTTGAAAAAATAATCTGCATGGAGTATAAAGTATAGAAGGGAACTCATTCACACAAGTATAAATAAATTTAAATAAAAATACATCTCAAAAATGATGTCTAGCAATTAATAATAATAAATGACACAGAAATGTGCTTGCGTTATGATAACTGCATTCATTTGATGAAATCATATTCCATATATGATGAAAACTACATTCATTCGATAAAAGGTCTTCACTTAAAGACGAATACTGTGAATGAAACCTGATGAATACGATGAATCTGATGAATCGGACGAGACCAAATTTTAAAAATAACAGAAATATTTTTGCTTTATGAAAACTACATTCAATATTTGATGAATGTACACAATATATGATAAAAACTGTATTTATTAGATGAAAACAAAAAATAATTTAAAAAAAAAATAATTCGCATGGAGTATAAAGTATAGAAGGGAACCTACTCATTCACACAAGTATAAATAAATTTAAAAAAAAAATACATCTCAAAAATGATGTCTAGCAATTAAACGTTTTAAAAGTTGATGCACCAAACCAATTTACTGACTCTAAAGTGTATTGCAAACTTCAAACACCTCAGCACTGTATCCCATAAAAAAGTAAGTTCCAACTTGTTGTTCCTAACTTGAGAAAATTAGATTTACATGTAACGCTCTCTCGCTGGCACCTTTTTTGGTGACAAAACTTTGTCCACATGTTCTCGAACTAAACATAAACTAAAGTCGAGTATCTAATAAAAACAAAAGTCGAATGTCAACTGGTTTTAGTGCACAGCAACTGCATCATGCGAATGCAAATTTCGTTAGTCAAATTCAATTTGAGGCGGTTTTTTTTTTTTGCTTTGTCTCAACTTTCTTTTTGACAGTGTGTTTTTTTTATTCAATTGACGTTTTAGGCTAAGAACTGAATAGAGAACTCAAACATCTGTTTACACTCGTCCAGTTGGGGTTAAATGTGAGTTAATAACAGCTATTAAAATGACAATTACACACCATGCAATTTTCAGCACCTTACATATTCAAATTGCAGGCCATTTAACAATCAACGAAAAATGCTGCCATTAAGCACACAGTTAAACAAACCCAGCCCAGTACGAACCAAACCACACCGCACCAGCGGGACTATAAAAGGCCCAAAGGATTCGAGGACGGCGTACAGTAGTCACACACAACATGTCGAAGGCGGTGAAGGAGTTACTGCTAACGCCGGATAGCTTCGAGGATCCACTTTTTAAAATCCATTTGCGTTGCTTTCAATGGTACGGCTACGTGGCGTCCATTGAGCAACGTCATCCTTGGCTGGCGCTCATCCGCTGCACCATCTTTACCGCCTCGATTTGGCTGAGTTGTGCTCTGATGCTGACGCGTTTCGTTCTCGCTCGTGGCTATGAGAATATCAATGATGGTGCCACAAGTGCGGCGACAGCGGTGCAATACTTTGCTGTATCTATTGCCACACTGAATGCCTTGGTGCAACGCAAAAGTAAGTACTTCAGCAGAACCGGTTCGCCGCTTTGGGTTCTTAAGTCTTATGAAAAAAAAAAAAAAAAAATTGAAATCAATTTGGTTTATTCGCAAAACTTTAAAAATCTTTGTGATACAAGAGAACCGGTTCGCTTTGGGTTCTTAAATCTTTTGCTCCCAGAAATCGAATCACTTTCAAGGAAGGTGTTTTTTAATTATACATTTAAGATATTTTAAATGGAACGCAAACTTGAACCAAAACCAAAATCTTCAGTTCAGTACCTAGTTTTCCTTGATCAAGATATTTTAAATGGAATGAAAACTGTAATTTCAACCAAATGTCAAATGTCCAAGAAATTATTCAATTTATGAAATATGAAAAAAAAGTGAATTAAATTTGGTTTATTCGCAAAACTTTAAAATATTTGCCTGGTTTGTGGTACAAGAGAACCGGTTCGCTTTGGCTTCTTAAATCTTTTGTTCCCAGAAATCGAATCACCTTCAAGGAAGGTGTTTTTTAATTATATATTTAAGGTATTTTAAATGGAACGCAAACTTGAACCAAAACCAAAGTTTTCAGTTCAGTACATAGTTTCCTGGAATGAAAACTGTAATTTCAACAATGTAAAATGTCCAAGAAATTATTCAATTTATGAAATATGAAAAAAAGTGAATTAAATTTGGTTTATTCGCAAAACTTTAAAATAATTGCCTGGCTAGTGGTACAAGAGAACCGGTTCGCTTTGGCTTCTTAAATCTTTTGTTCCCAGAAATCGAATCACCTTCAAGGAAGGTGTTTTTTAATTATATATTTAAGATATTTTAAATGGAACGCAAACTTGAACCAAAACCAAAGTTTTCAGTTCAGTACATAGTTTCCTTTCCAAGAAATTTTAAATGGAATGAAAACTTGAACCAAAACCAAGATATTCGGTAAATATTTGTACATAATTTCCTTTCCAAGAAATTTTAAATGGAATGTAAACTGTTATTTGAACCTAATGTCAAATGTCCAAGAAATTATTCAATTTTTGAAAAATATGAAACAAAAAAAAATGTTAAATCAATTATGTCAAGAGAACCGGTTCGCTTTGGGTTCTTAAATCTTTTATTCCCAGAAATCGAATCACCTTCAAGGAAGGTGTTTTTTAATTTTATATTTAAGATATTTTAAATGGAACGCAAACTTGAACCAAAACCAAAATCTTCAGTTTTTTACATAGTTTCCTGGAATGAAAACTGTAATTTCAACAATGTAAAATGTCCAAGAAATTATTCAATTTATGAAATATGAAAAAAAGTGAATTAAATTTGGTTTATTCGCAAAACTTTAAAATAATTGCCTGGCTAGTGGTACAAGAGAACCGGTTCGCTTTGGGTTCTTAAATCTTTTGTTCCCAGAAATCGAATCACCTTCAAGGAAGGTGTTTTTTAATTATATATTTAAGATATTTTAAATGGAACGCAAACTTGAACCAAAACCAAAATCTTCAGTTTTTTACATAGTTTCCTGGAATGAAAACTGTAATTTCAACAATGTAAAATGTCCAAGAAATTATTCAATTTATGAAATATGAAAAAAAGTGAATTAAATTTGGTTTATTCGCAAAACTTTAAAATAATTGCCTGGCTAGTGGTACAAGAGAACCGGTTCGCTTTGGGTTCTTAAATCTTTTGTTCCCAGAAATCGAATCACCTTCAAGGAAGGTGTTTTTTAATTATATATTTAAGATATTTTAAATGGAACGCAAACTTGAACCAAAACCAAAATCTTCAGTTTTTTACATAGTTTCCTGGAATGAAAACTGTAATTTCAACAATGTAAAATGTCCAAGAAATTATTCAATTTATGAAATATGAAAAAAAGTGAATTAAATTTGGTTTATTCGCAAAACTTTAAAATAATTGCCTGGCTAGTGGTACAAGAGAACCGGTTCGCTTTGGGTTCTTAAATCTTTTGTTCCCAGAAATCGAATCACCTTCAAGGAAGGTGTTTTTTAATTATATATTTAAGATATTTTAAATGGAACGCAAACTTGAACCAAAACCAAAATCTTCAGTTTTTTACATAGTTTCCTGGAATGAAAACTGTAATTTCAACAATGTAAAATGTCCAAGAAATTATTCAATTTATGAAATATGAAAAAAAGTGAATTAAATTTGGTTTATTCGCAAAACTTTAAAATAATTGCCTGGCTAGTGGTACAAGAGAACCGGTTCGCTTTGGGTTCTTAAATCTTTTGTTCCCAGAAATCGAATCACCTTCAAGGAAGGTGTTTTTTAATTATATATTTAAGATATTTTATATTTAAGATATTTTAAACTTGAACCAAAACCAAAATCTTCAGTTCAGTACCTAGTTTTCCTTGATCAAGAAATTTTAAATGGAATGAAAACTGTAATTTCAACAATGTAAAATGTCCAAGAAATTATTCAATTTATGAAATATTATGAAAAAAAAAAGTGAAATCAATTTTAAAATGTTTTTGAATAATGCAAAGAGTTCTTGTATCTGCTACTCTGCGCCCTAGGAGTTGTGTTAATGCTGCGCATAGCTCATGCTGATCTGCAACAATTGGAATTTGAGGCTGATGATCGGGAGCAGGATTTGTTGCACAGCACTCAGATGTATGTGCGGACGATAACGCTGTTGCTGTGGGTGCCATCGGTTTTGGCCGGGTTTATGGCCTGGTCGGATTGTCTCTATAGGACCGTCTTCTTGCCACAAACCGTGTTCAATATGGTTGCCGTGCGGCACGGCGAGGCACAACCGATACTGCTCTTCAAGCTGTTTCCCTTTGGCGAAGTGTTTGACAACTTCTTCGTTGGCTACTTGGGTCCATGGTACGCTTTGGGTCTGGGCATAACCACAATCCCATTGTGGCACACATTCATCACGTGCCTCATGAAGTACATCACACTCAAGCAGCAGGTGCTCAATAAGCGCGTCCAAGATATGAATGTGAGTAGTTAAGCTGATGTACTTATGTACATCATCATCATATCTTTATGTTGCAGATCAAACGCCTTCAAACAGATCTTCATACCCAAGAACTAACTGTTGCCAAGCAAATTTATTGGCATTTGCAGCTTTGCAATTCGTTTGTTGACGAACAATTGAAAATACGCAAATTTGTTCAGGAATTGGAGCAGCTAATACGTTTTCCCGTTATGGCCGATTTCATAATATTCTCCATACTAATATGCTTTCTTTTCTTTGCTTTGACTGTGGGTGTACGTTTTTTTGTCTTTATACAAAACCAAAAAATTTATGATAATAGTATTTCCTTGGTTTTTTTTTTATTTTTGGGTTTTAGGTGCCCAACAAAATGGATTATTCGTTCATGATTCTCTATTTATTTGTGATGGCGGCGATATTATTTATCTATCATTGGCATGCGACTCTAATTGTTGAATGTGTACGTTTCAAATATATTTAAAAAAAAAATTAATAATAATAGAAGTATAGAAAAAAATTAATAATAATAGAAGTATAGAAAAAAATCACAAATCTCTTCTCATAAGAAAGTCATCGATATAATACAATAATAATATAATATACTCTCCATCTCACACAATCATTAAAAACAAAATAAAAAATTCAATACGTAACGATATATAATTAAAAAAAAATAAAAGAAAAAAAACTCCACTCAAACAAAGAGTATATATCTCACGTAATAATCATCATCACAAAAATAGAAATAAAGTAATCGATTAGAATTATTGAAAAGTAAATAAAATAGACTTCATCTCACAAAATAATCATTAAAAAAAAGAAATAATATATAATAAGAGGGCAACAACTTTTCATTTCTTGCTCAATTTCCATTTGTAATGGATTTTCCTTTTAAGCGTTTGACTTTTCAACATTGTTAAACACTTTATTACTTCCTTTTCCGCTTTGCATTTTGCAGCAGAACGAATTGTGCTTTTCGCTGTATGCCGGCGATTGGTACAACTTCAGTTTGCCCGTCCAGAAGATGCTTCTGTTCATGATGATCCATGCCCAAAGGCCATTGAAGATGCGCGCCTTGCTGGTCGAATTGAATCTGCGAACCTTTATTGATGTACGGAACGCAGGCAGGCGAAATCGAAAATGTTGTTTAACGTTTAACTCTTCTTTTGCAGATCATGCGCGGCGCTTACAGTTACTTCAATTTGTTGCGCAGCACACATTTGTATTAGAGTTTTTGGTCTAATCAAATGCCTTGGCGTCTCGTTTGGCTAACATGACAGCTAACATGGCTAGATATTTCTATATGAAACCGAGTACAAATAAACGTGAAAAAAACAACAACAAATAGCAACATCATTTATCACTTTTGTGTAACGTCTTTTCGCTCTTCACTGGATGTCAGCCGCATTTTCTTTTTTTTTCGTTTTTGGGTAATACCTAAACATAAGTATGCACATGACACAAACAGAGAAGAACACCGCCCCCCTTCCTACCCTTCCACCCACTTTAACTCAGTTCTATTTCTAATTGTCTGGAGCGGGGGTTTTACACCAGTTGCCAGAGAATTTATGCGTCTGCTATATTGGAAATGTTCTAACAACCACCAAACAACAACAAAAAAAAAACCAAATCTACCGAATTGTTGTGCCCTTGGGTGTATTTTTTAATAATATTAAGAGTATAGACAAAACAAAAAACCACACTCAAGCCGGCAACGGCAACAGCAATAATAAACACGCATTTTGTTGCGGTTGTTGCACGTCGTCGTCGTCGCCGGGGATTAAACCCTATACACAAAGTGGCTAAATGGCTGAGCTGAAGTGTGTCTCCCAACCTTATAGCACACACGTATAGCAAAGAATGAGTATTAATGGGTTCGGGCCAACGCGGAACCAGCGGTAAGGTTCACGAGCGCAAGGGTTGCCAAACTACTCGGTGTGATAAAAGGGTTGTTGTTCTACACTTTCACTAGATACGCATCGACAGAACAACAAATATATACATGCTTGAAAATTTATACTAATTATGTGTCTCTTCTGTACGTCTTCTGGTATTTCCCTATTTATATATTTTAAAAAAAAATATATTCAAAGTCTCTGCTGTTGTCTAGATGTAAATTTACTTGAGACAAAAACTTAATGAAAAAAAAAATATATATATACTCGATCTTCAAAATGAATAAACGAAACCCTGAAACAAAAAAAAAAATGATATGAAAAAAAGATTTAAAAAAAAATTGTACAATCTCTCCCCGACGGGGAATTGAACCCCGGTCTCCCGCGTGACAGGCGGGGATACTAACCACTATACTATCGAGGATTGTTGACAACGAACGACTAAAACCTCTTTTTGTGCTCACACAAACTGAGCGTATGCTTGCGAAACCAGAAAAAATATTCTCTCTATGCCATATCGAATGTTGTTGCCATCTGTTGCGGCGCGTTTCTATTTTTTAGCAATATTGCCAAACGTTTTTTATGCACGTTTTGCGATTATTTATGGCACGCAAGTAATGGCTGTTCATTAAACACAATGAATGTCACATTGCATTCAAACTCCCCTATATAGATAGACAGTCAAGTATTATGAAGTATATTCCCTTGCAAAAGTCAACCCTCAACATTTTTTGGTGCAGCACTCGTGAGCCCATTAGTCACCCTATGCGAAAAGGCAAAACATATTCAAAATTTGCACACATGTAATGAATATTCGCCATTAACAAGCCAACCAATTCATGTTTACAACCTGAATCTAGATTTGGGGAGCTGGCACAAAAAAGGCTGACATCATAAAATATTACATTAATATTTGAAGAACTACCAGATCTGTCATTCCAAAAATAAAAATTTCCCAATCAAAAATCTTCAAAATTATTTCGATTCGAAAACAACAACAACATTGATTAATCATAAAAATAGGTTTTGGTACAATAAGAAATAAAATGTTTGAAAAATCCAAATAAATAGAAATAAATTTGATTTCCAAATGTAAATCAAAAATCTTAAAAATTATTTCGATTCCAAAACAACAACATCAATTCTCAACAAAGGTTTTAGAATGATGGGAAATAAAATGCTAGAAAAATCCAAATCAAAATCGATTCAAAAACAACATTGAGTGAAAAACATTTCTCAGAAAAAGGCTTGAATTACTGAGAAACAAAATCACTCAAAAAAAAAACAAAATATAAAAAAAATATATATATATAAAAAAAAAAAAAACAATATAAAAAACTATTCTAAGAAATTCTTCTTCTTGCCAACTATTTCCATGCACCCACGCCCTTGCAACATGCTGCATTCGATAGCCAACTAAATATTTAACTTGGCTACGCGACGTGTCTAATTCGAAGAGTTTTTTTTCCCCTTGAGGAAGTTAGGGCGTCATAGGGGCGTGTCCAACGGACGCTTGTTGTTGTTGCTGTATGCTTTGGCATGTTTATTGCACACTGTCAACGGCAATGCATGAAAACTTTTTAGTTAGCCAAGTTAGTGACACAAACTCTTCGCCCTGCGGCGTGCATGATATTTATTTAACTTCGTTGTTGTGTTTCTCTCTTTTTTTTTAACTTCGAGCGTAACTGTTAATGTGCTTGAAGTCAAATTGTTTTCAGTCACGTGAACCGAACAACAGCAACAACAACTTTATTCATGATTAATCAGTTGCATTTAAATATGTATTAGAAGTATATTGCGCCTGGGCGGAACACAGCAAAGTCCTTTTTTTAAACTAATTTGTGTGTTGACTTTTGTTTTTAGCCAAGCTTCGCTGCACACATTTTGTGGCACCAACAGATGGGCTTCTCCACCTCCAGATCTCTCCACGCGACAACTTCATTTTGAGCTACAAATCGCCGTGCGTTAATTATATTTAATAACCAGGACACGGCGATAGGACCCCTCGCAATAACAGATGGCTTTAACTATGCCTCATAAATGTTTAATGGGCAACCAAAATAAAGAAGAGAACAAAAAAAATAACCTTAAGTGAGCCATAATCACGCCAACTAAACGCTTTTACTTTGGCCATTCCAATTAAGTTTAAGTACGGATATTAAAAACGACAACAAACAACACACGTAATTTTAGATACGTTTGGAAATGGAGATTCAAAGGATATAATATATATATTGTATAACATTTCAAACTTAACAGGTTCCAAATAGATAGTGTAAAATTGTAATCGCATTAAAAATCGTTGGCTGGAAATAGTTGATCAAATAAAATTTATTATAGATTAAAAAAATGATCAAATCTTTGTTTTGCATTAAGATCAACAAAAATAAGCTGCGCGACTCATATATATATTCAATTTTATGACCATTAAAAAAAATATATATAAATAAATATTATTTTATTACAAGAAATTGTTAACTTTATTGCCTTAAAGAGATTCGAAATTTCAAATTATCTCGAAGGCAAAAGGAATACAGAAAAAAAAACAAGTAATTGTAGATGTGTTTGGAAATGCATGTTATGCATTTAACATTCAAAGGACCTTGAACATTTCAAACGTAACAGCTTTCAAATACCGATACATATACAAGAAACAAGTCAGTTGTAATCCCAATAAAATTAAATTTATTACATATTAAAAAAAAATGATTAAATGTTTATTTTCCATTAAGCGCAACAAAAATAAACTGCGCCTCTATATATTCAATTTAAACACAATTAAAAATATAAAAAAAAAACATGAAATTGTCAACTTTTATTTCTTTGACAAAAGGAATAACAATTTGGAAATGCATGTTATGCATTTAACATTCAAAGGACCTTGAACATTTCAAACGTAACAGCTTTCAAATACCGATACGTATACAAGAAACAAGTCAGTTGTAATCCCAATAAAATTAAATTTATTACATATTAAAAAAAAATGATTAAATGTTTATTTTCCATTAAGCGCAACAAAAATAAACTGCGCCTCTATATATTCAATTTAAACACAATTAAAAATATAAAAAAAAAACATGAAATTGTCAACTTTTATTTCTTTGACAAAAGGAATAACAATTTGGAAATGCATGTTATGCATTTAACATTCAAAGGACCTTGAACATTTCAAACGTAACAGTTTTCAAATACCGATACCTGGATATTGAAAATTGTAATCCCAATAAAATTAAATTTATTACATATTAAAAAAAATGATTAAATGTTTATTTTCCATTAAGCGCAACAAAAATAAACTGCGCCTCTATATATTCAATTTAAACACAATTAAAAAAATAAAAAAAAAACATGAAATTGTCAACTTTTATTTCTTTGACAAAAGGAATAACAATTTGGAAATGCATGTTATGCATTTAACATTCAAAGGACCTTGAACATTTCAAACGTAACAGTTTTCAAATACCGATACCTGGATATTGAAAATTGTAATCCCAATAAAATTAAATTTATTACATATTAAAAAAAATGATTAAATGTTTATTTTCAATAAAGCGCAACAAAAATAAGCGGCGCCTCTATATATTCAATTTAAACACAATTAAAAAAATAAAAAAAAAAACATGAAATTGTCAACTTTTATTTCTTTGACAAAAGGAATAACAATTTGGAAATGCATGTTATGCATTTAACATTCAAAGGACCTTGAACATTTCAAACGTAACAGCTTTCAAATACTGAAAAATATCAGCAAACAGTTGTATAATCCCAATAAAATTAAATTTATTACATATTAAAAAAAATGATTAAATGTTTATTTTCCATTAAGCGCAACAAAAATAAACTGCGCCTCTATATATTCAATTTAAACACAATTAAAAAAATAAAAAAAAAAACATGAAATTGTTAACTTTTATTTCTTTGACAAAAGGAATAACAGATTTTAAAAAAATGTTTTAAAATATACTTGGGAATTTATAGTTTTTGCCATTCAAATCATCTCTTTGGCAAAAGGAGTATGAGCTATATCGATTTAAGGGATGCAAAAAAAAAATGTTTTTAAAAATATAATATTGCGCATTATTTCCCTTCTTAATGTCCATTCGAAACCAATATCAATTCCTATTTCTTGACTGAATTTTTTGACGCTTTACAAAAATTGAGCGCTGTCCAAAATTGTGCTTTCTGTTTGAACTCTGGACCAATAAATTGCGCAATTTTGGCAATTTTTTTCTCGTTTTTGGGATGCGCTTTTTAATTTAATTTTCATAGGCCGCCGCCAACGCCACACGATGCACTTCAAACACTCAACAACGGGGCTTACTACAAGAGCACAGCACCCACCAATGATGTGTATGTTGCGCGGCATATAAGTTGAGAACTCAAACCATGTGGAGCGGCGGCGGCGACGGCGGCACTTGCCGCTTTCATGCGCTTCGTTTAGCAAAGTGGATGTTAAGTGTAATGCGATTTTTATGTAAATTTGTGCCAAAAAAAAAAACACGAACAGAAACTGAACAAAATGACGAGACTGGCAATCATCAAATAGAGCTTTTCTGATGATTTTTCGTCAACACATCAACTCTACCTCCGAAACAGTTACAGACGGAGGGAACAACAACATGGAACTGGCCAACAATGATAGAAGTGCTGAAAACTTCTGCTTTTTCAACTGGTTGGTAACGTTCCTTAAGCAAATAAACCACATAAGACGTCCAAGAGATATGTATCCAGAATTGTTGTCATTTTGGCGTTATAAGTATTTTTCATTCCGAATAATGTTAAAAAAAAAATTATAGACAAAAAAAAACATCAGAATTTTTTTCCACAAGGAAAAACAAGACACAAATATTCTGAATAATAAAAAAAATGTACTCACAAAAAAAATCAAACCATTTCCAAAAAGGAAAGGCAAAAGTCAAAGAATGAAGAACCGCTGACTTTTAAATATTTCTTTGAAGGCACAAAAAAAATATAATTGTTTAAAAAAAAATATATATATGTTTAAAAAAAAAATGAAAGAAAAATATATGTTTAAAAAAAAATGAAAGAAAAATATATGTTTAAAAAAAAATGAAAGAAAAATATATGTTTAAAAATAAAATGAAGAAAATATATGTTTAAAAAATGATAAAATATGCAAGATAAAATGTATTGTCAAAAGTAGTTTGTTCATTAGTTGAGACCATCAGTACAACCGACAATTCTAGGCAGGAGCAACCCCGTCAGAATCGTGGTAACAAATTATAATCAATCAAGAGTCATAATTTTGTATCATCAACTGGCCTTTTAGTATTTGGGTAGAACGTCAGTCTACCACTACTAATGACAATCGTTTCGTCCCAAACACAAGGCTTACCTACCACCAGAAGCTAGAACCAGTTGGGAATTATAAGAAAAAAATAAACGAAAAAAAAGAACACAGTTCGATCGCAGCTGTGCGTTATCAGACAAACACATTTTTGTAGAGGAATTTTTTTTTCTACAAAATTTCTGCATATGTAATCTGCACATATAAAAATAAAACGCGTTTAGTACTCATTTATTATTTAAAATTGGGACTAAAAAAACAGACAAAAAATTTACTTCCCATACCGGGAATCGAACCCGGGCCTTCTGGGTGAAAGCCAGATATCCTAGCCACTAGACCATATGGGATATAGATACAACTGTGCTAAGTGGCATTGTTGTTATCTTCTTACCAAACCTCTAAGTAAAATTAATAATATTGTGTTCTTTTTACTTTTGAGACAAAAAACATTTTTAATCAGACAAAATATCTATTTGGTTTGGGAAAACAATGAATTGCTCTTGCTACAATAAAACAAAAAAAACTTTTCTCATATTTCCCATACCGGGAATTGAACCCGGGCCTTCCGGGTGAGAGCCGGATATCCTAACCACTAGACAATATGGGAGATGTGTGTCAGCGTGGCAAACTCTAGTTTTTTTTATAACCCAACGTCAATACAGATAATATATAAAGCATGCGCAGAGCCAAATTTGTACTCGTGAAGAAGTAAACGTATGCTGTGTTTAATTATTGAAGGAAAAGCATGATATGTTTGTTGTGTACATCTGTTGTGTATATTGTGTGATTATTGAACAAATTACAATATAAATATATCAAAATTGTATATGCATGTCGCGTTTCAAATATTTAACTTTTCACGATCAATCAATGAAAAGGATTTAAACAGCGCCAGAGTAATTATATGTTATGAAGTTGATTCGCTATACATTTATTTTTTTTTTGAAGCAACAACTACGTAAATTATGCTTTAGTAGACTCATGACATCACAGTTGTGGATTTGCCGCTTATAACAGAAAGGCTTTACGGCTTTAATACCTAATTAAGCAGTTCAGAACACGTCTCCCATATTGTCTAGTGGTTAGGATATCCGGCTCTCACCCGGAAGGCCCGGGTTCAATTCCCGGTATGGGAAATACAATGAGATTGTTTTTTTTTTTACTTTTTTATAGTGTAATTTGTATAACCAGAACCCTCTATGGGTTAAAAGGGTATAATGGTTTTGTACAAAAGTATGTAACAGGCAGAAGGAAACATCTACGACCCTATAAAACATATATTTATTCTTGTTCAGCATCAACAGTGGAGTCGATATAGTATTTATGTATGAACGCGAAATCTCAGAGACTTCAGATTTGGAACATAAGCTCGACGAATCCCTGGGCAGTACAAGTTTATTTCATATTTTCGATATAGACTTCTTACATTCTACATTTTTTTGTGTATATATGATTCATCGTTTTTTCCTAATCATCATTGTTGCTTTTTTCAACGACGGTTCTCTCCTAAATGTGCCCCATTGAATACCTTTTCCATAGCCAGTTTCATTATATTTGCCCATCAGATTACTAAAAAGTAAGAAGTAAAAATTAATAATATATAACATGTAATAGATTATTTAAACTAGATTACCAGTAGTGGCAATGTTTGTACCACCAGCCGCCTGAATCCCTCACAGCACAATTGTCCTCCGATAAATCATTATCGCGATCCCTTGTTGAGAACTTGAGTCCTTTATGGAAATCTAACCAATTAGCAGCATCTCCCGAGAAGTCACCCAATGTAGTCAAATTATATGAATTCGCTTCATTCCCGATTCCGAATTGAGCATATTTTGCGAATATTGTTTTACCCGATATATTCTCCATGACAATGAGCAGCTCCTGGTCGTCATTCGCGGTCATCTTATGCAATATATCCAGACCGATAAAGAACTCGCCTTGCACATTGCCAAAGCCTTCTTTATAGCCTTGCCAATCGCGATCGAAATCAACACTGCCATCCATACGTCGCAAAACAACTGTCCAGCCTCCGTCCTGAGTATCCTCATCACAGCTGACCAAAATTGGATCGACACTGTGACCAGGCAGCAGGATCTGATAGACGCCACTGCGACGAGTCAATGCTGTCGCCTCTGCACAACTGCTCGCATACTGTTTGGATTTCGAAGTACTCAGCATATACTTGTCAATCTTATCTGTAAGTTTTTCCAGCGCACCGCTGAACAATAAAGAATATGTTGATGAGTTTCAAGTTTCGATTAGCATCTCTTTATACTCTTTATACTTACATATACTTGTCAAACTTATCCGTAAGATTCGCCAGCTCAACACTCTGCTCAACACTGAACAAAATATAAGAGGTATATTGATGTATTTCAAGTTTCGATTAGCATCTCTTTATAGTACATACCGCACCGCAGCCAATTCTTTCTGAAATGGTTCACTGCAAAAGGGTTTAATTTCAATACGTATATGGGTTGTGTTTCCATAGTTGATAGTAAAATTTGATAGCTTGCCGAGGCTCTGCATCCTCTGCGACAGCGATATGTCCAGCAATAATATTGTGCAAATAATTTTTAACAACATTTTGTTTTCGAATACTTTCCGAGCTGCTTAATCTCTCAACATTGAACGAAATGCGCAACGAGCAAGTGGATTTATAGCAAAATTTTAGAGCTTATCAGTGAACATTATGCTTTAAATTTGCCACGCAACATTATCGCTTTGGGGTTCCTTTGGTATAAAGAAGTCTAGCTTATCGTTCTCATTCGCAATCCGAACTCTGACCGAATCCGAACTCACCATACTGTAATTTTTTCTGCACATCGAAGCCAGCTTTATAAAAGGGTATAGTGGTTTTGTGCAAAGGAGCAACAGGATGAAGGAAGCATCTCCATACAGTATATATATTCTATCTGTATGTATGAACGTGCCGATCTCAGAGACTTTAAGAGCTAGAGACTCCAGATTTGGTACATAAGCTCGTCTAATCCCGAGGCAGTACAAGTTTATTTCAAATTTTCGATAACTCTTCCCGTTTCCGATATACACATGTAATCGATAACAACAAAATCTACAATTTGGAAAACTTTGAGACGGCGTTTGAATCATTTGACGAAATAATGGCAATGTGTGAAATTTTTATTGAAATCGCTTGAGAAACACCGGAGATATGGAACATTGAAGTTAAGTCAAGTATGTATACGTGTACACACACACACATACTTGCAAGCACTGACTGTATGAGTTAAGTTAGGGTTCAGCGTATAGTCTAGTCGGGATTTCACTATTACTTGTTTTTGTTTGAGATTTGTTTATCATCAATAAAATAACAGCAGAATCGGAAGTAGTAAAGAATAAAATATTTTGAAAGCATTCTATTTTTATTCTCATTGATTTCACAAGACCTTCAAAATCTTGAGATACGCCACCTCTTGGCACACAAATATGTTTTTTGGCACGCCTCAAACATGTCCCATATGGTCTAGTGGCTAGGATATCTGGCTTTCACCCAGAAGGCCCGGGTTCGATTCCCGGTATGGGAAGTACCATTTTTTTTTTGGTTTTTCTAACATTTTTATTGCCTTATCGAGCGTAAGTTATGAAAAAAAATAAAAATTCAGAAAAAAAGATATGGATATTTCAAACTTCCACTCATTACATTATAGCAGAGCAAGGTTTCGATCCTCGGACCTCTGGGTTATGGGCCCAGCACGCTTCCACTGCGCCACTCTGCTTGTTGTGAGATGAATAACAAATGCTCAACTTCAGACAGCAAACGTACTCAAGCTGAATGCTTCGGAACTGTTCTTGCTCGTCTCACACACAACGTCGCTCGACAACGAGAATGAACTCACGTGGATTATGTATTTACTTGGCTGTGGCCATACACACACACACACACACACACATACCGTTGACGACTCTTATCGCCACGGTGCATGCGGACGCTGCTGCTCTTCACCACTGCCCCTTTCCATTATTTCTGTTTGCCGTTGGCTCAAAAATATGTTTGGCTTTAATAACCAGCGTGGCGCGTGCAATTTTCCTGTTGGTTTTTCGACTTTGCTGTTTGTTCGCCTCGCAAACTCAGAAAACCCTACAAGAAAGTCTACGAAACTATGCTTTAAAAGTCTGAAGAACTATGTTGTGTCGTGCATATTATAAATTTTAATTGAATTGAATGCAGAAAATGTTTATTTTTGTTGCAGCAAAACCTGAAATTGAATCTGATTTTGCTATGAAACTTCATGTTTCAGTGTTTAATATCCAACGGTTTCCATCTCATTTTCGACAGTTATGTTGTTGTGTTGCTTTGATTTGGGTTTGGCATATTTGTCAAAAAATACCAAAAATTTTAATTAATTTTCGCGCGCCACTTCGCAGCGAGTATATTGCCATCTCATACTGGTAGGCGGAGGTAGGTGGGGAGGGTAACGGGTAAAATGTTCGTAGAGACCGCAAACACTAAATTGCAAATAAATTTGTTTAAATATGCAATGGTAAAGTGTAACGGGAACGCTCTCACCACACTCTCTCTCTCACACCACACGCTCTCACACTCTCTTTGTAGTCGGCATTGCCAACATCACCTGCCAGAGAATGGGTGGTGGCTTGTGGTCTGGTGAGTAGTAAGAGCAGCAAACGACATGAGACAAACGACAAACGTGCGCATCAAATTTTAATAGCAAACTCCAAAAAGTTCAAGCCACAAAGTCCATTTCCATTCCCCGCTGCTGCTGGTGCAACATGCCACTGATGTGTGCTGTACGCTTTTGGTTTTTTGCTGGCCACGAAGATGTTGCATTGACATTGAATATTGATGAAAATAAATCGAATTTCCGCCAGCCAGCCGCAGCCCATTTTTCGGCTAGCAAAAAAACCGGACACACAGTGTGAGAGGGAGAGAGAGACGATAGATTTGACTTGCTAGAAAGAAGAAGCACTGAGAATATGCATGAGTATTTACATACATAGAAACATTCACAGCATATTGAGTCTGTATGTGTGCTTATATTGATTGCCAAATGGTTTGAAACTGACTAAAAAACAAAAATTCAGTTCCGGCTGAATTCTTCGTATCTCTCCGCTTGAGTGTCAAAATCCCACGTTGCCTCTTAATATGTGTGTGTGTGTGTGTGTGTGAGAGACTTTTGCGGTTTTTGTTTGATTCCGAAAGCTTTGCTTAAAGACAAATGAACGACATTTCTATATGGTGATAAATCTGCGCAGAGATCAAGATTTTCAAGCAAAGACTTATTGAAAGATTATTTCCAGACAAATGGTATTCCAGACTTAACAACCAGACGAGCAATAAAAGAGTAAAAGCATTCTTCTAATTTCATTATTTTTCAAAAATATTAGGAAAAAGATAATGTTAGATAAAAATTTTTGAAAAATTTAATACACTGAAACTAATACAACAAGTAAGAAGGCTCTAGTCGAGAAATCCCGACTAGACTATACCCTTAACCCGATACTTTACGCATACAGTCAGTGCTTGCAAGTATGTGTGAGTGTGTGTATGTATACGCGTATAGTGCATACCTTTTTAATTTCAATACTCCATATCTCCGGTGTTTCTCAACCGATTTCAACAAAATTTTCACAGATTGTCATTATTTAGTTTAATCTTTCAAACTGCATCAAAAAGTTTTCCAAATTGAAGATTTTGTTGTTATCGATTACATGTGTATATCGGAAACGGGAAGAGTTATCGAAAATTTAAAACAAACGTACTGCCTAGGGATTAGGCGAGCTTATATACTAAATCTGGAGTCTCTAGCTCTTATAGTCTCTGAGATCGACGCGTTCATACGGACGGACAGACGGACAGACGGACATGGCTATATCGACTCGGCTGTTGATGCCGATCAAGGATATATGTACTTTATGGGGTCGGAGATGCTTCCTTCTCCCTGTTACATACTTTTGCACAAAACCATTATACCCTTTTTACCCATTTTCAATGGGTTAAGGGTATAAAAAACACCTTAAATATAATAAAATTTCAGACGAGCAATAAAAGACTAAAGACATTCTGCTATTTTCATTATTTTTCAAAAATATTAGGAAAAAGATAATGTTAGATAAAAAAATTGAATACAAAAAAAGCTTAAATATAATAAAATTTCAAGACTTTTTCATAAAACTTATGATATGATTATGATTATGGTTACAATCCAAATCGGCAACAAATAAAAATAACTTTTTTTTTTTAAAATAACCAAAAACAATTTAATTACTTAAAGGAAACAACACTTGAAATCGGTTACATACTATATAAATCGAGAGAACCCTTTTGGAATAAATCACTTACAAAGCCATTGAGATTTTCCATTCATAATATTTTTGAACAACATCCCCCCCACCCACTTCTCCATCGCACTCAAATTGCCCTTTTTGGTTGTTGTTGTTGTTGGGGCAGACGAAAAAGCGGCGCAGTTAACACTTGATTTGTATTTAAAAATTATTGACCAATTCATGGGCGACTGTTTAAGTTTGTGTGTGTGTGTGTGTTTGATGTTGTGTTTGGTGTGTGGGTGCAAAGGGGGTAAGAGAGAGGGGGAGAGAGAGAGCGATTGTCGATTGAAACGTTGGCAACCAATTGATTCATGCACAGGCCACAAAGCTCTTCCCCTCCTCACTGCGGGAAATTGCATAAGCGACACAAACACACACACACACACACACACGCACAGACACACACACACCAGTGCGCGGTTTATATATGAAAATCCAATTTTCCAGTGATTGATCATACACACACACAGACACACCACAGCCAAATTGGTGGTGTGCGTGTGTGGTGGATAGTTAACCACACACACACACACACGTACGCACACACACACACATGGACGAACGTCAAGTTGGTTTGTTTGTTTGCTGGGCCATACGCAAAAATAATGTAATTAAAGCAATGTTTGCATAATAAAAATTAATATTTGTTGCATTTTGTGTCAGACGACAAACAACCAAACACAACACAACACAACACACATACACACGCACATACACACGCACAACAACACACACTAAAATCGTGCACTTCTTCTGCTATGAGCAATGCATTTGTACACTTCAAGAAAATTATGAACTTGCAGCTGCAAAAACTACCAATAAAAGAAGAATTTCATAAAACATTGAAAATAATGAGATTTTTTTTTTTATTCATATTTTTTAAACAATATAAAACTAAAGGATTCTGAAACAATTATTTTTGGTTTATTTTAGTTTTTTTTTTGGTCGCTGGGTTTCCAAAAAGTTTGCGAAATATCAAAAAACTTTAAACATAAAATTTTATATTTCTCGAAATTCTGGCTATGATTTTTGTAAGTTTTACCAAACCGATTTACTTAAAATTCTTTGTATATTTTTGCATCGTCCCCAATAATATTTTAAAATTTTCTTAAAAAATATTTTCTTGTTTCAACATATTTTGAGTAAATAAAAATTAAATTTACATAACAAAAACGAATTAATAAATTATATTTATGCAAAAAACAAAACTTTTAGGCAAGAAAAAAGCACATTATCGTTCCACATAATATTAAAAAATGTTTTTAAAATATTTTCAATGTTTTCAAATATTTTCAGAATTATTAGAAACTAAATTAAGCTAACAAAACCGAATAAATTAATTATATATAAGAACTTTCCACTTTATTTGCACATTACGTTGGTTTTAAAACATCTACACTTCATTATATTTATCTTCAAGTGTTGCTAGCCCCCTCTCGCTTACCCACCTGCTTACATAGCACCAGTACTACAGTGTAGCGCTAGCCCCCTCTCACTTACCTACCTGTTTACCCAGCACCAGTACAGTAGTACAGTTTTGTCTGCTTGCGCTTGCTTTATGCGGGCTGTCAAATTCAGACAGTTTGCACACATGATGAAGCTCTCCCGCTCCTGCTCCCGCTTCCCCCACAATCCCTCACTTACCCACAATACTCTCAGCTACCTTAAAAGCCCAAACGATTGGGAACCTTGCTGCTGCTGCTGCTGCTGCTGCTGTTCCTGGTGTCCAGCCCTTCTTGTTTGTTCAAGTTTCGTTTCAGCAAATTATGTTCGCAGCATATGAAAGGGATTTTCCACACACACACACACACACACACTCGCGAATTGTGCTGGGAAACATAGAGTCGACTGTCGACTGTCGTCTGTTCTGGCTGTTGAGTGTCTGTTGTTGTTGTTGCACATGTATCCATCGGTTGTCGTTGAATGCAAATATTGAAATAAGTCTTAATTGAATACAAATACTCAATTACATTGCGGCACATCTATTTTGTGGGCCCAGCACAAACAGACAGAGTTATCCGGGCAGCAAAACAAAAAAAAAAGCGAACAAAGTAAGAACGAACAACACTTTTTGCTTTATAATTTCAATTTTGTTTATGGTCATAAGTGTCGTTGGTCTTAGCCCTACCCCAATCAGCTGCCAAAATGGTTATGGTAATGCGTTTGAGGCAAAAAAGGGTTAAGGATTAGTCTGTCGCAATCGAGAATGCGGGCTTCGTAACAAAGGAGAGGAGAGAACTTCAAATACGTCGGCATAATAATCATAGAAATTAAACAACAATCCATAAAAATGTTAAAAAAAAAAAAAAAAATGTATTTTCTGGCCCATGAGGGGATCGAACCCGCGACCTTCGCGTTATTAGCACGACGCTCTAACCAGCTGAGCTAATGGGCCGATGTGTCTGCAGGCAGTTCGAAAAGCTACTCAAACACACTTAACACAATGAATGCGCATTTGACATGCTTAAAAGCTATATACGCCATATGTATTTGTTACACTATAAGTGAGATAAGATTCATTTTATTATATGATTTATTTATAGATTTCTAGCATGTGGTATTCAGCGCCTAGCAACTATTAAGAACTATATTCAAAGCTATTTTTAAATAGCCTAAAAACACGCAGAACCTAAACTATTTATAGTAAAATGTACCACAAAACTTACTTTAAGTATTTTCATTATGTTTCAACAATTTTGCGTTGCATTTTGAGTTTGTTTTTTGGGGATTACAAGCAATTGTTCTAGCATCTACTCGATGCGAAACCGAAAACTGCCTCAACAAAACCAAATAACACATTTGACACTTCATTAAAAAGCAACATTAGCAAAATCAATTAGAGACTATTCCCCAAAGCTCAGGACACATAACAAGCACTAAAAGCAAATAGACAGATGGATATAGTATGAGGGAGTTGCTGTTAACTTTGTTGTTTTCTGGCTAGCAAATAAACAAACACATTGAGTTGCATTGTCTCGTCGAGACAAGGGAAACACGAGAGAGAGTTGAGATGAGATTTGTGTTTGCACTTTGAATTGGCCGTTAAAACGGATATTTGCACTGGTAAATCCAGCCAGACAGCTTGTTACTCAATGGGATGATGATGAAAATTAATTAAAAACGTGTTTATTTCGTTTCTTATTGTTTTTGTTATTGTTCAGAGTGAAATAAAGTTATTGTTTTTCAATAAATCAACATTGCGGCGCACATTTCTTGATCACCTTGGCAAGCCAATCGCGTATGTATTCGGATGTCTGGAGACCGACCAAACGATTCAGTACCTTGCCATTGTGCATTACCAGCAGGGATGGAACTGAGCCCACTTTGTAGTCGAGTGCCAGCTCTGTCAGTTCATCGATATCGACGCGGGCCAAGTGGACGTCGCCCCTCTGCTCGGAGACGATGTTAGCGAGACGCGGTGCGAGTGCCTTGCATGGAGTGCACCAGCTTTAGATAGTAGAAGAAGCTTGCAAGCGATTAAAAGTTAATGACATTTGTGTTATCGATTTATCGATATATACCTGGCATGAAAATCGATAACAACGGGCTTCTGGCAACGCTTCACCTTCTTCTCAAAATCATTGATGTTCTCCACATCGAATATGGTACGGCTTGATGTTGGCTTCCGGTAGTTCCGCCCAATCAGAGATGTTTCCATCACATTTTGGAGTAATTTAATGTGCGCCCGGTTCGTTTTTAACATTTTCGTTTCGTTTTTGGAAATTTTGACTATTGCTAATGTGCTACGAATAAATAATAAAATTTTCAATGTGGCAAAACTACATAAGAATATTTTCCTTTCGACGTACTTCCAAAGGCCTAGCATAATCGAAATCTTCGATAAGATAAGAAAATCCCCTTTGGAATGTTCATCGTATTTTATTTGAACGAAAAAAAGAAGAGCATCTACAAATAGAGTTATGAAGCTTAAAGAACAGCGCGATTTTTGTGGAAACATTGATGTACTTGGAAGCCAGTATCGCACTTATCGGAACCCTTGATGGCATCACACATGGCCAGTATGTTCTTCGCATTCTCAGCGCCTGATATTGCGGTTAGTTTCTCCAGGACAACGTCCGGCTTCAACTGACCGTCGACTATGAAGCCAACCTTTTCCAGTAAACAGTTGGCAAAACACTTGACCTTCTCACCGGCATCATCCGCGTTGCCCTTGCGCACAGCCAAAGCCTGCTCCTGGGTGACGCCCTCCTGCTGCTTACATTGATCGGCATACTGAGCAAGCATTGTCTTCTGCTCCTCCGTGAACTGAGATGGGAACAAAGTGCGTAAAGTGGAAGTTAAAGTGTATTTCTCTTAGCTGATGGTACTCACTTCTCCGGCCAAGGCTACAGCTAAGCCGGCAAGCAGCACTATTAAAAACTTCATCATAACTATGTATTCCGTATACACTGTATAGTTCTGTTCTGTTGTCCGGCTTCGTTTTGTGATCCACTTTTATAGGATTTTTGCGTAGTTTTTTGTGGTTTCACACTTTTAAATGCATTTGCTGAATGCAATTTTATAAATCACACAATAATTGCAAGTGCAATCATAATTTTTGTTTATTGCTTTGGAACTATTTGTTGAACGATTAAATCAGAGCGATTTATTTTTTGTGATTTTTTTTTTCTATTTTTGTCTCTTTGTGATTATGTTAATTGGAAGAGGAAGTGCATAAGTATGTAGGGTGTATCTTCTATTCGTAGAGAGTGTAATCCAATACCCTACGTTCAAACTGTTTTTGCTTTCTTGGCCAATCATCATTATGGCCTAGTTGCTAAGCAAGCGTCAATGAGATTGCTTTAAATTTTGTTTGCCTGTTTCGCTGGGTCAGCAGCTCAGCTTATGACCCGCCCCCGCTCCCCACCTTCTCAAACCATACTATACTATACTATATATGTGTATATTTGGGTCACATTTGATCGCAGGCGGCTGATAACATTAAGCAGACACTTTCGCCATTTGGCCATGTTTACTTGCTCAAATGAATGATGAGCCTCTGCTTCTTGTGAAGTTGCTGTCTAAACATTTTTATGATTCAGGGTTACAGATAGGATATGTATGTACATAAGAGTATGGCTGTCATTCAGCTTCGGCTTTACATAATCTACACTGCTTAAGGAGCGGCCTTTTCAGCAATTAGTTGTTGCTTTCTTGTGTGACTAAGATAAGTAGCCCCAAAAGAGGTTTGCTCTCACTCTGATGGCTGGATGATGGATGGATGATTGACAAGTGGGTTTGAGCATAGGGTTGTCAAGGCAACGCATAACGCTTTAACGGGCCTATGCATAAACTAAATAGAGATAATCATGCATGCTATACAAAGACCACTTGATAATGTGACTAAATTTCTATACAATATTTTTTTTTTGTTTTGTTGTTCGTTTGCCAAAAAATTAAATGAGTTTTTAATATTATATAAATATTGTCTATGGCGTGTCAAAATGAAAATGAATGGCAAGCGGT
Source organism: Scaptomyza reducta (assembly GCA_035044485.1). Classification (NCBI taxonomy): domain Eukaryota; kingdom Metazoa; phylum Arthropoda; class Insecta; order Diptera; family Drosophilidae; genus Scaptomyza; species Scaptomyza reducta. Next base: position 293,229 of record JAWNNV010001104.1, on the reverse strand, counting down.
TGGGTGGAAGGGGGGAGTGTGGCAAGGGGAATATTGCGCCAAATGTAATTAAAAAACTTTTACCAACCGCATCAACATAAATGTATGGCGCATAAAATTCTGTGCATTTGACAATTTACGGTTTTTACTCCAAAAAGTTGACATTTTCTCGCTCTCTCTCTGTGTGTGTGTGTGTGTGGGTGTCAGAACAAAAACCGCTAAAACGGTTGTGGGCGGGTGGCGCGGGACTCGCATTGTGTTTAGTTAGATTTAAGCTAAATTAAATGCTTGAAAAGTTATTATTGTTAATAAATAAATTGGCGTTGGTGTTGCTGTTGTGGCTGCACCATTTATCGATGGCCAGGCTTTCATTTTTAATGTGTTTAACACTTTTACGACCGTTTCCCCCCAACACCCAAAACTCCAGCAACTGTTTTATTGTGTGCTCTTTATTTTTCTGGCCGACGAGCAATTTCATTTATTTTAATTGAAGCCCTTTTGGGCCATTGCCGGGGCCATAAAGTGTGTTCGAAACGTTGGTAAGAACGCACTAGTTGGGCTTGCTGAACGGGCAGATACTCTGTAATACCTTTGAGAGTGCTTAAAAAAGGTTTGATCAATCATTTTTTGATGTTTTGCAAGTAAGAAAGTAATAATTATATACAAGAAGTAGTATTATTATTAAGTTAATGTCTGGATTGAAATTTAGAGTGTTCAAAAGTGCATAAAAATGTTTGATAAATAATTTTTGTTTATTTTGCAAGTTATAAAATTGATGCTAATCAAAAATTACGTATACGTAATATTAAGGTACTTTTTAAATTGATTGATTATTTTTGTCTATATTATGTGGATGCTTGTATATAAAGGTATATCTTATATTAGATTGTTTTTAGTGTAATAAAAAAAATACAAGAAAAATTTTTGAAATATATTTTTTGCTTATTCGTATAAGTGTTAAAATTGATTTTAAGACGTTAAAATACAGAAAAAAAATCGAAATATATATTATTGTATAACTTAAAGTGTGTTTAAGCAGCTGAAGATGAGTTTATTGAATAAATTCGTTTATCTAATATTTTTTTTTACATTTTCTTTACCATGCATCAAGTTTTACTTATCATTTTTATAGTTATAGGCCATTCAAAAATGGACATTTCAATTTAATTGCATTTAAATCGCCTGGACCAAAGAGAACAAGTAAGGCTCTAGAAATCGAGAAATCCCGACTAGACGATACCCTGAACTTTACGCGTACAGTCAGTGCTTGTAAGTATATGTGTAAGTGCATACTTGACTTAGCTTCAGTGTTTCATATCTGCGGTGTTTCTTAAACGATTTTAATAAAAATTTCATAGATTGTCATTATTTCGTCAAATGTTTCAAACGCCGTCTCAAAGTTTTCCGAATTGAAGATATTATTGTTATCGATTGCATATGTATATCTATAACGGGAAGAGTTACCGAAAAAAAACTTGTACTGCCTAGGGATTAGGCTAGCTTTTATAGTCTCTGAGATCGACGCGTTCATACATACAGACACAAATGGCTATATCGACAGAGAAGAATAATCTCACCGCCTATAAGTATGCCGCCCAAAATCACGCACCTGCAAGGCTATGCAATGAATGAAAATAAATAATACTGCCTTAAGTGATACTATGAGATTTGGCTGATTGCAATCAATTGCTTTAGCTGTATTAAAACATGTCTATTAATAATAAATTGGAATTTTATAATATATGTTATATATATGTTGAAATGAATCAATAACGTTATTTTTTTTTGGGAGTCATGCAGCGATGCAATAAAAATGTCGATTGGCTTATGGATCATCACGTAAATGCTAATGCTGGATTGCGATGATCATGTTAGTATGTTAGGTAAAAGAAATGGAACCTGCCCCCTTCTACCGAACATACAGACGGAGCCAACGCGAGCCATATACAGCCCCTCACTAACCACGTAACATGCTACAGTTGTTCCAGTCTTAGATATCTCATGCCACACAGTATGCGTCTGGGAGCCGAGGTCAGTGCCGTCCAGCTAGTTATGCTCGGTCCCAAATATTTTTGATTGTTGTCAACAATGCTAGATGAGGTGTCAAATGGCATTGCAGTTCTATATTCCGTCCACTTTTTAATCAGATAGTCCGCAATCTAAATGGCTAGCATGAGCAGCATTATAAAGCTGTGCAGAAAAAATTACAGTTTGCATGGTGACAAGTCCGAGTTCGGATTGCGAATGAGAATGATAAGCTAGACTTCTTTTAAACCAAAGACACTTGCCCTAAGGAACCCCAAAGCGATAATGTTGCGTGACAAATTTAGAGCATAATGTTCACTGATAAGCTCTACATTTTTGGTATAAATTCACCTGCTCGTTGCGCATTTCGTTCAATGTTGAGATATTAAGCAGCTCGCAAAGTATTCGAAAACAAAATGTTGTTAAAAATTATTTGCACAATATTATTGCTGGACATATCGCTGTCGCAGAGGATGCAGAGCCTCGGCAAGCTATCAAATTTTACTATCAACTATGGAAACACAACCCATATACGTATTGAAATTAAACACTTTTGCAGTGAACCATTTCAGAAAGAATTGGCTGCGGTGCGGTATGTACTATAAAGAGATGCTAATCGAGACTTGAAATACATCAATATACCTCTTATTTTTTGTTTAGTGTTCAGCACAATGTTGAGCTGGCAAATCTTACGGATAAGTTTGACAAGTATATGTAAGTATAAAGAATATCAAGAGATGCTAATCGAAACTTGAAATACATCAATATACCTCTTATATTTTGTTTAGTGTTGAGCACAATGTTGAGCTGGCAAATCTTACGGATAAGTTTGACAAGTATATGTAAGTATAAAGAGTATAAAGAGATGCTAATCGAAACTTGAAACTCATCAACATATTCTTTATTGTTCAGCGGTGCGCTGGAAAAACTTACAGAGAAGTTTGACAAGTATATGTTGATTACTTCGAAATTGAAACAAGTTCCGAATAGTTGTGCGGAGGCGACAGCATTGACTCGTCGCAGTGGCGTCTATCAGATCCTGCTGCCTGGTCACAGTGTCGATCCAATTTTGGTCAGCTGTGATGAGGATACTCAGGACGGAGGCTGGACAGTTGTTTTGCGACGTATGGATGGCAGTGTTGATTTCGATCGCGATTGGCAAGGCTATAAAGAAGGCTTTGGCAATGTGCAAGGCGAGTTCTTTATCGGTCTGGATATATTGCATAAGATGACCGCGAATGAGGACCAGGAGCTGCTCATTGTCATGGAGAATATATCGGGTAAAACAATATTCGCAAAATATGCTCAATTCGGAATCGGGAATGAAGCGAATTCATATAATTTGACTACATTGGGTGACTTCTCGGGAGATGGTGCTAATTGGTTAGCTTACCATAAAGGACTCAAGTTCTCAACAAGGGATCGCGATAATGATTTATCGGTGGACAATTGTGCTGTGAGGGATTCAGGCGGCTGGTGGTACAATCTTTGCCTCCAAAGGTAATCCAGTTTAAATAATCTATTACATGTTATATATTATTAATTTTTACTTCTTACTTTTTAGTAATCTTATGGGCAAATATTCTGAAATTGGTACTTGGACTAATTTTCTATGGGGTTACCTTGAGTTGAAAAAAGCAAAAATGATGATTAGGAAAGTACGATCAGAAGGAGTGTGAATTACATACACAAAGAAATGTATAACAAGTAAGAAGGCTCTAGTCGAGAAATCCCGACTAGACGATACCCTGAACCCTATACTTAATGCGTACAGTCACTGCTTGCATACTTGACTTAGCTTCAAGGTTCCATATCTCCGGTGATTCTCAACCGATTTCAATTTAAAATTTCACATATTGTCATTATTTCGTCTAATGTTTTAAACGTTTTTCAAATTTCAGATTTTGTTCTAATCGATTACATGTGTATATCAAAAACGGGACGAGTTATCGAAAATTTGAAACAAACTTGTACTGCCAGGGATTAGGCGAGCTTATGTAACAAATCTGGCCCATATAGTCTCTGAGATCGACGCGTTCATACATACGGACAGACGGACATGGCTATATCAAGAGATGCTTCCTTCTGCCAGTTACAAACTTGTGCTCAAAACCATTCTACCCTCGTTACCCATTTTTAATGGGCTCAGGGTATAAAAAGACCATTAAGGTGTACATAACTTACAATCTTTTGCCACTTGCTGCCAGTTTAACAACCTAAAAGGTTTAGGCTGCAATATGTCCAGGTAATAAACATTAAAAGTTCGCATTTCATTTCAATTCATGATTGCCCCATAAATTGTCTAAAGGTAACGATTTAATCAATTAGATGCATTCGTATTGAATTATTAATGAGAAATGTTTACTTTTTATCTCTTAAATGAGCTTAAAATGCGAAACATATATATATAAATTGTTGATTGCTTTCTGTTATACTTTCTCAATCCCCCTAACATCAGCTATACATAAATTATTCAGCTCATAATATTATACTTTATGTATAGGTTTTAGTTTTCACTAAAATCATCTTGCCACACCCCCACACGCTGGTCCCTCTTCCATCTTCTTTGCGCTCTCCAACCAGCTGGCTTCCATAATTTTCCATTAGCTTTATTATATACTCATTTGCGCAAATGTCTTATATCATTGTTATTAGTAAATCTTATGCCTATGATTATTGCCACTACATACATACAAACATCTCTGTATATACTCTTCGTGTGTGTGTGTGTGTGTGTGTGTGTGTGCGTGTGTGTTTGTCTTCGATAAGCTCCCTTGAAAACATCATTCCCTTGGGGGATATGCGGCCGAGGTTGTTGAACTCTGGCCCCAATTGCTTTTTTGGGGTCAGTTGGATAGTTTTCGACAACGGAGCCGCGAAATGACGCAGCAAAAGCATTAGTTTAGGGGTTGATTTTTCCACATTTGCTATTTCTATTGCGGACAAAAAAAAGATGCTTTTATTATTATAAGCTAAACAGCTTATTTAATTATAAACCGATTTGCCAGCGAAAAGGTACTCAAATAACCACATTACAAAAAAAAAAAAAAAAAAATTAAAATATTCCACATCATTCACAATAATAATTAAATTTTATTTCCATGCACATTTTGCGATTTCACAGTTTTTATACCCTGAACCCATTGAAAATGGGTAAAATGGTTTTGTGCAAAAGTATTTCACAGGCAGAAGGAAGCATCTCCGGGTCGGATATAAGGTATATATATTCTGGATCAGCCGAGTCGATATAGCCCTGCCAGAGACTGTAAGAGCTAGAGACTCCAGATTTGGAACATAAGGTCGCCTAATGCCGTACAAGTTTGTTTCAAATTTTCAATACCTCTTCCCGTTTCCAGTATACACATGCAATCGATAACAATAAAATTTTGAATTTGGAAAACTTTAAGACAGCGTTTGAAACATTTGACGAAATAATGACAATCTGTGAAATTTTTATTAAAATCGGTTAGCAAACACCAGAGATATGAAACATTGAAGCTAAGTCAAGTATGCAGTATGTACACACACACATACTTGCAAGCACTGTAAAGTATAGGGTACAGGGTATAGTCTAGTCGGGATTTCTCGACTAGAGGCTTACTTGTTAAGCCTGAAACTGTTTAGGTAAGGCACTTTAATGCTCAGTGCCATTATTCGAAAATCAAATTAAATACACTTAATTCTAATTGCAAATGCTCGACTATTGCCCAAACAACAACAACAAGAGTAGAGCTTTCAACAATTCGAAAACCAGTTTACCAAAGTGACACAAAACTTTTCAGTCATTGTAGTATGTGGGAAATTTTGCGCTCTGTCATTTCGTAGGTGAAGCTGCTCGTTTTAATTAATTTAATGACTGATATTTGCATATTTTTGCAGCTTTCATCAAATTAAAATACACGTGACAAAAACGTAACACAACGCATACATTGTGCGTGTGTGTGTGTGTGTGTGCTTTGTGTCTTTCATTAAACAAATAATAAACTCATTTAATACAATTTAAAAACGAATAAAGAAATATTTAAGTTCGCAGCGCCGACGCATAAATACCTTAAGAAAAATCTTACTTATCGATGTGTTAAATAGTCTGAACTCAAGTTGAACAATCAGTTTTGAAGATCAGGCAATGAATGAATATGGTTTATAGTACATCCTACTTAAATCTGTGTTACTAGCTTTACTATACTTATTCCCACTAATGTTATTAGTAATAAAGTTTATATATTTGTTTGTTACTCTTTCACGCAAACACTACTGAATGGATTAAATTGAAACTTTACAATATTAAAGGTTATACATCAGAATAATACATGGGCTATGATTTTTTAAGATACTGTGTGCTTGGCGTCGAGACGAGTATCAACACGGATAAGTTATTGTCATATGAGGCAGAGACTGAAGTGGGAAGAAACATGGTAGAAACATACTTTGCTTCTAAGGAGCATACAAACCTTTACCACATGGTCGAATCCGCTCTTATCGAACATAAATCGATCTTAAAGAGCGAGTTGTAATATTTCAAAGAGCTTTTATTGATCAAATTCTACCATAAAAAGCTTTAAGACAGAAGAACTGAGAGTTCAACTATTCGTTTTTTTTTATTAATATACCCTACCCACTTTTATGAGTCACTGAACTCAATTATAATACTCATATGTATATACACATCAATAATTAAATAGAGTATGGTCTATCTCTTTGTTGTTTATTTTTCTTTCTTTTTTTTGACACTTTTAATCAGCAGCTGTTGTCACTATCTTTAATTATATTAAAGTTCACACGTTCAAAGCTCTTGGCTCTTGGATTTTTATTATTAAAAGCAAATACAAACAAACAATATATATATACCAAATATGTTATAGTTATGGCTATATATATATACATTTAACATAACTCTTTTGTGCTTTTGCAATTCAACTTTCGATAACTGTTGAGAATTATTCGCAATCCTTATTCCAGGCATCATTCACGTCCAGCCAAAACCGAGAATTATATATACTATAAAACTCGAATGCGCATTTGTTTTGAGCAACCGCCCCTTTCTTGAACACCCCCTCTCACACAATCAGCAGCATCTTGCCTACTCAAACCCGCAGGCATTGCAGCAGTTACAACCATTTTTGATTGCATTAATAAATATATATATATATTTGCTTTTGCAAATTTATCTTTATTTCTCTTTGGGTTCGCTTGTAAGCACGTAAATAGAATATTTTATGTAATTTATGCTTTGAGATGCCTAACTCTATATATATATATATATATATATATATATATATTCTGAGGGTGTTGCCAATGCAATCGTGCGTTGCGTGCAATATAAATTATGAAGTTAGAAAAACAATGAATATAACAATTTGAGGCCAGGACAAATTTTTGTGTGTGGAAACGCAGAGAATTTATGTCTGAGCAAAAGTTGAACAAACTCTGACAAATAATGACTATTTAAATCAGGAAAGAACTTGTTGATAACATAAAATATTTATATGTTATAAAATACTTAATAAAATGCTGCATGCAATAGTATTTTAGTTGAAGTTTTGCACTTCTTTTCACCAGTTAAGAACACATTAAAACTAACAATCCTTGGCAAATAGGTATAAGTAAAACTAACTAACTGTTCCTTCTTCTGCTTTCCGAACCCGATTTTCCATTAGTTCTCTTCGAAGTTCACCTGCGTTGATCTCTTGTGACTTTTTCTTCGTATTTGCGACAACAAAAAAAAAAAAAAAAGAAATAAGAATAAAACACATTTGCTGCCCAGCTCATTACACACTAAAAACGCAATCGAGCATCAAATTACAAAGCAAATAAAATGTAAATAGCTTTTCTTTCCACTTTCCTGGCTATTTACTTGTTTTTATTTATATAAATAAACTTGTATACTCTTTTCGCGGGTATGCTGACTTTTTTTGTTTAAAGTTAAAAAAAAAAAAACTTTCATCATATATACGGATTGCTTCTCTATCAAAGTTTCATAAATCTTAAATAATATTTATCTTATTTGATTATAAGCATAATTATTTAGTATTAATGTAGCTCGAATTCACTTCAAAGCTGCTTCAAAGTTTATTTTCTTGCTTCCTGCTTTCCATTTTTAATGTTAGATTTTTTTCCAAAGAAAAGTTTTTCAAGACCTGAGTACTATCTAATATTCTACACCTGCTTAAGTTAACTTTGTTGATCTAACAATCTTTCTTTATTGTTATTATATATGATAGTAAAGAGCGCTTACTGTGCAAAGAGCATTAAGACGTCGACTCGCACTTTTTGTTGGAGCTGGCTTTGGTTTTTTTTGTGTGCTTTCTGTGTTTTAGGGTAAACGCTGTCAGGCTACCAATTTCATGCAGCTGACCACGGTGCGCTGTGCCTTGTAATTGCTAAGCTTTGGATTAAACAATTTCCACATTTAACATGGCGCATCTTTAACCTTTGCTACAATAAATTTGCTGCTGTTTGTGTTGGGCTTAATTTTTTGGGCGTTGCGATAAGAATTTTTAGCGACGCTGTCATTTTGGGTAAAGAGCGGGACTTTGACTTTTACGAGCCGTCGCAAAAGACGCATACGGATGCAGAGTCCTGTCTCTCTCTCTAACTCTGTGTGTGAGTGTTTGTGTGTGTGTGTGTGTGTTCGTCTAATTAGATGCTTTTGGCTAATTAGTTGGTTTTATGTGAGGGCTCTTTATGCCTTTGGCTTACCTTTTTTCGAACGTTGCAGAACGATGCCTGCTCTGTCTCTTCCTCTCTCTCTCTCTCCCTGTCGCCCTCTCTCTAACACCTTAAACATTCCCTAACCATTATATAAGTCTGCGTCGGGTCCAACATGTCAATACAGCTCGTATGGAGAATGTTATAAAGTTTAACGTTTATTAAAAAATTCCATGCAACATGCATGAAGAAAAATATCAACTCAGGCTTCTCTCCGACAATAATGTCAACTAAATCCAGCGTATTTTCTGATGATTTTCTTCCTTCCCCGCCCCACCACCACGCTTTGCCTTCTGCCCGCATCCTGCTTAGATTTTTCAATTTCTTACAAAATGGTTAGTGCATTCCTTCACCTGACTTGACTGTCTTTGATGCGTTCGTTGTTTGAAAAGAGGAGCATACACACACACACACACACACACACACACACACACACACTGAAGTTCGAGTATGAAGTGGCCGTAACTGGCGTTTCCTTCAGGGGGTTCGAAGTTCTTTTGCCTGGCTCCTCCTCAAAACTGAACCGAACTTGTCACAAAAGAATTCATTTTGTTCGCGCTCGGAATTTTTTTTCGTACCATCAGCAGTTGGGCAAAAATATTTAAGCACATTGCTTTTGGCTTTGTCCCTTTTAGCAAAATTTTCTTTCCGCTTTTTTTATGCTTGTCGGAATTCGTATTCAATAAATATTGCTAAAAACACTCCGCAAATCGACGTTGGAATAAAGCCAAATCAACAGCAAATTTTTCGTAATTTTTTTTTTTTTTTTTGTGACCCTTTTTTTTGAAGTGTCCCTGAGGCCTTTTATGACGCGTTTTGTTACCAAAACCGAACATTTTGGGTAATATGAGCGCACTTTTAATTGCCTAATTGTTTTGTTCTTTTTCGTATTTTATTGCGAAAAGGCAAGCGGCACAAAGCATTTTTTTTACGAGCGCACGCATTGTTTTTTATGACTTAATTACTTAAATGCGTTTTATTTTGCATGCGGTTATAATCGTAAACAAATTGTAGCACTGGAAATTATGGATATCTTTCTTACGCACTCTCTGTCTCTTTCTAACCTCTCGTCCGAGCTTAGCGCTTAAATTTTATGACCGCCATAGAAGAAGATTTTTATCAGCAGCGCCTCCCAGAAGGAATGGAATTGTGCGCAAAATAAAATTAAACAAATAGCAAATAAAATAAATGAAATAAAATGTGGGTGCAGAATGTGTTTAATTGTTGTTAATAACCTTGAAAAAATACTTAAAGTGTGCTTTAGCTACGTTTTTATTCCTAAACCCATTGAAAATAGGAAAAAAAAAAAAAAAAAAAAAAAAAATTCCTCTTCCTCGTCAGTCTGTCTGTATGTATGATCTCAGAGACATTAAGAGCTAGAGACTATAGATTTGGAACATAAGGTCGCCTAATCCCTAGGCAGTACAAGTTTGTTTCAAATTTTTGATAACTCTTCCCGTTTCCGATTTACAAAATTCTGATATAATAAAATAATTTGTCAAAATAATGACAATCTGTGAGATTTTTATTGAAATCGGTTGACAAAAATCGGAGATATGGAACATTAAAGTTAAGTCAAATACGTAGTATACGCGTACACGCGTACGTATCGGGATTTCTCGACTAGAGCCTTCTTACTTGTTTTTTGATGGGAAAACAACTTTCGTATAATCACAAAGAAACGATTTCTTTAAAAGTAATGTGATTATCATTTGTTATATCATGTAAATAATTTTTAAGGTACTTAAATTCAATTTCATAGTTTATTTTAACTATTTTTACTCAAACTTTCATTTCATAAATATATATTCTTTTATATTTTACATAGGTTCCTAGCCGTCGAGTATATCTTAACTTAACTTAAGCTTTGTTCAATTTTTAAGCGCACACTTCAAAGCACACTTTATCTTTTGTATCTGTGCAAAAGGCTTTTGTGTGTGTGTGTGTGTATGCTCTAATTATAATTTAAATTAACTGAATTTGCTTTATTTGATTTGGCTGCTTTTAGTGTTTTATTTTTGCAGTGGTTCATTCCGGCCCATTGCCGACTTTGGTACATATTTTCTCGCTCTAATTGCGTGCCCTAAAAACTGAAGCTGGCCGAGATAAGCCTTTTGCACTAGTCCACAAGAAGATGTGGTTGGACGTTGGAGGGGTTTGCTAGATTTTGAGTTTATTAGCCAGTGGGGTCGAGCTACGCATTTGATCCTACGTCCTTCCGTAAGCCATTGAAATTATGGCTTTGCGACCCTACAGAGCTGTTTTTTATATTTTTTTTTTTTGCTTCGTTTTTGTTGGTTTTGGTTGTGAAATTAATGCGGCAAACACTAATTAATTGCGCAGGTGTTGCAGCTTTTTGTAGCTGCTGGTTAGCCTTTTTTGTAGCCGTTGCTGTTGTTGTTGTGGTTGTTGTTGTTGAACGGGATAAGCCTAATTGAATTTCTGTAGGCTTTTTGTCCGGCACAGAGATCAAGCAAGGCTCAAGCCCCTTTTTTACATACATATAGTATAAACGTGACAGTAATAAATGATATATCGGCCATTTGGCCGATTCAAGATATTCATTTTAAGTCAAACATTTTATTATGATGTTGTGCACTTTATTTTTTAATTCAAGCAATTCTGGCGTAAAATTGATTAAAAATGCAAAGTTAACGCAAAGAAAATTAATTACAGTATTAAATAAGCCTTATATATTAACAAGTAAGAAGGCGAGACGACTAGACGATACCCTGAACCGTATACTTCATACTTGACTTAACTTCAATGTTCCATATTCGTCAAATGTTTCAAATGCTGTTTAAAAGTTTTCCGCATTGAAGATTTTATTGTTATCGAGCACATGTGTATATCGGAGACGGGAAGAGTTAACGAAACTTTGAAACAAACTTGTACTGCCTAGGGATTAGGCGAGCTTATGTTCCAAATTTAGAGTCTCTAGCTCTTAAAGTATCTGAGATCATACATACAGACAAACGGACATGGCTATATCGACTTGGCTGCTGATGCTGATCAAGAATATATACTTTATCGTCGGAAATACTTCCTTCTACCTGTTACATACTTTTGCACAAAACCATGCTACTTTTTTTACCCATTTTCAATGGGTTCAGGGTATAAATTAAAATGTATTAAGATTTAAAAAATTCATAATTAATCGATTTAAGAAATGAATACCACATCTATATATAGAAAAGTTACATTAATATATGTAAGTGAATATGAGAAACGTAATCCGTAAAGCTTAAGTTTGGCACAACTTAACATTGATTAGAGAATTAAAGTGCAACACGTTGAATTTACGATGACTTAAACAACAACTTAATTAGCTGGTCATAATTAAATTTATTATTCTTTAGTTTTATAATTGTTTTCTTTTAGTTTTTAATTTTCATGCGGTTAATAAATTTGCTTGCATGACTTGCCATAAGGGAAAAAACCACCGGCATTTAATTTGCATATGACTTTATATATACTTGGCTTAGCTTTAGCTTTCAGTGTTCAGTTTCAGGTTGAGGTTGAGTTTGGACTTTGGACTTTGGGTTTGGGTTCTCTTGCGTATTCTTTTGGTCATATCGCATTTTAATGTCAACGTAATGTTGTCGTCAAATAGTTTTTCGCGTGACATTTGCATTTCAGTTTAGTTTGATGGCCCGCCACCGCGCCGCCTCCCCCCGGGTCCAATCACATTTCATTAGCTCGCAGGACTCTTCTCGCTTCTCTCGCCCTGGAGCTGTAGTGTGTAACGTGTGCCATTGTTTTCATAGTCGTTTTATGTCCTGTTTATATTTTTATAGCATGCCATATAGTATTTAATATTCTATATATATATATATATGTAAAGGTACATGGCACTGTTAAGCCCCCCCAACGACCCTTAAACTAACAGTCTATCATGTCTACTATAAAGGAATTTTATTATTTTCTTATATGAAGTTATAAAACGAATGCCATTTTCATTCCCATTCTCGTTATTTCCACCTTTTTTTTTTGGCGAAGTTAACCTTTGTTTTGCTTTCTTGTTCATACACTGAGAAAGCAGTTTGTGAGATTTGGCAACTTTAACTTAAGGTCTGTTGAGCAAAGTATTGCCAAGTCGCATACTTTTTATACTTATATATACTTTATACCCTGAACCCATTGAAAATGGGTAAAAAGGGTGTAATGGTTTTGTGCAAAAGTATGTAACAGGCAGGAGGAAGCATCTCCGGGTCGGATATGAGGTATATATATTCTGGATCAGCATTAACAGCCGAATCGATATAGCCATGTCAAAGACTATAAGAGCTAGAGACTCCAGATTTGGAACATAAGCTCGCCTAATCCCTAGGCAGTACAAGTTTGTTTCAAAGTTTCGATAACTCTTCCCGTTTCCGATATACACATGTGATCGATAACAACAAAATCTTGAAGTTGGAAAACTTTGAGACGGCGTTTGAAACAATTAATGAAATAATGACAATCTTCGAATTTTTATTGAATTCGGTTGAGAAACACCGGAGATATGGAGCATTGAAGTTAAATCAAGTATACGCTTACACACTCACACATACTTGCAAGCACTGAGTGTACGCGTTAAGTATAGGGTTCAGGGTATAGTCTAGTCGGGATTTCTCGACTAGAGCCTTCTTACTTGCTTGTTTTCTGACTACTTAACTTACGGGTTTTGTTTTTTGTCGTGCACGTTTCGTGTTTGTCGTTATTATTGTCTATAAATCTATGGCAGTTACAGCAACAACACGTTGACATTATGAATTTATTACTATTTAAATATTTTATATTTGTTATGTTCTTTGGCAGGCGACGATGGCACCCAATAAGCGTTTTCTCCCCCTTCCCACGCTTATCAACTTTCTGACAGTTTGTTTTCGCTCTCTCTCGCTCGCTTTGCCTGGCGTGCGTAACTATTTATGAGTTTGTCTGGGTAAGTTTTTGTGCTTAACAGACCAACTATATTAAACCATATATATATATATATGGTAGGTAGTTTGAGTAGGTCATGAATTATCGATGCTGTCAGCAGTAAATATTTGTTATATATGCGATACAACGTTATTTGTTGCATGAAACACGACACACAGGAGACAAAATGTCTCTCACATAATAAACGTGGCAAACATTTATCTTGCACTTAAGTCACATTTAATTGTGAATTGGCAAAGCAAGCGACTCTTTGGACTTTGTACTTCCTTGCTCAAAACTCAAGTTCAGCCAGAGGCAATAATATTGCCCCAGGTCTGGTTAGAGAAACCGGTATGTTTATCGCTGTAGCTTATTATTATTTGCAAGATCTAGCCGGCAACTCATTTAAAGTCAGTTAATTATGGAAATGTACTGCGCTCGCTATAATGATTGGATAATTGTCTATATGTTGATTGTGGCTTGATTAGTTGCCCGTAAACTCATCCTAGCAATGCCAACGAGAAGATTGACTTAGTTTAAGATGCTATAAGTGAAAAACATGCACTAGAATAATTGGAGAAGACCTTATAATAATAGTTCAAATTCTAATCGACAGAATAGTTGTAAAGAGATTTATTCAACAAAAACATTTTGTAATCAACTTGCAGTAAAAAAATGTAAATGCTTGCTGATTGGTGTTAAATTATGAATAATACTCTTAAAATAATCATTTTGTTTTATTTTATTTTTTTTTCTCTTGTTTTTTCATTTATTTATAGTTCGAATTCTAATCGAGAGAATAGTTGTAAAAAGATTTATTCAACAAAAACATTTTGTAATCAACTTGCAGTAAAAATATTAAATGCTTGAAAATTGGTGTTAAATTATGAATAATACTCTTAAAATAATCATTTTGTTTTATTTTATTTTTTTGGTTTTTTCATTTATTCATTGCGCACAATTATGTCTCATTAGGCTCGCTGCGCAAATTAGCCCTGAAATTATGAATACTTAAATACTGCTCAAACATCAACGAAAATTGCTGCATCGCTGCACATTTAAAAAATTGTGTTGCAAAAAAAAACCAAAAATAAGATTTTAAATATTAACATTAATGCTAATTTTACAAATTACAATAAGCAATTAAGAGTTAACTTCAACTTCTGATGCGATAATTGCCAAGGGTCCACAGATTTCAATAACACAATATAAACTATATATACATAGAGCTAAAATCTTTATAGATGACGCAGCAGAGAGATGTGGTTAAGCGGGAGTTAAATTAACTAACTGCGAGCGTGTTCAGCCAGCTATAAAAAGTGATAAAAACAAAACAAAAAAAGAGCGAAAAAAAGTAAACAAAACGTGAACAAAGTTCAGCGGATAAAATGATATAAAAACGTATCGCTCGATATGCCAAACAGACAGTGCGAGAAACAAATCAAGCAATGAAATATCTAATTGTACTCGTTGCCTGCGTGGCTCTGGCCGCAGCTCAAGTAAGTTATAAGTTTGCGTTATCCTTAGGATATAATGTTGCTTAACACCGCCTTTTTGATCCTTTGCAGCTGCAGCTTTCCGATGAGCTAAAGGAGAAGGTTAAAGCCAGTGCTGGCGCCTGCGTTGAACAGGAGGGCGTCACCAAGGAGCAGGCCATGGCTTTGCGTGAGGGCAAATTCGATAATGCCGACGGCAAGATCAAGTGCTTTGCCAACTGCTTCCTGGAGAAGTCCGGCTTTCTCGCCGATGGCCAGATCAAGGCCGACGTTGTCCTCGAGAAACTCGGCCCCATCGCTGGCGTTGACAAAGTCAAGGCTATCCAGGCCAAGTGTGATTCGCTAAAGGGTGCCGATAAGTGTGATACTGCCTTCCAGCTGTATCAGTGCTACTACAATAATCACGCTGAGATCTAACTCTCAACTCGATGGTATTATGGGAAAACTTACTAAAAAGCATCTGTGAAATGTCAGTTATTAGTTTGTGGTTGTGTCCGCAATAAATTCAAAGTTATTTGAAAAACTTGTTAAAGTATTATAATATGAAGTAAATTTTTGTTATTCTGGCTTAAATATTCAATAAAAATATATTATGACATCAAAATGTGCTAATCGAATGAACAAAAACATTTTCTTAACAATTATTCAAGCAAAAATATTTTAAAACTATCAACTTAAATAGTTTCAGTCGAAAGTAGAAAAATATTTGTGTTGCATTTATTCAAACTCAAATATTTAATCGATTAAAGAACATGTTAAGTCTATAATCGAATGACACATTGCTTTCGTTCTAACTTATGAATAAACCAAATTGCTTACCCTGAAAACTTTCTTAGAGTCGCACAACTTATATTTACTTTTGCAAATTAAAAGTGCCTTGTCCTGTTTGCCTAAACGTAAACTTATTAAAGGGCAAAACTTTCTATATTGTTGCAGCCAGGCTTAAAGGTCATTTGGCTAACAATTTGCATAACAGTTGGCCATCATTACGTGGCGGCTGTCAGACCGTCATCAGCGTGGCGTTAAGTCCTTGTGATCCCGTCTCCCAAAGGTATTTGCACGTTTATGCACAATGCATAAATATTGATAAGCGCCGCTCGCGTTTTTTCTTTCGTCTTTCTTCTTTCTTCTTTTTTATTTGACAATAGGCGTATGCGTAATGTTTGTTACAAATGAATAGGCACAAGTTATTGTTGTTGTTGTTGTTGAGCTCGCTCAAAAGCCGAAATCCAATTAACAAATCATTAAACATTCATTGAGCACGTGTCGCAATTGCAATTGCGTCCATTGGGTCAATGAGGTGTGCATAGGGTTGAACTGCACTGTGAAAAAAAACAAATATACTGTGACTCTTTGACCTGGCTGAAGGACTGTTTTGTTTTGCCGAGTGTACCTTTATAGGGTTGCTGAACTGCGTGCGGCAACGCTTTCGCACGTAAAGGACAATCGCTTGGGGACTTTGGAGCTGTGCCCAGCTATTAGCTATTAGCTTTGGCGTCAGCTGACTGACTGACTGACTGACTGTCTGCCTGCCTGCTTGCCTGTCTGTCTCTCTGTCTGTCTGTCTGCCTAGTTGGTTGGTTGGTTTTGGCGTATATAATTCATTTTGTCACTTCCTGGCCAAGAACTTGGACTTGGGGTTCGAACGAACTGACTGACTGACTGACAGACAGGTCACTTCCATTTAGCATCCGTTTCAGTTGCAGTTGTCTGCACACAAAAGCGCCTTGGCATAATCACTGATGCGTTTACTAATGTCTATTAAAAAGCAAACTCAAGCATATACCAACCACCCCCCAGCCACCCACCACCCTCCCCAACCGCTCATTGTCTTCGAGCGTGGCGCCAAGCGGCTAATACATTTAAGTAGACAGCTCGTGGTTTCAAGCATTGTATGTGTGTGGCGGCTTGTCAAAGAGAAAACCAACCACACATACGCGCGCGTCCTGCCAAAGGGACAAACGCACATTGATGCTTCCTACGCCAGCCTTTTGTCTTGACAGAGACTGGATAGCTGGTCGCTACTTTTCTTATTTCGCTTGTCTTGTCGCTGCCTTGTTAGTTGGCTCAATGAGTCGGGGAGTCGTTTGTTGCTCGCCTGCGGTTCTCACATTAATGTAATTTAATTTTATAAAAACTGCGCTTGGGGGGGTTGTTATACCATGTATATATACAACGTAGCTGTGGGATTGACAGTTCAGCTGTCGTTTACTTTGATCTTAAAGACATACACATGTAGCAGGAGATTGGCGATTGCCGTCCAGGTTCTGTGTCCCGTTTCCTGTTTTCTCTGTTCCAGATAATCAGTACACGTCTGTTACTGAGTTCATCAATTAGGGATTGCTTTTAAGGCTAGTGAACTTTGCTAGCCAAACGCGAATTCAGTTCACAAAACATCTTGTATGGTGATAAGATTTTTGGGATTAGCTTAAGAAAGTATTGCAAGGTTTTAAGTAATTGCCAAGATGGAAAAAAGTGCGAGATAATTAAGTTAAATTCGAGTTTTTCTTGTACTTTCCATTCATATTCATTTTATTTCATGGTTTATCTATATAGTATATAATATTTGAACATTAGAGTGCTACACGTAGGATTATTATTTATCGATAATATACAAAAAAAATAAAAATATTCTCTCATCGTTAGCATTGAAATATTTTTATCAAAGCAACAATTTTGTGAAATTTTTGCTGTGCATATTATTTCACAATTATTGATACTTAGCTTAGATCCATTTCAGATGTCTGACTATTCAGGCATGTACAATTTAAAACCCATTGAAAACACATAAACATCCGGCATTGCTCACTATAAAAGGCAATGCACTAAGCGCATCTGTTACATATAGGTCTAGGGATCGGAAGTTCAAAAGTGATACAGACTGAAAATTCAATGTATAATAGAATCAATCTTTTAGTGGCGCTATGCCTGTGTTTAAGTACTCTAACGCAACCAGCATGGGTAATGTTAAAAGAAAGGGAAACGGGAAAGGAAACTTTTACATTACAACTTCCTACTCTTTCTCTCTCTGTCTCTCTCTGTCTCTCTCTCTCTCTCTCTCTCTCTCTCTCTCTCTTTCTCTCTG
The DNA here is from genome assembly GCA_035044485.1 of Scaptomyza reducta. NCBI lineage: Eukaryota > Metazoa > Arthropoda > Insecta > Diptera > Drosophilidae > Scaptomyza > Scaptomyza reducta. Next base: position 275,034 of record JAWNNV010001104.1, on the reverse strand, counting down.
TAGACACGTACTGTATCTGTGTCGCTGAATATGTCCTTAACACGCAGTGAAGTAGAAGATAATAATGTGACAACTTCGGCTAGCCCAAAGCTAACCCAAGAGATCCTCCAATCATGTATGAGGGAGACAGAGACATCGATGTTACAGCTTAAGTTCTTTCGGTTCAGCCTGCTCTTCAATGATAACACCAACAATGAGATTGAACTGGGCACGACAACTGGCGACGTTGGTGATGTTGATCTCAATAATGACAATAGTCTGGCTGATTTCGAATATGGTAGTACGACACCAGTTTTGGATCTGAAGCGTAACGAACCGCTCCAGTGTTTTGGGCGTTGTTTGTACGAGCGTTTGGGCCTGGTGCATCCTGACATGATGCTGGAGGATGCATTCCGTATGCAGCTAGTGAGTCTAATGCTACGCCTCAAGCCAGATCTAGAAGAGTGCAAGCAACTGAGCAGCAAGAATCGTTGTGAGGCCGCCTACAAGCTGCACCTATGCTACTATCATCTAAAGAATCTGGAGGCGGAGCAACAGCTTCGTGTTGTTATCGAGCGTAACGACAATGAAGATAACGACACTGCAAATACGAATGGTAATGAGAATGTTAGTGAAAATGGTTTGAGTGAAACGGCCGAAAAGGCCAACGAGATCATGAATGCCATTCGGCGTTATGGAGAGAAGATGTCAACAAACTCATAGATAATATTGATAACATATATGTGTGGACCTTATCTGAATATGTAGGCGTGTAGCGGGGGGCTTGAATGCTCAAATGCCAAAGAAGAGTCGCTGATAATTTTAATATATATTAAGAATTTAATTGATCTGGTTGCCTACAATTGATTGGTATGCTTAAATTAAAATAATTAAACTTATATTATACCTCAGGCAATGGTATGGTTTTATTTTTCTTTATGGTTTTTTTTCCCACCTAACCATTATAACCTTTTTACCAAAAAAATATAAGTTATAAATTATAAATATATATTATATAAATCAAGTCAAGTTTAAATTTTATTAACTGAGGGAAACAACTTTTATTTCCTTTTTTTGTGTATTTTTAAGGTTCTATTTTATAATTTATGTAAATGATGTTAAAAAAGTGTAGCATGCTTTTAGGCTGTGCATGCAAATTCTGCATAGCTTTAGTGTTTACTCCATATAAAGAAAAAACTTCAACTTTATATAATTGCTTTCAAATACATTAATTTAACAGTTTAATTAAAGATATAATGCATTGAAACACGACATAAAAATAAACACAAAATTGTTATTTATTCAAGAAATTAAAACACACAACAAAAAAATAAATAGACATATCAAAGAATATGAAAAACAGAGCATGTACAGAACTATACGCATTTGACAGGTCATCTCAGTAGATAAACACACATATAAATTGTTAAAAAATAAATAATGTCAAAAACAATGTTTACTTAATTGCAAAACCGATGCGGGAAAGACAAATTTAACGCTATGTTTTTTTTTTTTTTTGTAACAATTTTATTTCAATATTTGTCAAAGAAAATTGCACGCAATTTCAAACGGAAATTAAATTAAATTATAATTTAATAACTTAATCAAATAAATAAGTGGGAAACACATAGTGTACATACGAGGCAGATATGTACAGCCTTTGGCTATTTAAGCAGCTTGAAATGTTCAATAAATCAGTTCGAAAATAATCCAACAAGATGAAAGTACAGATTTTTACTACATTTCTAGTGGTTTGCTCGTGCTACGAGCCGGTTGTGGTAAGTGTAAAGCTAAATATAAAAATAATATGATTTGAATCATCACATTTCTAACAGTCGCAAGGTGCGGCTGAGTTAGCTGCCTATCAGGGTTTGCAGCAGGCTTGCATTAAGGAGTTGAAGATACCCGCTGCCGAGGCGGCACTCATTGCAGCCGACAAGGATGTGACGAATGGCTCCGAGGGATTCAAGTGCTATCACAACTGTCTGTACCAGAAACTGGGTCTACTCACGGCGGAGGGCAAACAGAAAAGCGAGGCCATTATCAGTTATGTCCAGAAGAAGTACAACAAAGCAACGCTGGACAAGATCAGGAGTCAGTTGACCAGTTGTGCTGCCAGCGCTCCGAAAGGTGCCAACAATTGTGACTATATGTATAACTTTGAGCAGTGCGTGTCGAAGGCACTTAAGGCTTAAATACGAGAGGGGAGTTGAGGGGTGGCTTCTGCACTTTGCACATAAATGATAAGCGAGCGGGCAGCAATAACAGCAACGACAACAACAACAGCAATCACGCGGCAAAATCCGTTAAATAATAAAGTTATTTTACAATATTAACGCATTTGCAGCATAATCGGGAGGTATGAAGGAGCCAACACACACCCACACACTCACACACACACGAGCATTGTGCATTTAATTATGCAAATTGAAAATGGCAAATGAGCCAACACACACACAAACACACACAGCACACTTTTATATATCTATATATTGTATATGCATGTACAAATATGTATACATAATCCATTTAAGCTGCTGGCTGCCCAGTCCAGAGGCCAACTAAAGCTGAAATTAAGCTGTGACAAACTGTGACGCATCACAGTGAAAGCCAACCATCCAAAAAAAGATACCCAGTCGGACCACTTTAGAGCTACAAGAGCCCACACTTAATCTTGCGTGAGGTTTCAAATGTACTTTCAGCCGTGTTCGTCTTTTAAGCTCTTTTCCATTTAACCTTTTATTTTTTTATTTTCATGTTATTTTATTTTTATTTTTATTCGACTGCAGAACTTTTCTCTTTTCTTATGTTGTCCCATAGAAATATTATGAAGATGTGAACTGAATTTTTTAAGTTATTCTTTGAAAAAGCTCTCTAAAAAGCACAACTAAATCTGATTAAGTTAGTTAAATTTTGTGTTAACCAATGCCGAACACATTCTAAAGTAAGGCATTACCTTCCAAAGCACACAGCGCAAGTAATGCATTCGAGAAGGATATGCAATTCAAATGGGCTATTGATACACACACATAGATAAATGCATTCCCCATAATCACCCACCTCCACCCCGTTAAGCAAACACATGTTGTTTTGTCTATTATGAAATGCAGTAATTATTATTGTTTTTTCAATGCAAGTATAAATTAATTACAATTTGTCAGCATGCAGCTGTTGGATGCTTTAAGCCTTAATTTCGGTTTGCTTGAAGGACTCAAAGCAATCGTGCAGCTTGGCTGCGGTATCACATTTGTTTTCACCCTTGATGCCACTGCACTTGGTCAAAGCCTCACGAGTCTTCTCCTCACCAATGACGGCGCCCAGTTTCTTCAGGACAACCTCCTCCTGAATGGCACCGTCCTTCAAGGTACCGACCTTCTCGAAGAAGCAGTTGGCAAAGCATTTGATGTTCTCGGTAGGATTCTTGAAGTCCTTGGCCCTCACCTTGGCAATCTCCTCGTCGTTGAGGCCGATCTCCTTATAGCACTGCTCGCCATACTGTTTGGTCAGAGCCTTTTGTTCCTCGGTCAGTTCAATGGGCTGTATGCGAGACGATTTAACAATTATTCTGCGTACTTTTAAACCACCTTCGGGTACTTACCGTAGCCACAGCCAGAGCCGCAAACACAGCACTCAAAGCGATCACAAAAATTGGATTCATGTTGACTTGTTATGTGTTGTTAGAACGCTGAAGAAGTTCTGATGTCTGATGGAGCACAAGTTTTGGCTTTTATAGTCTCAAATTTTGCGGCTAATGATAACCGGTTTCATTTCTTAATGGCCCCGAGGCAATGATCTATTGAAGCTGTCGCTTGTTTGTTGCCTATATTGTATTTTTTTAAACTATTTTATTTTTTTTTACCCTAATGAGCAAGCACTTTCGTCAACGTCTAGCCTGCGGGCGAGCTCTATGAAAGCAAACTATTGTCTTCTTGCGATTTAATTTTTTTTTTATTTTCTTTTTTATATGCGAAGTCCGACGATCAAATCAATTATGCATGCAGACGGTCTGAAGTGTGGTCTCAAGATCATTTCGGCTTTTACCAGTTATGTTTATTTTGTTTTTTGTTTTTTTGTTTTTTTTTGGGTGTAACACATTTAGCGGGAGTTGGTACAACAAGAACAACAACATCAACAGCAGCTGCTTAATCATTATCGCACTACTCAATCAGCAGACCAAATGAAACTTTGCACTTTGGCCAGAACTCACAGAAGGTGGGGGGCAGCTGTGGGTAGCGGTGTGTGGTAAGTCGTATTGAAAGTTGAGATGAGCAAAGAGGTGGAAAGAGAGAGAGAGAGAGAGGAAACGAATGGCAAGTAAAATACAGACGACGGCAAAGTTTTTTCATTTGAATCCTATTATTTCAACGTAGTTGTAATCTTATTATCCACGAGATGACAGCAAAATGACATTTAGAAAATTTCACGCTGTGTGAAATGTACAAAAACAAACAAATGCAAGAAAGTCAGCACAGAGCAATGCGTGTGGGTGTAAACTTAGAAGTGAATACAGTACTAAAGCGAGAGAGAGAGAGAGAGAGAGCGAGGGGCAGCTGGAAGAAGTCGAAGGAGCTGGCGCTGTTGGCGCTGATGCGTAATGCGCCTGCCACTTCTCTAGCTGCTGCTGCTGCTTGCTGTTGCTCCTTGTGAGCAAGTTTTTGCTTCCCACTCTTGTCTGTTTGCCTGTCGCTGCTTTCCTTTTAATTTCAATTCTGACATTTGTTTGTCTGCTGTCAAAATAAAGTAGCTTTTGCGCCAAACAGAAATAAACCCAAACCCAAACCCAAAACCGAAACCCAACCAACAAACAACAGATTGCGATTGAAAATTTGCCAACGCCCCAACCAAATAATAATAATAATAAACTAAAGCTTGTTTGACTTTGTGTAAATTCTTTAAAATCCCCACGTTGTAATCTTAATTCAATTTGCTTGCGGTTCAGCCAACAACAAGTCGAAAGTTATGCTCAAAATGTTGAAGAAACTGACATATGGTGAAAGCACTTTGGCAAGAATAATGTGGCAAAAAGTTATTTTAGGTACTTAAGCTTTTGTGTGGGTATTTAAAAATGATTTTTTATTGATTGCTCTGACAGATTTCGATTTAAATAGTAAATGAAATCAATTTCAAAACTTTAATAGAATTTCTTAATATTTTATTTCGTCCGGCAAAAAGTTTGTTCATGCTGTGATGAACTTTTATAGTTTTTCAAGTGTCTCAGTTTCTTCAATTTCTTGAACTTAAATCCACTTAGCCAATATTGCCTGTTTGCTTATGACAGCTTAATGTTTATTTAAAGCCTGGCGCAAAAGAATTTATGTACTATGCTTAACGCTTGAATTATCTGTAAAGCGTTATAAATAGAGTCAACGTATCTCGAAGCCAGAACAATGAGCATTGCTTCGAGTTGCCCAATGTCTTTTCCATAAGCTCTACCTCACTCTCTCTCACACTCTCTCTCTCTCTCTCTGTCTGTTCTTTTCTGCGCTACACAGATGTCTTCCCCAGCCCAGCTCCTCTGCTCTAAGCTACGCTAGAAATTAAGTACAATTTTCATTTTAAATTAAGCTGCCAAGCAGGCAGCCAAACCCCCCTATCCACCACCCGCCGCCTTTTGCCACACCCCCTTGTTGACTGCTTTCACAGCATTCAACGTCATTAATCACCACAGAAGCAACAACAACATCATTTGCTAGCCAAAGCATTTGTCAGAGCCTTTTTGGGTTACTTTTACTTTGGCGCGTTTCGAAGCATTTTCTAATCGTCCAAACGAGAAAAAACTCATGCAGCACATGTCAGAGGGTGCTGCCCCCACGACGAACCCCCTTAACCCCTCGCCAGCTACTAACAATGTTAACTCCAATTGGTTTGCCCACCTGTCTAAGAGAGCGGGAGGTTGGGGTTGAGGAGAAAAATGGTCGCTAAATTTGCGTGAAAAGGCAAATAATTTTCCAAAAAAAATTCCCGGGGGGTTCTAAATAAGTAAATTTAAATTGCATTACAAAAAGAAAGCAAAAAAGTTGCCGCCTTTTATTTATACATTTTCTCCTGCTCAATTCTACATATTTATATTTTTTTTTTGAGTATTTTTTTTTTGGTTTTGATTGAGGCTCTACAACAAGTTTCTGTTGCTGCTGTTATAAATTTGCGTGTCAAAAGCGACGCGGTAAAGTTTTTTTGATGTTTCGCATACGAATTCGAATGTCGCTTCCCCTCCCCTCCATTACCCTTCCTCTGTCACTCTCTCTCTACATGCTGTTCTATGTTGTTGTGCAAATGTTAATGTCCTTATCAGCGCTTCAGCATTTTTACATGTGTCCCGTTTGAAATATGCGGCGCTGTTTTTCTGCCACTTTGCATGCGGTCGAGTCGAGTTTGGCGGTTTTGCAATACCCTATCGAAGGGCTCGCTATGGGGTATATTGAGTGTTGGAGTTATTTCGTTGAAGTTCAAGGCAATTTTCTTGTTGATTGAAGAGAAATATTAAGCAATTGTGCTTCAATCGAAAGTATATCTTTAACTTAAGCATAATACTTATAAAAGGTGGCAGAAATCTTTAGTAGTTGTGATACAGAAAGCTCTTCTATCCAGGTCCCAACCATAAAGCTCTTTTTCCTATAACCAAATCTTTCAATTGTTTTTTAGCATATTTTTTAAAGCAATTATCCGAAAAAAAACTCTAGAGATTTCAGTGACATCCATAATATTCTAAGAAGGAGTTTAAAAATGCTTTAACCAAACCTTCGAAATCTAGTTTCCATTTCAAATTGCTTGTATAGAAAGTTGAGTGATCAGATCATAGCTTTAAAATATTATTATCTCAAACTTCTACTTTTCCGTTAAGAAAGATAATATCTTTAGATATAAGATTCTTAGATTCTTACTTCATCTAACACAAACTCTTTCTATCTGCAATCGACAAATAGTTGTAACTTTCTTTCAATCACTTGAGCAGGATAACAGGGTATAAACTAAAAGAGTTTTGCCAATTGAAATCGTTTTTGTCTGTCGTTCCTGTTTTTTTTTTGTTTTTTTTTTGTTTTTTTTTTGTGTGTGTGTTTGCTTCCGTTGCAGTTGATGTCAAGTGTCAAGTGTTGGACAGTTGAAGTTATTTATTATAACGACAATTACATAGGAACCCAACAACGTTGATGGTTCAGCTAGTGGTGCTGGTGGTGCATAGCGTTTCACGTGTTGTCCGTTTGTCAATAATTACATTTGCGTTAAATGTAAATTAGAAAATGCCATACAAACAGAAAAAGAAGTGGCCATAATCGTATGTTCTTAAAGCCACGCCCACCGAAAAACACACACAAACACACACAGAAATAAAGTAACTGTGAGTAACGCCCACATTTTGCCCCATTCGAAAAATCTGTGCTTTGCTTTTGTATATGTTGTTGAATTTATTTCCCAAAGCGAGAGAAAGAGAAAAATTTGCTAATGTAATGATGCTTAAAAGTGTTTCAAAGCATTTCTAACCATTTGCCATGTTTATTTTTATTTAAATGCCAACATGTGCGGATGTATGTCTGTGTATATTCACATGTTTACGTGTGTGTGTTTCTCTCTTTTACGTATGTATTTGCATTTTTGTTAGTGGGCGTTTGATTGAATTGAAAATGCTTTGCCAAATAATGTTGCCACGCGTGCCCTTCCTTCGCATAGCATTCGTCCTTTTTCCGTCTACTGTTATCCTGCGTCTTAGCTTTGCTTTTGTGTACGCTGCCTTGCTTTCCTTAAGGGTTAAAGCAACTCGCACATAATTTGCTAAATGGCTTAAAGTGTGAGCTTGTACAGCAACATTGAAATCAGCAGCCAAAAAAAAGAACAAAAAAAAAAAAAACAGCCAGACAAATCAACAAGAGACTTCAGCAAAAAGAATTTTCGTCTAAAATTAGAATATAATGGCATTCAAGGGCTAAGTAATTGACTGCTCCTTGTGGGTATAAATCAAAGCGTTTCATGTGCGTCTAAAAATATATCACACGAAATATCGTACTGCTTTTGAAAATCGGTTGATTTTTTCGTGAAGAATTTTTTCAAGTTAAAATTATGTTTTAAACTGGAAATGCAGTCTTGATTTATGTGGCAATCCATGACTTTTAAGGTATTTCATTTGAAAATCGGTTGAGTTTTGAGGGAGCTATGACTTTGGAAAGTTCTGATGTAGGTTCACGTTGATTTTTTTGGGAAGAATTTTTTCATGAATTTCGAGTGAAAATTATGTTTTAAACTAAATATGCATTCTTGATCTATATGACAATCCACGACTTATAAGGTATTGCATTTGAAAATCGGTTGAGTTTTGAGCGAGCTATGACTTCTGACTCATCTTCAAGTTGATTTTTTTTTTTGAGAAGAATTTTTTGGTGACTTTCGAGTTAAAAATATGTTTTAAACTGGAAATGCAGTCTTGATCTATATGACAATCCACGACTTATAAGGTATTACATTTGATAATCTGTTGAGTTTTGAGGGAGTTATGACTTCGGAAATTTCTGACCCATCGTCAAGTTGATTTTTTCGTGAAGAATTTTTTCATAAATTTCGCGTTCAAATTATGTTTAAACTTAATATGCAGTCTTGATCTATATGACAATCCACGACTTATAAGGTATTGCATTTGAAAATCGGTTGAGTTTTGAGCGAGCTATGACTTCTGACTCATCTTTAACTTGATTTTGTCGTGAAGAATTTTTTCATGAATTTCGAGTGAAAATTATGTTTTAAACTAAATATGCAGTCTTGATCTATATGCCAATCTATGACTTATAAGGTATTACATTTGATAATCGGTTGAGTTTTGAGGGAGTTATGACTTCGGAAATTTCTGACCCATCGTCAAGTTGATTTTTTTTTTTTGAGAAGAATTTTTTGGTGACTTTCGAGTTAAAATTAAGTTTTAAACTGGAAATGCAGTCTTGATCTATATGACAATCCACGACTTATAAGGTATTGCATTTGAAAATCGGTTGAGTTTTGAGCGAGCTATGACTTCTGACTCACCTTCAAGTTGATTTTTTCGTGAAGAATTTTTTTATGAATTTCGAGTGAAAATTATGTTTTAAACTTAATATGCAGTCTTGATCTATATGACAATCCACGACTTATAAGGTATTTCAAGTTAAGAAAAGTTAAGAACATTTTCCAAAAACATTTATCCTTAGGCTGACTTTCAGCTTTGATTATATAACGTCTAAGTTTCAATATTGATATCATCTCCCGCTCATAAGTTTTAAGTATATGATGGCTATTAAAAGTTCAAAACCGTTTCAAAAATCGTTCCACCAACTAATTATCTAGCCTTCAGCACTATCTATCACTAACTTACAGCTGACATTATCAGCAATAATTTTCAGATAATAACTTTTACAAATTCCATGCCAAAACTCTTCACCTATTTCCACTTGAGCTTAGTTTTCATTAAGATGTGTCTATGAAAAGTTGAAAATCGTTATAAAAATCATTCTACCGATAAACTATCCAACCTTTAGATCAATGTTATGCTTCTCGCATACAGCATGTGCTAATAGCTCAGCTATAATATGCACATAATCCCACTTTGTGCTTAGTTCAATGCCAGAACTCTTAACTTTTTGTGCTGCCACTTCTCGTTTTATTTGTCTTTTGTGGTGTGTCAGCTTTAGTTAGTATTTTTTTTGCTGCTGCTGCTGCTGCTGCTTACTATGATGCACTTGTGGGCTTGTGTATTCGCGCATAATACGGCATATGGTCTCTCTATCTCTTCATATCCATATATCCGTGTCTAACGAGCGCACGCTGCGCCACTACAGCCACTATAATATGCCAAATTAAAACTTTAACTAGCGCGCCGAGTGTCCTACAGCAAGGAACATAAGGTGCAGCGGCAAAAGCGAGGCAAAGCCGGCGACAGACTGTCATCATTATCATTAACAGACGCCACGGTTCTCGCACCTTCTCTCCGTGCTTCCGTTGCTGTTGCGGCGCTTATTATTGTCGGTGAAGTGGCCGCCATGAGCAGTCCCAGCGTCACTTCAACCACCCCCCTTCATCCATGCCCCAAAAAGTTGTCACATGACAGAGGCGCAGCTTCCGTTGCACGGTTCGCGGCAGACGGCTTAGTATAAGTATCTTTCTCTCGCGAGCGTGTGTGTGTGTGTGTGTGTTTTTTTATGAGCTGTTCGCATAAAAAACAAAAATGCACGCGTTAATCTTTCTAACAAACCAGCGATGTACGCATGTGTGTGTGTGTTTGTTTGTGTGTGTGGCAAGGTTTATGTTGCAAATAACTTTGCTTGCACTTTGGCCTAACATAATTTATGCACTACATTGCAGCAAGAGCACCGTACTTAACCTAGCCCCGCCCATTGCCAGCCTATGTTCGGTGGGGGGGGGGGGGCGTGGCATTCAACGCTAGCTAAGTTTAACACTCACATTTATAATTACATGCTTAGGATATGGCCCAGCCACTTTTCCACATAATGGAACCTTACCAACTGCATATATAATTAAATACAAGGTTGTAAATTAAGCGAATCGCAACAAGAAAAACGAAGCGTGTTAAACAAAATATGTAAATCTTGCGCAATTAAATTGTATTTATATAAAAAAGTGCTCTTAAACTAATTAGACGGATGGATTGATATAGGAAATTCGTACTTTTAGTTAAATGAATAATACAAAATATAGCTGAAGATTCTTTTAAAAGTTTTTCAAAACATTCTTTTGTCTAACAACATGTTTAACTATATCTTGAACATGTTTTAATATTAATAAATTTCTTTACCAAACAAAAACCAATGAGATAGCTTTCCTTCCTCATTATAGTCACATTATCAATAAAATAAATGACTATCCTTAGATTAAAATATTATTACATTAGTACATGTGTCAACTGCCTTATTCATTAAGTACTCAACAAGAACATGTCATTATATATATAGCATATGCACTTAACATAATACAATTTCTATCTACATACACTTCATACTAAAACGATAAGATTGTTTGGGTTTCTTCGACAAATTCAAATCGTTTTCGCATTTGTATCATAACAATAAACGTATTTTCTTATCTTTGGGGCTGGCAATGAACAATTTTAGCGACCCAAACCTCAAAGCATTCTGCAAAACACTAAAGGACAATTTCGTTTTTAATGTCCTTCTCTCTGTTTATAATTGCACTCGAAAGTTTTGTGGCGCATGCGTTCGCTTAGTACAAAGACTTGACGCTAGTCTAACAAATGGCGCCACTGTGCGGAGAGAATTCTCTGCTGAGAGAGATTCACTTTCGCGTAGACTCTCTCTCTCGCTCTCTGTCGCTCAGCCAGCTGTTGGCAACGAGTTGAGGTCGTGTTTTTTGCCGCCTCGGCGCCTTGAAGCATGCTTCGTTTTCTTTTTTACTTTTCCATACTCTATATAGTATATATTTATTTTTGTTGTATTATTTGGTTTTTCCTTAGCAGCCTCGTTGCTGTTGTCGCTCAAATGCTTTGGGTTGGTCTCTAACAGTTGTCGACAACGGGAGCGGTGAAGGGCGGTGGGTGGGGGGTGGTGGCAGCGAACATTGTTGCTGGCGTTGTTGTTGTTGTTGTTGTTGCCTTCAATTCAATTTTTCGCCAGCTGTTGTGCTTAATTTGAACTTTAAGCATTTTTTCCATTTTGGCTCCTTCTGTTCGTTCAGCTCGTCCTTTTCCCCATACGTTGTTGGTCCTGTTTGTGTTGCTTTTGCTGTTGTTGCTATTGTTGTTGTTTTGGGCATTTCCGGCTTTAACGTTGCGGCGACAGTTCAATGCGTATGAAAAACCCATTGGCAGCCATCGCCATCGCCAGAGCCAGAGCCAGTTAGCCATTGTAGGTCAGCCTTTTAACCGCTAATGAAGACTTATACCAAAATAAGCGTTACTTGCTTCTTCCCCCCTTGTCCAGAACGTTTTTGGCTGGGTAATGCACTTATTTATAGGTAGTGTTGGATTCCGTTTCAAATATAGCCAGTTGACAGTATAAATAATGTGTTCCTTTCCCAAAATTTATGGCACTTGTATGTCTTCCTCTTCGCTGTCTCTCTCTTTGGTCTGCTTCAACTTGACTGCTATAAATTAAAGCGGCGAAGCCTCCGTGTGTTTGTGTGTGTGTGTGTGTGTGTTTGCCCATCCACCCACACACACACACACACACAGACATGAGCTGAACAGAAATCGACACGCAAGGCAACACAATCACACACTCGAAATTAATTGCATAATAATCATGTATGTATATTATAGATACACAACTAAAAAGTAACCGCCGTGTAAGCGGTTTTAAAGTATTTAGACATAAGGATTTGCCACACATTAATTGGCATAAGAGACGACACTTGATTTGACTAATTAAACATCTAATTAACTTCTTGATGTTAAACTACTTTTATTACAACTACAAAATTCCAGCGATAAGCTCTATAAGATGGTGCAACATAAGACACGGGTACGTGCATGTCCATGATGATGATGATGATGCGGTGGCGGTCCATGTCCATGATGATGTCCCCCATGTCCGCCATGATGTGGTCCGCCATGGCCATGACCATGTCCTCCTCCGTGTCCTCCATGTGGTGGCGGCATTTTAACGTTTTCGAAATGTTAGACGTGCGATTCGTGCGAACAATTGAAGCTTACTAAACCCTTCTTCAGATAGCCAACAAATAACCATAACATGATTTCATACCCGATATATATTGGCTAAGATAAGGCTTATCTAATCTCAAGTGCAAATCAATAGAAGTATTTGGTTAAACTACAACAGGGCATGAGTAACTGCAATTTGGCATGTTCATATTTTTAGTCATAGGCAATAAAAAAACTAAATAACAAAACAAAAAAAAACCCTACAAATAAAAATAACTATTCGACCAAGCCCTTTCAACTGATAAGAAATAGCGGTCATAAATAAGGTGAATCTTTAGCTTGACTTTTGAAAGAGTTTACAAAAATAGTTTACTCTTTTTTTTGTTATAAGAAGTTAATATTTCATTAATATTAAATCATTTAAAATATTTTTTCCTAATATACTAGATCTTCAAAACTAAGATGCAGGAATAAAAGTTTTTCAAAAACCAAATGAATAAACACAAATTTCTTAGTTTTCTTTTTATAGTATAAAAGAATAAAACATTTTTTTTTATTGTTATTGTTTCAATAGAAAAGAAGTCTTTTAGAAAATTAGACGAATCACATATGGTTTTGAAATAAGAAATATTAACGTGAAATAATCACATTGGGAAAAAAAGTCCGAAGTAAATTCCTTTTCAGCTGCTGCTTAATTTCTGATATCAGTCTAATTTAACGGGGGTGAGGTCCATGATGATGGGGAGGCGGGCAGTGATGAACAGGTGGACAATGCTGATGCGGCGGTGGTCCATGGTGGTGTGGAGGAGGTCCATGGTGGTGTGGGGGAGGTCCATGATGGTGTGCTGGAGGTCCATGATGGTGTGCTGGAGGTCCATGATGGTGTGCTGGAGGTCCATGATGGTGTGTGGGAGGACCATGATGATGGTGATCAGGTGGTCCATGATGATGATGTCCCGGGGGTCCGTGTGCAGGAGGTCCGTGATGATGCATTGCTGAAGCGTTAAGTCTGCGAACGGGTAAAGTAACCGTGTACTACTGAGTTCTCCTGGATGGCTGCACAAGTTTTATAATATTGTACTTCACTTAGAATCTTTTATGGGTTTCTGCAGATAAGATTGTTATCTAATCTAGACGTGGGTCGGTCGTGCTAATCAATTGTTTTGACTATTGATTTAGCAAAGTTTGGTTTTTTATGAGCAACGTCTAATAAATATTATGTGAATTTGTCATGATTGGTTTTTTTGTTTTGGCAATCCCCTTAGTAGGTACTTTATGACGTGTTAGATGGGAATTTGCCAAAGTATGAGTATCATTTTAAGATAATTATTTCTTCATAGAAAGTTGGAGGTGTAGGAAAATATGTTTGATAAATATCTATTTATTAAAGGCAGTAAAGCTTGCATATAAAATTACTATTCAAAGTAAAAATAATTATTTCTTTAATGTGCATGGTGTGGAGGTTCCGGCTGATGATGTGGAGGTTCCGGATGATGATGTGCAGGTCCCGGCTGATGATGTGCAGGTTCCGCCTGATGATGTGGAGGTGCCAGATGTTGAGGTAAACGACAAATAGGAACAACCTTCTTAGGAGTTGACTCATGGTGTCCTGGTCCAGTTGGTCTACGTTGTTCTGGTGGTGGTGGCATTTTCTTAGTTGACTCGTTACAAACTCCAAAAACGTTACGTTCAAGACTCAAGCTTATTGATTGGCAAAGTTTCTTTGTATTTATACAATCGCAAAGCTTTTTTAAACGTTTGTTTACCTTAAAAGTTGGAAAAGCCCACAACAAAGTTCGCTTTGAACTTATAAAGCTAAACGAGGTAAACATTTGTGGGAGCTTAAACAGACTGTTATGAGTCGATGGGTTATTATCAGTTTTCGTTTTATGTTGCTTTCTATTCTCTATGAGACTTTACTTATGAACATTATTTGGAATGTAGCTTGTCTCTTAATTACATTCTTACAAAAACATCAAGCACATATGATTACTATTGCCCATCGATTGAGTGCGCACTTCAGTTACTTGCTCGCATGACCTAACTAACTAACTGGCTCAAACTATCTGGCTAAAATCACACACTCACAAAAAAGTTGAGAAAGAAGGGGAAAAAAGGGCAGCGGATTTGGCTTTTTGAATTCAATTAATTTTATCTGCATCAATTTAGCCTTTATAATCGCATCAGAGTGCGCCAAACTCGTAGCACATTCTCAACTAGAGCAGCACGAGTTCGAGTCACGGGAGAAATACTCGATAAAAATGTAAAAAAAAAATAAATAAAAAAAAAAGAAGGAAAAACCACTCGAAAGGGCCGCTGTTGCTCGTAAAATGTATAAAGTCATTGCAAAAGCCAATTTGTATATCAGCGACAGCGACTCGACTTCAACGATGGAGGCCCGAGCGATTATCAAAATGCGAATATGGCACACACACAAACACAGAAAGCGCCAGGCAAAACTTACTTAAAATGCCCTTAGTCGAGCAGAGTGAGGTTTTGGGTCGAGTTTGGGTTCTGTGCTGTGCTGAGCTGAACTGTTCAGTTGCCTTTCTTCATGGCAAACAATTACATTTCACAGATTTACGTTTGCTGGGCGCTTTGGTCGCGTGTGTTGCATGCTATTAGTGTGTGTCCTTTATTTGGCTTATGGAGCTTACATTACCGCCAAGTTATCCGGACTCTCTGACTCTGGTTTGGGTTTGTGGGGCAACTGGCGCTTTCAACTGCTGTTCTGATGTGTGCCGTCTAAATATGAGAATGTTGTGTGAAAATGTTTAAAATCCACGCGAGCTTTTTCAAGCGCAAATGCTTAGCACGCCAGCTGAATGCGAACAGGGACGTCGAAAGGATGAAACGGAAAAGGGGTTTCCTATGGCATATGAAAAATTACTTACAAGTAAATTGAGAAAGAAAAGTTAGCACAAGCAAAGACAAGTGAAATAATGTTGGGAAATGAAAAAAAAATATATTGAAGCTATGATGAACTATATAAGTAATCCCAAACTTATCCATCCAACTGCCTGCCTACGCCACTGACATTGACAACTAGGAGCTGGGGGGAGTTATTCGGTTTGACAGAGTATAAGGAGCGGTTAGCGTCCACTTTTGCATACCACAGCAATGGCGTGTGAGCAACAATGGGAAAAAGAAAGGGAAGTAAATAGTGGAAAAGGCATAAATAATAGCAAATAATACGGCGACAATGCGCACAAATTTGCCGCTAAAGTGTAGTCATTGTCGGCCTCGGCCTCATGTGCGTGAGACAGCCAAAAACGAGGCGGGTCCATAATGAAAAGGGAGTCGCGGAGGGCGCAAGAGGGGCACTGGCCACACTTGAGTTGCCATTTTGCATGAATTCGCTATTTAAATTTATTATACATTAGATTTATGTTCGCGTTGAGTTTGCCCCTACTACACATCGTATATAGTATAGTATAGAATGACGCCTACGACTCTTAACACTTATCATTGGCCTTTTTGTGGTCGCTCTGTCGTATACGTAATCCCCCACTAGCACTAACTTTAGCTGTGTGTGTGTGTGTGTGAGTGTTTTAAGTGATTTCTTACACTTGGCCAGGCACATGCACAATTATATTATTATACGACGAGAAGCCAATCGAGTGGTCGGAGGTCGGAGTATGTTTGTGCCACTTCTGTCACATGACTTGCGGTTAAATATTGCTTCAAGCACATAGTTTTTTAGCTTTAGTTTGGTGTTTAATAATATGTTTTGGTTTTGGGTTGCGTTGCGTGGCCAGTTTCCAGTTGCAAGGTGCTTATTTGAAGTGTGACAGAATTCAAATTTGAAACGGAAACGACAAATCCTGCACGCCTGTCCCACAACACGCAGACCTGCTTTGATGGCATAATAATATACGGTTATCGTTAATCGGAAGATAAATATTGAAAGCCATTTTGAATACAGTAAAAGTTCGAAATCATTTTCAAATGTTTTCAACTTTTTCATCTAGAGCTCATTGTTCTATCAGTTAGTTAGTTCTGTGTTTTGAATATGCACGTTCAAAATCAGTCGTAGTTGTAAAAAAAACCAGATATAAAAAAAAAAAACATTTTTTAAAAAAATCTACAAAAAAATATTAAAAATATATAAACACAAAAAAAAAATAAAAAAAAAATTTTAGCAACATGTTTTCAATTATACATGCGCCTCAGGCAGCTGTTGGAAGCGAAATACCCGACTGGATGAAGTTTGATTGGCCTATCGATATACAGCATGATATCTACAGAGATTGGGGCAAGTACTATTTCAATCGACGCCGAGAGAATATGGCTACGCACTATTATACCCAAGCCTTGGGAATTGATGAGTCCGATTATATGACTCTATATCACCGCAGTAAGGCCTTGCGATTGGCAGCTCAAATCGAACGATCATTGAATGATGCAAAAATAGCTTCAAGTATGTAACGTAATATAGTACAACAATATACATATATATATATATAATCGTATTTCTTAGAGGTGGCCAATAAAAAAACCGGACCCAATGCACCTATAAGTCTACAGATATGTGATGCTCTCTTTGATTTGAACAAGTTTGAGCAAAGCATTTCGGAGTTGACTAACAACACTCAAATATTCAGTGGCGTTAAGTCGGAGGGTTTCAAAACGCGTCTCATTGTGGTAATTAAATACCAGATTGATACTATAAACATCGAGATAAACTTGACTTAAACCCTTTGCTTAGGTAAATGATGTCATTAAGGATATTACAGCCAAATCGATGTCTCTGTTCTTCCTGAAAAACTCCAAGCTGGTCGCACACGTTAGAGAGATAAATAAAGCAAAGGAGACAATTGATGAGCGTCCGTTGTGGAAGATACTGAGAGAGCAGGGGAAATGTGATATACTCAGTATACCTGACGAGAAGGTAGATACTTCAGATCTCAAATCATACCACCATACTCATACTCAATCCTGTTTTAGGAAGAGGTTTTATCCCCATTGGAAATAGCTCGAAGGAAGCGAGCTTTCAATGTTCTTCATCAGACCTATCTAAATGATTCCTGGACTGATATTCTATTCATGAAAGAGTTGCGTAATAATCCCAATCTGCTGCTAGATCAGTGCAAGCGCTCGAAAAGTTATCTAAAAACTTTCTCTGTTAAGCAATACGATATTGTCAGACAATTTATGGTAAGCATCACGTTTCATATTTCTAACTTTCTTACAATCAAATACTCTACTTTTGGTTGCAGAAAATGTTACAATCTCGTAGTCCTCTGTACCATGTTAGCTACTTGAAGTTTCCAAATAAGAAAATGCTGGAAAAAAATAAACAGGCCTATCTATTCCGTATACAATACCAGACACATCGTAATATGATTGCAAATCTAAGAGAAATTCGTAGACTGAGAAAGGAAAAGAGAGTTAAGGTATTACACTATGATAACTTTGCGTTTCTATTATCATCGCCCTGAACCTTTCCAGAGTCTCTCGAAGTATGTTGAGAAAATCATGTCGGAATATTATGTGACAAAAACAAATCGCGTCATGTGTTGGAAATTTGAGTTCATGAACGAGGTTTATAATACGCTAGCTCTGGCTATGTCTGAACAGTATCGGGTGCCCAAAAGGTTCAAATATAATCCCAGATCATTGCATCGACTGCTTTTGCTGCCTGTGGATAAGCTCAAAGATATTCAGCCTTTCGTATTCGGGGATCGTTCCACATACCAAGATGGTGATATACAGGATCCTGTAGCTATACACGCAAGGTAAGCACTGATGTAATCAAATCGATATCGATACTGATACAGAAAGCTCTCAGAAAACAAATAAGTCTCATGGAGAAGCGCATGGTGTTCGTCAAGGAGTCCATCGAGAAGTGTTATCTACTGCATCAAATTGCGAGTGTTCATCTACAGCAAGGACACTTCGATGAATGCTGTTTGATTGCCCGAAAGGCAGCCAAAGGTTCGATTAAACCCAAACTCTGAACCACTTTTAACACTAATGAACCATTTATTTAGAAACAAAGAATTGCAACAGCCAGATATGGCGTTTCCTAAGCGTTATACTAATTATAAAGGCAAACACAATGCAGCACAAGGTGGAAAGGACCAAGGAAGCTATAGAGAGGGCAATGCCTATAGCGGAACATCTGAATAGTCCAGAACTCATCCACTTTGTGGATGTGTGCAGAATTTGCAATTATGAGGATACCATGAAAAAACAGAGCACTATACAAAGTAACCGCTCTAGCAAAGCATCTACCATTACTAATTCAAGAGATGAATTAGATGATACAGATGAAACAGGTTCTATGTGATAATTGTCAAAACCAAGTCGAATGTGAAGCATGGCTAAAATTAAATAAAAACACATATTTAAGCAGATCAAATGGGTTTTTTCTTTCAAGACAGATAATTGAAAGATGCGTCTAAGCAGTATTACTGTTATCATCAATGATTTTTCATTACTCATTGGGTTAATATTATTGCTATGCGTTTTATTTTATTTCAAGTAAAAGATTTGCTTGTTATATGAGAAAGATTTAAAAAGATGGAAAGCTATGAAGATGATCCAAAAATGATGTAAAAGCTATTCCGATGACATCTTCTAAGGCCAGAGCTAGTATTTATCGTTGTCATTAATGCATATGTTTCGATTCTGTGCAAATCTGAACATTTCATACCAATCGACGCAAAGCATTTTGATCTAGAGCTCTTTGAAATTTTCAACTACGTATCTTTCTAGAGATTTCATACAAAAAAAATAGTTCAGTAGGATTCCATACAAATAGTGAGAAAGAGTTTTCAAATTAAAAGCCACACAAGTTAAAATTCAAATTTTTACACTTTTACAGAAGTATAATTATTATAATTTTACACATTTGGACTAGATCTGAGGATCGTTTTTAGAAATGACTTCGATTGTGGGCTATGTGCCACCACTGGGCCTTGATGGCGCCGTTTCGGCATGGAACAAGTTCGATTGGTCTCCTGAAATCGAGCATGATATCTACAGAGATTGGGGCACATATTACTTTAATCGACGTCGCGAGAACTTTGCCTTGTACTACTTTACCAAGGCATTGAATGTTGATAGCAACGATTATATAACGCTATATCGGCGCAGTCAGGTACAGCGCAAAGCGGCCAGAATCGGAGAGGCTCTCGTTGATGCGCGAAATGCTGCACGTAAGTTGTTGAAAGTTTTATTTTGTATATTTTGGCTTGTTAAACATTGAGTTTAAGATATGGGTATGGAGCAAAGGGGACCCAATTGTCCGATTAATATGCAAATATGCGATGCACTCTTCGAGTTGAACCAGTTCGAAAGCAGTTCGGTGGAACTGCATGACAATATGCGTAATTTCATTGGTGTTAAGGCCAAGAACTTTGAGACACGCCAAACCGTGGTAAACGATGTCATCAAAGATGTTACTGGCAAGTCGATGTCTTTGTTCTTCTTGAAGAACTTGAAGCTCATACAAAAAGTTAGTGAGATCAACAAAGCGAAAGATATCATCGATGATCGTCCCATGTGGAAGATATTGAGAGATCTGGGGAAATGTGATGTACTCAGCATACCAGAAGTGACGGTAAGTTCTTCTAACGTTGTAACTTTCGAATCATCATCAAAGCTACAAACTGGTTTCTTTTAGGAAGAGTTATTGTCGCCACTGGAACTTTCGCGTCGGGCTCGGGCTTTCAATGTTATTCATCAGAACTATCTGAACGACTCGTGGACTGATGTATTATTTATGAAGAACTTGCGTCATAATCCCAGCTTAATGTTGGATCAATGTCAACGTTCCAAACTATTTTTGAAAACACTGTCTATCAAGCAGTACGATATTGTCCGACAGTTTATAGTCAGTATGAACTTTAGTTGAACTGTTGGTCAGATACTAAATCGATTTTATTTTTGCAGAAAATGTTACAATGTCGCAATCCTCTGTACTACGTGACCTTCCTTAAGTATCCCAATAAGAAAATGTTGGAGAAGACTCGCGAAGCGTATCTATTCCGTGTACAATATCAAACACATCGCAATATGATCGCCGATCTGAGGCACATCCGTAAGATGCGTAAAACCAAGGACATCGCGGTAAAACAAGCCATACATATAAATAGTTTCTTGATTTTACAACGATAGCTTTTTAGAACCTCACGAACTATGTGGAGAAAGTCATGGGTGATTATTATGTGACAAAAACGAATCGTGTCATGTGCTGGAAATTTCAATTTATCAATGAGGTTTACAACACGTTAGCTCTGGCCTTATGTGAACAGTATGTTGTGCCGAAGAACTTGAAAATAAATGCAAAGACCATGCGAAAATTGTTGTTGCTGCCCGTGGATAAATTTAAGGATATAGTACCATTCGTATTCGGTGATCGTTCCACATACCAAGAAGGCGACGATGATGTTGAAGGCAGGCGAAGCCGGTAAATATAAAAGACAAAGACGATATAACTGTCTAATATATATTGTTTATTAGGAAACTGATTTCGCGATTGGAGAAACGCATGCGATTTGCCAAGTACTCAATCGAGAAGTGTTATTTGTCGCATCAGATTGCAAGCATTCAGTTATCTGCATTGCACTACGATGAATGCTGTTTCAATGCACGCAAAGCTATAAAAGGTTCGATTTACGATTTGTGAATAACCGAATACTAACAGTATGAAACTTTCCCACAGAGAGTCAAAACTGTAACAGCTTGATTTGGAAATTCCTGGCCGTTGTGCAGATGATCAAGGCAAATACGCTGCAGCATAAAGTGGAAAGCACCAAGGAGGCACTCGAGGAGGCAATGCCCGTTGCACGGCAGCTCAAGTCACCGAATCTTATCAAGTTCATTGAGGTCTGTCTAACATCCACCGACGAAGATTGTAGTCGAAAGGCAAGCTCGATAGCCAGTCAACGATCGAGTAAAGCATCAGCATCAGCTTCAGCCAGGACTTCGGATAGTCAAAACGATGAAGAAGATGTTTATGAGCCAATCAATATAATTGATAACTAATGTTTCGCCAAATGACTTCAATTATTAAATGAACATTACACAAACGCAAAAGCCTGGCTTGACAACAACTTTTATAGCTGAATTGTGGCTGGTTTTGAGTACTTAAGATTTTTAGTTTTTATAGCTGTATTATCTTTGTGGTCGAACGTAAATTGGTCTCTATGCGATAACAGCTTTTATGTTAGCCTACATTTAAAGCGAAATAAACATACACATGCGAAAGAGAGCGAGAGAGAGAGAGAGAGAGAGAGAGAGAGGGAGAGGGAGAGGGAGAGGGAAAGGAATTTACCTGGCAAAGTTGTGTCGTAAAAATTCTATCAACTCGATTAAATTATAACAAGTGGATTTTCATGTTTTTGTGCCGCATTTATGGGTTTTTATTGTGCTAATTTTATGCGCGAAGGCAAAAACGACTCCAGGCAGCAGGCAGCTCCTTAAGACACACACACACACACAAATACATATAGATAGGCACCTGCAATAATACTTGGCACACATTTAGTGGCAGCATTTAGTGGCACATTGCGGTCCCAACGACTGAGCCCAGAAGTTCATCCTTGGGACATTGCCACGTTGTGTGTGTATGAGTGTATATTTTTTAGCCAGCCATTCGAAATTTGTGTGTGTGTGTGTGTGTGTGTTTGTGGCGCCACACTTGGCAAACTTTCGGTTCCGGCCTCACCTGCTTGGCCCACCCACCTCAACAGTTGTAGCAGCCGCCTCTTTTGTCTTATCAAACTTTTTGGCGCGCATGTGTTTATGCCACAAATGGCACTTTTGCGGCAGCGCATTTTATTTATATTTTTTTTTTACTGCCACTTTTCGCCATTTTGCTTTATCATTTTTATATGTTAGGCAGTTGGGCGTGGCCCTGGCCATTGTTAAATTATAAATAAGTGTAGTCGAGGAATGCCCTTCGAAAACTTTTGGCCAGTGTTGCAAAGTGTTCTTCACTAACAATCGATTGTGTAGTAGAAAAGTTATTCATTGTTATATCTAGTTAAAAATATATGAAAGATTCTGTTACTTTCGTTTTGATCTGCCTGAAAAGTGTCTGGCAGTGTTGGAAAGTGATCTTTAAAAACGATTGATAACCAATTCAGAATGTATAGCATATCTTTGGGCGTCAGTGTTGGAAAGCGATCTTTAAAAACGATTGATAACCAATTCAGAATGTACAGCATATCTTTGGGCGTCAGTGTTGGAAAGCGATCTTTAAAAACGATTGATAACCGATTCAAAATGTATAGCATATCTTTGGGCGTGCATAGAACTACTTTAAAGTCAAGTTTTCTTCGACAAAATTTTCTACCGTTTGATCGAACTGACAAGTTATGGTCTTAACTTCTTTGCCATCAAGCAACTTTATCAAAATTTAATCCTTTCAACTTCCAAATTTGCGCAAGAGTCAAACTAATAAGCCCCAAATCGAGCTGCTGTCATTGTCTAGGGCTATAAGCATTCAAATGACCGCCTAGTTGGATTTTATTGTCCGGGGGGAATGAGTGAGAACGTTGTTGTTGTCCCCGAAGCGAAAGGTGTGCAAGCAACTAATGACCCTATATTTATATGACAGGCCAAAGTTTATAAATATTTATGGGCCTTGTTGCTGCTGCTGCTGTGCAGGAGGCAAACTCATTTGCTTATTTTAAAATTCCAAGCAGGCGTTGTTTTATATTTTGACACCCGACAGCCTCCAACTCCGCAAACCAAAACCAAAAGGGGGAGATTTTCGGAGTTCGAAGTGTCTCAGTTCTCGGTTCACAGTTGCTGTCATCGCACGTTGTTGCCATTGTCACGCACACACGTACTATATTTTTTACGCGCATATCATATTACACACACAACACACACACACACACTGACTGACTTACACCACACAACATCGACGTTGACGCAAAGCACCCCTTTTTACAATTTTCGGCTGCCTGGAAGTAAATAGAATCACGTACACTAATTATCATCAGCATTGCGCGTTTCAAAAATATATTTTTATTAATTTCATTCAAGGGGCAGAAAGGTAACACGCCCACAAGCCCACAACTTCCGCCCCTTCGAAACTGTCTAACCAATTGGGAAGTGTGTAAAAATTTTATAATTGAGATCTGGCAACAAGATATTTCCACACTATTCGAATATATGTATTATGTGCATATTGTACGCTTTGCATGTAAATTGTTTAATTTGGTTTGGTTTTGATAACTGCACTGTAAAATAGATTAGATAAGCACCTAACCATGTAATTAGCTGTTATACTCATATTTTGAATGTGAGTCATTTTATTTGTTAAGTGATTTATTAAAGATTAAGTTGGAGGGGCAACAATCAAGTCTAAGAAGAAGCTAAACTAATCATATAAATATCTTAAACATGAAAAGTAACAAAGGACATGAACACTTTGTTTGAAGGAAATGAAAATCTTAAGTTTTTGTGAGCTAAGTTTTCCAGCAGTTAAATTCGAATAATTTTGCGAACTGTCAACCGTCAATAAATAAAATCGATTAAATAATTTTATTATAGTCAAATCAAAAATGATGCATTAAACAAAAAAAAACGCAATGATAAGAATTCGATTGGCCGCTGTCAAAGCTTTTAGAGGCCAAATTGGCTTAAGTATCTTGCGCAACACGTTTCACGTTAATATAGAGTATACGCAGAGTTGATTGCTTACATCAACAAGTTTACCAGAACAAGTCTAGAAGAGTTCCTCACAACTTAATCAAAATAATCTAGTTACTTTTTGCCAAGCACTATTGTTTATAAATAAAATGTGTTATTTTTTTCATATTTAGAAGTTATCAAACAAGTTGTGTTTATTGATAACAACAACGCTGAGCTTCGCGCTGTCCACGCGAAATAGATAAGAGCTGCGATTGTGTGTTTTATCAACAGATAAGACTATATGTGTATACTGTCTAGTGTAGTAGTTGAGTAAGTGAGCAGAGATTGGCGCAGAACAAAGCTATAATACTGCGATCTGGTATTAAGTGTAGTACTCGTCGGTACTTTGCTGGACGTGCAACAAGTCGCTCGATTCGTGCCGAACACCAAAAATTTAACTATTTACTATAATAATGGATCATCGCACACGTGTCGAGGTTATTAATGTGCCACCGCCAACAGGACCAACGACGGTGATTGTGCAACCGGCTCCAGCGCCCAAGGATAAGGGCTGTTGCTGTATTCCCTGCTGCCCATGTTGCTTTAGCTGCGGCGATTGTTGTTGCTGTTGCACGATAATGTAGCCGAACATAATACTACATAAACTTTGAAACCAAAATCCTTTTAAAATGCTTAACGTTAAATTAAGTTTGGTCTTGTGACACACTAACACTAACGCACACTTACAACACAGACACACACACACACAAACACTAATATATGTTGTGCAATAAAATTTTACGATTTGTTATAAATTATGTTTTTTGGGTCTGTGGTTGGTTGGAGTTCTCTCCATCGGCAACATATTGTCTTGCATAAATCTCAAAGGGTTTTTTTTTGCAGTTTGTTGCTCTCATAAAAAGCCAAATTTAATAATACACTGAAAAAGCCGCAGAAATTTTGTAGTTTTATGTGTGTGTGGGAAGCGAGTTGGCAGCAAAAAAAAATAAATAAAAATAAAAATCTAAGTTCACATTCCAAGTTATTATTTATATGTTGCTCAAATTTGCCAATAAAACCGAAAATGTGTCAAGAAAGTGCCGCCGGCTGCTGCTGTTCTTATTTTGATAAAACATTTTATGTGACTTCGCTCTCTCCTCTCTCTCTTTCTCGCTTTCTCTCTACGATTGCAACCGCAGCAGCGCCAAAGTTTTTTTCACAAAATTTTGACAAGGGTTTCGTACAAGTTTCTGGGTCAGGTTTAAAGGAAGGTGGTTATAAGGGGTAAGGGGGGTTTGTGTGCGCAACCCATTCACCGTAATTTGGGTGTGTACTTTACTTTTGGTTTACTGTTTATCTAAAGCCCAAACATTATTACTCATACGCCGTGTTGCGATTGGACAGTGGCACAATGTGTTTAGACAACTGATTCGAGTGTGAATATTATAATAAACAATAATCATATATATGCAAAGCTCTTTGTACTTATTGACTGACTGATTGCTATCAACGTACAGCCTAAATGGTTAGACATAGATTTCTAGTTTGAATGCAAAGTTATAGCTAATGTATTGTAGGTAAACACTAAGAAGGAAGTGAATAAGTTATGAGGTCAAAGGTTACTGCCCAGTTAGATAAAGCTCTCAGCTAAACAGATTCACAGTAAACTTAAGCATTGTTCCCTTTCAATTGAACCCATCCCACTGTGCCTTTGGATACATCGAACAGCGAACTGTGTTTTCCATTATCACAGCTCATTGATCAAATGCCAGAGCTTTAGATAGTGCGTAAAAGAAGCAAGCGGGTAGCCCAAACTTATTTGAAGCAACTTTCCAGTGAACCGGCATTTTAGTTAATATCGAGTTATTGCGCCGTACAGCAATAAATATTTAGAGACATTGATTTGTAGTTAGTTAATTTGGCCAGGCAAGAATCATGTTTAATGCCGGCTATCAAGTGGATGTCATCGATCCGTATTATCCACCGCCGGTGGAGGTGATTGAAGTGGTCCCAGCCTACATGCAACAACAACAACCCGCTGTTGTTGTCGCCCAACCCCAAACGATCTATCTGGAGGAGAATACTAATACCGGGCCGACGAGAGAACAAATGGACTGTTGCCTCTTGCTAGGCACCTGCTGTGTCATGGAGGAATGCGGTCTCTGTGTTATATCTTAACAAGTTAATAATGATGTAGTTATGTTGTTGTTCTGAATTCGAAAGTTATGTGTAACAATGTGAAAAGCTTTTAAGTAAATATTATGTGGAAAAGATAAAAAGCAAAAGTGATTGTTTTGGTTCAATAAATGTTTATGAGAAGTGATTCATTGCAACAGAAAATATATTTGGAAGTCATGGTGATCTACCACATTACAAGTAACTAACGAAACTCTAGTCTTTCACTGACGATGTTCTAACGCTACTCGCATATCCAAAAAGCAAATATATGTACATGCAACACCCTTCGTAAGTCGTCCAATTAGCTGGATGCGCAATTTAAATATTTTTATTAAAAGGAACTGTCACTCCGTCTAAGCGTATCTTATCATTTTGTGGCTGGGACATTGAAGCCAACCCTCTGAGTGCCGAGTTATTACAATAATTAAAGCCAAGAGTCATGTACACCAGGAAGTTATGTCCTTTTTCTCAATGTGTTTGTTGTTGTTGTTGTGTGTGTGTAAAATGTTGTATGAAAATTTGTGCCGTTGTCTTTTAACATTGCCGCAAGAACAAGGCAAAGAAAACGACAACAAAAACAACAAAGAGCTAAAAGAAACCGAAGCACATCCAGAACAACTTCCAACAGCTTGGCTAACAACGGAAGCAACAACAACAACCGGGTGCTATGTGCCTTTTTAACTTGATTTAATGAGTGCAGGGAAAAAACATCAACAAGAAAAATGAAATAACTGTCATTGAAGAGACAAGAGGTGGTGGTAAGGGGAAGGCCCATTGATGGTTGTCTGTCTTACAGTCAAGGGTGTGGTGTTAGAAAGTGATGGTAGAGGGTATGTGGTGGGGGGGTTGTAAATAGTAAGGAGTGGGAGGCTGTGCTACTTAACAAACGAGCTGCTAAAACATAAAGTAGCTACTAGAAATGGGCGTGGCAGAGCGCAATTATGCAGCAAATTAACGCTTTATATTTATTAAAAGCCAGCTAACTGGAAAGGCTGTTATTTCTTTTTTTTGGGGTGCCTCAAAGGGGCGGAATGTGCAGGAATAAAAAGTTGCCAAGCTCACAAAAGAGTACATGAAATGTTTGACAGTTTGCCGGAGTTATAATGTACTTTACAAGGGTATCTGCCGTATCGATCGATGATGCAGCTAAATTAAAATCTATTATGATTGATATTTATTACATAAGCTTACGTGTTTGGGGGATGGGAAGCATAATTTCTTACTTTAAATTGAATATTTAAGACGTATTCCAATATCGTATTCATTTATTTCATAGCCTACAACATATCATTAGCCGTGTCATGAACCTTTCTGCTTAATATGTGATATACATTTATTGCCTAGCCGTGTCAGCAACCCAACTACTTACAATCGGGTCAGCTGCAGCCCTTAGATCCACAAAGGATGGGGCAAACAGGAGGAAAACCATCTAATCATGCGCTACAAGTTGAAACTAATGCATAATTCGTGTTTCGTGTTCCGTGCAAGTCAATGGAATAAATAGCGAAAAAGAAGTCAACAAGAAGGAATGCTACCCTTACGAGTACAGAGGGGTGGCTCTATGATGTTGATACCCATAGTTGATACTCATGCTTAATTTCGTTATGAGTTTTTACAACAGCAACAATGGCAACAACGGGGGCGGCTCTAAGCCTTATAAATGAAGCAGCAAATTTGACGCCAATGCAGCAGCAGCAGCAGCAGCAATAGCAGCATCATTGTAGTTTATATATATTGTAGTTACTCAGGGACTTAATGCATTTACTACCGAGGGTTAGGCAGGGGGAGGGGTGGTTGGGGAGAAAGCGTTGTTAATACACGTTAATATCTTATGTACTCGGAGTGAAATTTTGCGCACATTTGTCAGGATTTAAGCCACTGCCAAAGGAAACTTGCAATTGTATTTGTATTTGGACAATGATGATTTATTTTGCACGCACGTGAACGATTTTACTCAATCACTTTGTCCCTCCCCTTGGGCGGTTTGTTTTGCTAGCCTCATTAACTTTCGGAGCTCATTAAAAATAAATCCATTTTAATAAGGCAATGTTAAGGCTATCAATGTCCAAAATAGTTTCTTCTTGTTAGTATTAGCTTGAGCAGTAAAAGCTTTTCGTAATAGACGAATCTTAAATTAAGAATACAAGCAGTTTAAGGTATGAACATATGTCCCACACTTTTAACGCTCTTAGCATCCACATAGCTCGCTCATTGCATTTGCATGTGTGACTGACTTAACTCCCATACGTCCCACAATTGCACGCACTTAGCATCCACATTGCATTTGCATGTGCGACTGACTTAACTCCCATACGTCCCACAATTGCACGCTCTTAGCATCCACATTACGTTTGCATGTGTGACTGACTTAACTCACAAACGTCCCACAATTGCACGCACTTAGCATCCACATAGCTCACTCATTGCATTTGCATGTGTGACTGACTTAAATCCCATACGTCCCACAACTGCACGCTCTTAGCATCCACATTGCATTTGCATGTGCGACTGACTTAGCTCCCATACGTCCCACAATTGCACGCTCTTGGCATCCACATCACTCACTCATCGCATTTGCATGTGTGACTGACTTAGTCACCTCTCTCACTCAATCTTACCTAATGAGCTGACCCTGTGCCCTTGAACTAGCTGCAAGCCAAAACATTTGTATTAAAGAAACCAACAAGAACTATATTAAAGTCACACACACACACACTGAGCAACACAGTAGTTGGCATAATAAATAAGCACGCGTCAGGGTCTGACTCTGGTCAGCCAGTTAGTGGTTTTCGACCCCAGCAATTTTTGTCAAACTGAACTAATTAATTAATTGTGGGGGCGGCGGCGACCAACGTAGCCTTCGAGCCCAACAAGAGCAATGTGTCGTCTGAGCATTGCCCACAGAATTTTAACGGTCAACCAACGTATCCCCACCAGCCCCGCCTCTCCTCTACCACCTCTCTCTCTCGCTCTATTAGCCACCCAGTTGCTAACTGACCAGCAACTAATTTTTATATTTATGAGGCCGGAACGTTTTGGCCTACTGCGTCATAAACTGTTGAGTTTTGTTTTTGTCCACAGGCAAGTTGACATTGTTACTGTTACTGTTACGGTTGTTGTTGTAATATCTCATACTCTCCCTCGCTTTGCTTCGTATGCATGCATGTGTGTGTGGGTGTGGGTGTGGATGTTGTTGCCGCAGAATCCGTTTTGCCGTTTGCATGCTCAAATTTTTAGTATCTTTGTGTGATTTCATGCGTTTAAGCTGAATTTTTATTTGCTTCCTTTGCAGACAGACAGACACAACCGATAAAAAGGACACACACACATTAAGGGTCCTTGCTTGTGTGTTGATTTTCATGTCGCGTCGTCATGGTATTGTACAAGTATTTATGGCATATAGTATATATAAATGAATTTCGTAATGTTTGCTAATGAAACGATTTCGATTTCGTTTTAAATGTTTAATTTGTTGAACGGATTTCTTGGGGTGGCAAGCGGAAGGGGGGTTTCTTACGGGTTGATTTATGTTTGTTTTGTAGTTTTAGATGAATGTGATGTGAATAATGGAACTATTGGAATATTAGGAAAAGTTAAATATGTACATTTTCATAGAACCGAAGCTTAATATGATTATATCCCTTCTAGAACACGTTTTTCCTATAAACAGAAAGTCCTTTGCCCGATTCTTTCTCTAGTCAAATTTTAATATTTTTTATGAGATTCGGCATTCCGTTAAGCTTGGCAATTTTAATGCATATTTAATGCAATGTTTAAGAGTCAAACGCATTATGGCAAAAATTTATTTCGATTTTTTTTTATGACAAATATAAACATAGAACAATTTCGCATGCGACCAGAATTTCCAATGACAAAAAACAAAAAAAAAACCCATTTTCATACAAATTGCAAAAAGAAAGGAAAATTTTGAACGAAAATTCGCATTGTTTGGGTTGTTGAGTGTTGGATTTGGTGTTCGGAGTTTTTCGTTTCGTTCTTCGTTCGATAATAATAATGATAATAATAATGTTCATAAATTGTGCGGCGCCTGAAAATATGCAACGGAAATTGCCAAACTCAGGAAGAAAAGCAGCGACAACAATATCAAGCCACCCCCGAACCCGCGAAGACTACTTCTTTTTTATGGGCTGCCCGGGGGAGTGCTTGGGCGTGTGTCTGCGTTATCCTGCGGCTAATGGAAGGGAAGGGGGGGCTAAGGGGGTTGCTTGTCAATGCATTTCGTTCACTTTTTTTGCTTTTGGATGATATCAAAAACTCATTTGCCATTTGCGGGGGGCGGGGATTTAATAGTAGTTAGTTTGATGTTTAGCTAGCATCAGATGATTTATTATATGCCACTT
This sequence comes from Scaptomyza reducta, assembly GCA_035044485.1. NCBI lineage: Eukaryota > Metazoa > Arthropoda > Insecta > Diptera > Drosophilidae > Scaptomyza > Scaptomyza reducta. The sequence continues at coordinate 244,332 of JAWNNV010001104.1, read as the reverse complement.
GCCCCCTTTTGTTGCCACATGCGTCATCAATTTTTGCATGTGCTTGCACCACAAGATGCAAAGGACCATTAGGCAAAGCTAAAGTTGCAGCTGCCCTGGCAAATAAATATAAAATAGAATATTAAAAAATTACTTTTCCTAACCCTTAAAAATAAATTTGCTCATCCATTAAAATAGTTGAAACATTTACGTGCGCAAAATATTAATTAAAATTCACTTTTACAGTTAGTTTGGTTTGTTCATGCATATATATCTTATACATATATATATAGTTAGTCATGGATGACCACTAAATAAACGCGCTAAACATAAATTCCAAAAATTTTGCAGTTTTTGTTTTCATACACTTGAGAAGTGCATATTAACTATGTCATGAAGCGTATCCGAACTCATTAAGCATATATATTCTTGATCAGCATCGCAAATTGATTCGATATAGCCTTGAACTTCTGTCCGTCTGTTTCGATGCTAACTAGTTCCTCAGTATTTTAACTGAAACTTTAATTTATTGCATTTTGATTATTTGTCAAAATTGGCCAGATCGGATCATTATATCATATGTCAGGCTTCCATATAATTGTAGGAATCTCGAAAAAAATTTTACTACGCAAAACTTTGTAAGTGTATATAATATTCGGCTTGCTGCAAACAGTTTTTCTTACTTGTTTTATTTTGTTTTAGTTGTAATTCGAGTGCTGTTTTGAATAATGAAATGTGCGGTCACTCTCTCTCTCTCTCTCTCTCTCTCTCTCTCTCACCAAAATTAATTGTAATGCATTACGAAAGTGCAATTGTTAAATTATTTGCTATTCACTGTGCATTGCTCTGAACTGAACAAAAAAAGAAGCATAGATAAAACAAATTGGCAAACATTATAAAACACAAAATATGCGTAAGTGTGTGTGTAAGTGTGTCTCTCTCTCTCTATCTCTATGTGTGTGTGTGTAAGCGTGTAATAAAAATGAACATTCATCTTCTACACGAAGATTAAATACACTTGTGGTAAGGAGTCCAACCTCTTACATAAAGAAATTCGTATGTTCATTAGATTAACCAATAACTAATGGGAATAACGAAAAATTGGTTAACAAAATGAAAAGGAAACTTAGTTAAATAGAAGCTCTTCTCTTTGAAAGCAAAGAAACCTTACTATTACTATTATTTAATGTATATAAAAATCCCGATTAGTAATAAAGTTGAACATTGAAATTCCATTGAAGGAATAAGCTCATAACTTTTTTTTTAACCCAACTAAATCAGTTCTTTAGTTCATTTCGTTGTTTAGTTTGTTCGATTGATTTTCTTAACTGTTCATTTCGTTCGTTCAAAAGAACAAAACAAACTATAACAAGACATACGAAACAATCAAAAGAACCACAATCAGGAATATAGTTTGATCATTCAGTTCAGTGCATAGTTCAATCGCACTTATTCCAAATGTTACGATGCAGCATTACTTAGAAGGTCAAAAAATATTATACAAAAATAGAAATTGCAATGGATTTAACTGTTTTGCAGCTAGTTTTCAATGACACAAAAATACATTTTATAATATATATATTTGTACGTATTATGATGCCTTTCTTTTAACTTGCATCAAAGTAAACCAAAAAAAAAAAACAAGTAACAAGGCTCTAGTCGAGAAATCCCGACTAGACGATACCCTGAATACTATACGCTTACCGTCAGTGCTTGCGAGTATGTGTGTGTGTACACGTATACTGTATACTTGACTTAACTTCCACGCTCCATATCTCCGGTCTTTTTCAATCGATTTCGATAAAGATTTCACAGACTGTCATTATTTCGTGTAATGTTTCAAACGTCGTCTCAAAGTTTTCGAAATCCAAGTTTTTCTTGTTATCGATCACATGTGTATATCGGAAACGGGGAAAGTTATCGAAAATTTTAAACTTGTACTGTCTAGGGATTAGGCGAGCTTATGTTCCAAATCTTGAGTGTCTAATTCTTATAGTCTCTGGACTGTATACTTTATGGGGTCGGAGATGCTTCCTTCTGCCTGTTACATACTTTTGCACAAAACCCTTATACCCTTTTCAATGGGTTCAGGGTATTAAAAAAAGCAACAAACCGACCAAAAGGCAAAACAAAAGCCAATTGAAAAAGCTCCTGAATGTCACCATTAAAATGCTCAACCCAGTTTTGACATTTGTGTGCCCACCTGGTGAAGAGAAGAGGGGGGGATGGAAGCAGGGGGAAGTCCCTTTACAACAATCCAATATTGCACTCTGTGGCACATTTGGTGGCCCCGCCCCCCACTCCATATGGCGTTGCCTTTTGTTGTGCGTCAAGTGCAAAATGTGCAAATGCAAAAGACAAAGCATTGGCATACCGAACAGCCCCTCCACCAACCCACCCCCCCCCTGACCCTAACCCCCCTTGAATCCCCAACGTGCAGGCTGCTATTGCAACAACAACAGCAACATTTTTTTTTGTTGGTGTGACACATTTGGCAATGCGTTTTTAAACTTAACAAAACTACAAAACAAAATGTGGCAGCCACCACCAACAACGACAACAACAACACAAAGTTAGCTACAAGTGGGGAAAGAAAAAAAGTTTATTTTTCTTGCATTTTTTTCGCTTGTGCTTTGCCACTGAATTGCACTTAAAGTCAGCGCCAGTTAAAAACTTTTGAAGTCAACGACTACAAAAAGAAACCTGGAAAAAACAAACCTAAACTAAGTAGAAATATTTGCAAACGGGCGTAAGCGGTTAAGCAATACTCTGCAAACAGTATTGAGCTACAAAACTGTTCACTTCTTCAAAAAGGTTTCTTAAACTTTCCTAAACTTAAACTTGAGAAGTGTTCCTCATTTTTGTATCTTAATTTTAATAAACATATATTTAAATTTTTCTTACAAACTTGAAGCATTTTCTTTAGTTCTTAACCATAAATTATTTTTCTTCTTCATTTAAATGTTTTTTTAATTTTTTTTAATATGTTTCCTAATTTTTTTCTTAAAAATCAAAATGTCTATTTTTTTTTTTTTCGCTCAGAAATTTTTGTAAAAGGAAGAAGCATGTTGCATAGAGAGTGCTGTGGAGAGGGGGGGAAACAATTGAAAACTTTATTGCTTTTGGCTTTTTCACTTTTGTTTGCAACTATGTTTGTTGCACACGTGGCGCGTTGACAAAAGGCCAACAAAAGGAGAGTGGGACAAAACAAAAAAGAAAGGAAAAAAAAACTACCAAAAGAAAGTTTCTTGCACTTTTATTAATTTTTAGAAGTCAACGGGAGCAGAAGACACATTAAGTATGCTGAAGCGGAAGATTGCCATAAGGACTCCGACTTGGACACAGTCTTCAACTAAGTATCCTTCGTTTTGGGGGCAACAACAACAACAACAACAGCAGCAACAACTGTTGGCATTTGTGTGGTCAGCGGTCAGCTGTGTGTGAGTGTGGGGAGGAGGGTGGGATTGTTGTCAACTAATTGGGCCTGTGAAAATGTTTGCTACGCTTATGAAAACAGTTTGGCCGCATGCCACATGACCCTTGACCCAAACGGACACACATACACACGCATGGCAGGCATACATAATTATTGGGGCCTGATTATGTATTCTTGAATTGGTTTGCGGTTGGCAAGGGTACGTGTGAGGCTAGTTACATAGGTTCCTCTTAATGTATTAAGTTTTCATTTAATTTTGGTCTTTTTTGCTTCATTGTTAAAGCTGAACTAACAGATTCCACAAGGCACTAACTAAATCCACTTCCTACTCTCGCAGCTTCAGTGTAGTGGATTGTAAGTTTTAGCCGTTGCATTCACCATGCTAACTTTGTGCATGTGTGAGCGAGTAACTTACAATCCAACTCGCTCACAAAATCCACAATGCTCGCTCTCACTGCACGATACACTGATCCCGGCTCTTGGGCAACAAAGCTGCAGTTGCACACATATGTACATGTATATGTGAACATATTACTTTCGCTCTCTTGCTATCTACACGATCCACTGACGAAAAACAAACACTTGATAAGGTTAGTGGGTGACTATGTCGGTTGGGGTATCCCTTTATCTATAATCAGATGTTATCATTTTCATTTTTCGATTACTCATACGAATTATGGCTGGCACTCTAGACACTTAGCTATGATTCATACGGAGCTAACAACATATTTGATTAACTTAACCATAAACACACCAAATTATCAAACTTGACAACAAAACTAATCTACTATAATTAATATGATCTATAAAATTCCTTATGTTATCTTCTTACAATAAAAAATGTATTATAACATTTTTTTTTTATAAAAACTAATTTTATTTGTATTATTTAAAACAATAAAAATACAATATTTGTTTTACAAAATAATACTTTATGTTAACGTTGCGATTTTTTGACATTCCATTCTATTTTCACTCTTCTTTACAACTTTGATTGTGTAATACAACCGCACAGAAATCATTAAATCAATCATCATCGTTCAGTTATACAAGTTATAGATTAAAAGTAAAGCGATAAAAGATGTTGTGCGAGTGTTCTTCTTTGTTATGATAAGATATATATAGATAATGACATAAGCTTAGTATCATGACTAGAACTAAAAGAACTAGATGTTCAGATGTGATTCAATGACATAATATAATGGTCATAATTATTATTAACTATGTAATGCATTATTTCTCTCTTTCTTTTCGTACTGATCGGTAAGCGCTTATTATTTAATTGCAGCCAATTCGTGCTCGGAAAGCGAAGCGTTTTGCATTTGATTTTTTCTTGTTGTTTGGCTTGGTGCAATTTTATTCTTAATACGATTCTGTTTTTTGGCTACAAAAATACTTGTCATACAATATACTTTATGAGGCTAACTTTAACCAGGCCTATGTATGTATGCAATTGTGTACATATATATATATATATATATGTATATATATTTCTATATGTAAATGTATATGTATATATATATATGGTTTTTTTTTTTTGTGAATGTATAAATAGAATTTGGTTATTTTTTAATTATTTAGGCCACATTTAATGTTTATATCTGAGAGAAGCGTTCGACGTTTTTTCACCAGCGATTCATGTAGAACTGATTGATGCCCATCACATGCTTCTCCTCGTGATACTTTTGCAGGATATGTGTGATAACCGATGTGGTATCATTGTCGCCACGCCAGACTCGTATCGCATTCTCATTCTCCAAAATGGCCAAAAATGCTAAACACAAAATGAACATGAGTGAAAGTTATACGAGAGAAGTTCTGTGTAACTTACCCAAAAAGGTTTTTGGATTGCTGAGCGTTTGTTGGACTTGCGGCATTTCGAGTATGACTTTAAGTATGGGTGAATCAGGAGCTAAACCTTCACGGAGCTCAATGACACTAGCCGAACGATTCTCGCACAGCCAGTCGCAAGCGGAGGCTTTGTTGTTGCCCGTCTTTCTGAGTGCCACCAAAACGGCCGCCTCATCAAAGCCCATCTCGGTGAGCGATTCGACAATATCATCATTCGGCGGGGCATCGCGATGACTATAAATACGCACAATTTGCAACAGTGCAGCAGTATTCTCAATGGCGTCCTGTCAGACAAAAGGAGAGAGAAATAGAGATGAGTTAAGAACATGGAAAAGTCGGAAGAGAGTTACATTATCCGTGAGTATCGCTGACGGCGATATTGATGAGACACTGCGTTGCATTAAGTGATTGTGTGTTGGCTGCTGTTCTTGTTGGGATTCTTGTTCCTCTCGCTGATTCTGGATGAGCCATTCGAGTGTTGTGGAATAGATGCCATTGTTGTTGTGCAACGCTCGATCGGCCACCTCGCGGGTGAAGCCCATGTCAACGAGACACTGCAACGTGTCCGCCTGATGATTGCGTCGATTCACAAGCCGTTGCTTCAGCATACTTATTAAACGTGGCGCATAAGGTCCAGCTCCAATAATTGCTGCCGATGCCTGTGAAAGCGAAATGAGCACTTTGCGCACATCATATTGAATCTGAATGGGCGAAAAGAGAGTTTAGGAGCAGTACAATAGAGATTGCAGTTACATACATTCGATTGCTGAAAGATCTCGTTGATATCGATGACGGGCAGCGTGCACGTATTGTTATGCACGAAACGTGTGGCGCTCTCGAGCAGTGCATCATTGGGTCCGGGCACCTCACGCGTGCGTGTCACCGTCTGCGGCAGAGTATTACGTTTCGGTGACAGTATGAAGGTCTCGTTGTGACGCACACGCAGCTGACCTAGGGTCTGGGTTTCATTCAGCTCACCGCCAAAGTATTCGGCACGATAGAGTCTATAGCGTGGATTTAAATGCCGCACATCGGGTGCAAACAACTGTATGGAATCGGGATCATCGCTTAGCTCCAGGATGACCTCACTTTTGAGATCATTCAGACGCTTGTTCAAGTCCGTCTTGAAGATGAGCACACGGGAACTGGGACAAATGACTCGCACAACGATCGATTCGCCAATTTTGTTAAATGTTTCCGGATTAACGACGTTCGTGGACGAATTCGTTCCCATACGTGCATGGTTCTTTCTGCGGTGGGATATGGTGAAAAAATGTATTATTTATTCAACGCAATCTCACTCACCTGAGAAACAAACTGCGCAATTTTTGCATAGTTCGTGTGTTTTTGTGTTTGGTGTTGTTGTTGTTGTTTTTGTTTGTGTTTAGGTGTGGTTAAGTCCAACGGAGAATTTCGATAATCGAGGAAAATAAGTTGTTAGCATTTGCTTCTGATTCACTTTAATTGCTTTTTGTCAACTTACGCATTCGCCTGCTCCGCTCTCTCTTTACTCCTGGCTGCTGCCGCTGCCGCTGTTGCTTCCTGCTGCTGCTGCAGTTGAAATTCCAATTGAATTCGTCTTCTTCTTGCGGGTGAGGGTGTGCGCAGAATGCAACCAACGCCACCGTTGCCATCGGTTTGGGTCTCCACATGATGATGCACCTGGAGGCTGCTGGAGGCGCCGCTGCGCAAACTGAGACTGCTGCTGCCAGCATCGCTGCCGCTGCCGCTGTTGCTGTTGCTGCCACTGGCGCTGCTTGAAGTGCGCTGTGTGGAACATGAGCTTGATTCGGTTTCGTTGCTGCTGGTCCGCTGCTTGTTGCGTGCTAGCCACTTGGCGCGCTTCTCATTGAACTTCTCGCGCATCCAGGGTATCATGTTGTGGCTGCCATTAATGGCGTGGTTTTACATTGTTGTTTGTTCGCTTTTCACTTTTTTGCACAGTTTTCCTAAAATTCACCAAAATACAAATAAAGTGCACAGATGTTAGCAGAGTTGCCATACGGGTGCAGAATATGTGGACTCTAGCAAAGTAGGCTGCCACCTAGTTAGCATCATCATACATGCAAATAAAAAGGCTCACTTCATATTAATTTTATTAATTAGATTTTTTTATTTGTACCTCAACAAAAACTAAAACAAGCGACAATCTTTTAAATACCTGCTCACAAATAAAATCTTTGTGGATTGTGTGGTTTGGTATATTTTGTTGGTATTTTTATACCTGCGCAATGCGCAAACCTGTGGACAGCGATATACATCGCAAAATGCAACTCTGAATTTTCTGGCTTCTCTTTTATTATCCACACACATTTGCATCGGTCGTTGCGGTTCTTGTGCATATTAATTTTGTGGAACGCGCAGAAAACAATACACAAAACTTCGAATACACACTAGCCACAAAAAAAGACCAGACGCAATTTCATCAATGTTGTATTTATTAAATGAAAAGTGATTGTTTATTGTGTGCATGTCGTGCGTCAATCAACGAGCGACTCAAAGTCACGTAGCATAAAAAAAGCAGAAGCAGGCCACTAAAATCGGAGCAGAAAAAAGTTACATGTGGGTATATAGCAGCGAATACGATTTGAAAGAGATGAACATGAAGAAGAAAATGATGCGCGACCGCAAATAAAATAAGAACACAAGCGCGACACAAATAACAAATACAAAAGTGCTTTTGGAAAGAAAAAAAAGCCGGAGCTAAACAAATGAATGAGCCCCAACACTCGGACGTTGCCAAACTACATACATATATATGTATACATCCGCACACATGCATACACAACAAACACGCATACACTTGCGCCAACAACTACAACAACAGCAACATAACGGAACTTCAATTTGCTTGAAACCCAAAACTTAGGCTAACCACAGCAACAAAAAAAAGGGAAAAGAAAAGTTACAAAAAAAAAAGCGCAGGTAAGCAACAGTAAATACATAAAAGTTCTATGCGCAGCGCAATTTGTTTGTATTCACAATCTGTGCGTGTGGGTGAGTGCGTGTGCGCGTGAGTTGCTTTTTTTTCTCTCTCTCTCAGTCATCTGCCTGCATGCGCGCGAGAGTGCGCGCATGTGTGTGTGTGTGTGTGGGTGTCTATCTGATTTTTGATTCCGTTTTGATACGTTTTTACTGTTGCTTTTTTGTTTATGTTTGCAATGTCGACGATTAGCTTGCACTTTCTGCGTCGTCAAAACACAAAATAACAAATACAAAAAATAATACCTACGCATTTGTTTATGTGACCAAAAGAACAGAAACAAATATAAAAAGCTCTCACCATTGCTTGAGTGTGGCCAGCTCAGCAACAGGCTGTGTATTCTGTGCGCTCAGCATTTCTCTTTCGTTTTTCTTTTCTGGAACAGTTATTTGGAGCTCAGGTTGATAGTTAGAGTCGTATTAATAAATATTGCCAACAATATCAATTTTCATTGAGTGGTTTATTGTAAATAATACTTTGACTTTTTATTCTGAATTTTTCTTGTTTGTGTTTAAAAGTTGCAACAACGCTTTCCAGAGCTTATTGGACTTTCATTTTGTTTATATTGTTGTGGTTTTTTTTTGCCTTTTTGCTGGCCTAATATCTTATCGCATTGTACAAAAGAATTGCATTGTGACAGCGAACGAGCAATTATTAAACTTGTTGCCGGAAGCTCTCTTCATTTTAAAAAAGAAAATAATAAATATTTTTCATTTATATATACTTGCAGCATTTTATTATTGTGCGCAGCAAAGAAATAATTCCATTAACATACAACAACAACCGCAACAAGCACCTTTTAGTAATTAAGATTTACAAAAATAACTTAACCAGCTATAATTTAAGACTAGTAAGGTGAGTAATGGCATTATCTATCTAGAAGTGGCCTGCATTAATCAGATATAAATACATATTTTATGATCGCAGTATTTAAAACGTAAGAGAAACAAGATGTGGAATTCCGAACCAACACAACGCCAGCAATATAATAATGGCAACAATGGCACACAGCCAGCCAAACAGTTGGGCATGACATCGGCCATCAGTTTGGCTGAGCCCCGACCCGAAGATCTACAGCGTACAAGAGAGCTGGAAAAGTCGCTGGAGCCGTACAATGTATTCGAGAGTCAGGAGGAGTTGAATCATCGCATGGAGATATTGGCCAAGCTAAATACGCTGGTCAAACAATGGGTCAAAGAGATATCTGTTAGCAAGAATATGCCCGAAGCAGCAGCAGAAAGGCTCGGCGGCAAAATCTACACATTTGGGTCGTATCGATTGGGTGTGCATCATAAGGGTGCCGATATTGATGCACTGTGCGTGGCGCCACGCAATATCGAGCGTACCGATTACTTTCAGAGCTTCTTCGAGGTGCTTAAGAAGCAGCCCGAGGTCACCGAATGTCGCTCCGTGGAGGAGGCATTTGTGCCCGTCATTAAAATGAATTTCGATGGCATTGAGATTGATTTATTGTTCGCTCGTCTCTCGCTCAAAGAGATACCCGATGATTTCGATTTGCGCGACGACAATCTGCTCAAGAATCTTGATCCACGTTCGGTGCGCAGCTTGAACGGTTGCCGCGTGACCGATGAGATACTTGCTTTGGTTCCCAACATTGAGAACTTTCGTCTTGCATTGCGCGCCATCAAATTGTGGGCTAAAAGTGAGTAAAACCAAAGAAAAACTATAAAATTCTTTATGAGTTTATAACACCTTTTACACCTTTAGGGCATGGCATATATTCAAATTCGCTTGGCTATTTTGGTGGCGTCACCTGGGCAATGTTGGTGGCACGTACTTGTCAGCTGTATCCGAATGCCGCTGCTGCAACGCTGGTGCACAAGTTCTTTTTGGTCTTTTCGCGCTGGAAGTGGCCCAATCCAGTCTTGCTAAAGCATCCAGATAATGTTAATCTGCGCTTTCAGGTACGTGTTTAACGAAAAACATTATAAAACTTTCCAGATTTTATATGTTTGAACTCTGTTTTCAGGTTTGGGATCCGCGTGTTAATGCCTCAGATCGTTATCATTTGATGCCGATCATAACGCCCGCATATCCGCAACAAAACTCCACATTCAATGTGTCCGAATCCACAAAGAAAGTCATTTTGACCGAATTTAATCGCGGCATGAGCATCACCGATGAAATCATGCTTGGACGCGTAAGCTGGGAGCGTCTCTTCGAAGCGCCCAGTTTCTTTTACAGATATCGTCATTTTATTGTGCTGCTTGTCAACTCACAAACCGCCGATGATCATTTGGAATGGTGCGGTTTGGTTGAGTCCAAGGTGCGTCTACTCATTGGCAATTTGGAACGCAATCCGCACATTATAATCGCCCATGTCAATCCAAAGTGCTTTGAGTTGAAGAAGGGCTTCGTTGCCGCCAACAATTCGCAGAATAACAGCGGCAACGAGGACGATTTAAAGAAGGATGAAAAGCCAGCAACATCAAAAGTTCCAGCACCATTTTGTTCGCATTGGTTTATTGGTTTGGAGTTCGAGCGTGCCGAGAACCTCAACATTGATCTAACCGAAAGCATACAAAACTTTACCGAGCACGTGATCATGCATGGCGTAAGCAAACAAAACCCAATACCCATTTTAATGACATATTGTAGACATATATCTCTCTCTCTGTGCGCAGGTAAACATTAAAATGCTGAAAGAGGGCATGGCCATCGATGCGCGTCATGTGAAACGCAAACAGCTGTCGGTTTATTTGGAGGCTGATTTCCTCAAACGCGAACGCAAATCGATGGAAAGTCATAATAATTTCAACAACGCAATGATTGCGAATCGCAAGCGTCTCTCCACGGAGCTGGCACAATCACAGGAACCGCTGGCACCGGGACAACAGCCGACTGCGGCGACGGGCAGCAAGGGCGCCAAAGTGCATCGTCTAAGCGAATCGGTAAGAAACCCAAAATGCCAATCATAAAACTATAAACTCATTGTTGTTGTTTCGACAGTTAAATGAGGACAACGCGATTGCCGTGGGTGAAACGGGTGGTATAACACCCACCGCGCCCATTTTCAAGGCAAAGGCCAACAATGGCACAGAGAGCAGCTGCATGGACAGCAGCGAGCAAACTAATGGCAGCAACAACAACAACAACAACAACAGCAGCCCGGCAACAGCTGAGCTCGCCTGCTCGTGACAACCGCCAATGCCACAAGGACAACAGCAGCAGCAACAACAACAGCAACTACCAACACAGCAACAGCAACAGCAGCAACCACGAAAACAACCGTTAATACAACTACAGCAGCAGCATCAACTACCACCGGCCCCGCCGCCACCGTCTATTTCTCTGTATCATCATCAACAACAGCATAAATTTCGCAAGAACAACAATGCGGCTGCGGCGGCTGCCTATAATAGTATTTTCAACCAACGTTCGATACTGCATGCGGCTTCGAGTCTAACGGCCGCTCTAAGCATAACCGGACACAAGCGCAAGCAGCCATCAACAACAACAGCAACAGCAACACTTGCTTCATACAACAGCAATAGAAATGGCGGTGGCGGCAACGGCATTGCCAGCTTTTATGGTGGCAACAACAACAACAACAGCACTCCTTTTAGCTACTCCATTGTTGATGAGGATGACAACTACAAGCAACAGGAACCACCTTACAAGAGGCAACCACAACAACAACATCAACAACAATATCAGCATAGACAACAGCAACAGCAACGATTTACGCATGCTGCTTACAGAACTATGCCAGCTGCCGCAACAACAACAACAACAGCCACTGGAGTAACTGCAACAGCAGCGAAGGCTGCCGCTAAAGCCAAGGCATCGACAATTTCTTGTAAGTTTATTGAATGTCTATTAACAATTATTTCTTATTTTGTGTATTTTGTTCCTTCTTTGTTTTTCTTTGTGACTCAAAAGACTGTTTTCTATATGTACAAAAAAAACAACAACTTGTTATTACAATACTCATTCCTATAAAATATATTATTTTTATAAACTCTATACTCTCAAAGAAAAAAGATTTTAAAATCTATAAAATATATTCTACATGCAAAAAAAAAACTTACAAAACTTTTTCCAAAACACTTTTGAACATAAATAAAATCTACTATGATATGAAAAAAATTCAACAACACATTTTTGGTATTTTTATTTTCTAAATTCGAATATAAATAAAACTTTTCGTTTATAGATTTGTATTTAGGTATTTTGAATATAAATAAAGATTTCAGATTCTGTTAAAAAAAAGTAAATATTTTAAGTTGTTTAATCACACAGAACTGCATAATAAAAATGAATAAAAAGAGTTTTATGCTAATGATTATGTGAAAAACTTTTAGCAACAACTTAATCAGATCTCTACTACAAATATATCTGTACCTTTTGAAATCTTTGCAAAGCACAAAATTTCGAAATATCTTTGATCTGATATTTAAAAATGATAATTTATTTCTTTTATTTGCAGTGTAAAAAGCTATTACGTGTAGCATTAAGGTTTAGTTTTTCATAGTTAACCTAACCCATTGATTTCCTCGGCATTGATGCCACAATATTAATGGAAGCCCATTATTTTATACAAAACGGTAAGTTCAAAAAAGAAAATAAATGCTTAAAAATACATTTTGTAATCATAAACTTGTGTTCGATTTCTTTAAGGTTTCCATTTAAAAACTACAAAGTTTTATTTATAATTTTAATTCTTAGACGCAAAGGCGTTGCAACATACTTACATACCAATTGATAACGGACAACAACAACAAGAACAACATCGCTTTTAAGGCGGCCAGAAAGAAGCATTTCGCTAACATTTGTCTTAATGTTTCTCCCCCCCAAAAAAAATAATATTGTTGTACATCTTTTTTTACTTCCCACAGCTGGTAAATGGCGTGAATGTCGAGAAGAGAAAGAGTAGTGAAGTAGAAGTAGAGATGATGATGAAGAAGAGAGACGAAGAACAACAACAACAACAACAAACTACAACAACCAACAAGAAATCTTCTACACTCTATTATTATGATTATTATTATTTGATATCCAATTTCATCTTGGTTTTTATTTCAATCTTTGTTTTCTTCTTCTTCTAGTTGTACGCTGAAAATTTGAAACATTTGTATGTTCGTTTTTCTAAGAAATCATAACTGAAAAAAGGTAATATCAAAAAAACAAAAAAAAAAACAAATATAATTGAATGAAAATATTGATTTAATTTTACCAAATAAACAAACAAACAAAACAAAAAATATACAAAAGCGAAAGCTTTAAGAAAACCAAAAAAAAAAACTCGTCTTATTATTTATGATTTTTTAGTTTTTTTGCTGTGGTTTGCTTTGGTGTTGCATGTTCTTTATAGGATAAACATGAACAACAAGATATTGATTGGATTAATGTCTAAAGAATAAATAATCGATTTTGAAATTACATTAAATGTATCACAAATATATTACAACTCTCTTTAAAGGGGGGGTTCTTACAGATAATACACACATATATTTATTGGAATTTTAGAAAAAATTATTCAAAATTTGCATGGATATTCGAATAAACTTAACCGAGTTAATTGATGTTCTTCAAAATTTCGGATTCCTCAAAATGCATTCAGCTTCTTTTTTTTTAGGTTTTTTGTTTTTCTATAGGATCTAGAAACTTACTTTGTTTATTTCAGGAAAATATGTTTTACGCACTTTACATAAAGTATAAAGAAAATCGTAGAATGTTATATTTATTAAGTTCCTTACCATATGTTTATTAAAATTCTGTATTTAAGTTTAATTTTACTGTCTAGAATTAAGAAAGAATCTGTGTGAAATAAATTTATAAATGTATTTTAAATATTTAAATGAGTGTCTAATAAAGAATTCCATTTAAATCTTATAAAGGTATATACTATGTTGAGTTTTTCTTTATTTTGTTCAGATTACTATAGTTTTGTTGATGGAGCGAAAGTTTTCACACAATTTATTGATTTCAGTCTCGTCGATAAATGCTTTTACTGGACTGTTTTTCAATTTCTTGTTTTATAACATCTTAAAGGAAACTGGAAAGGAAATTTCCTATGTAACAATCTATACATTATGAAGGCATTATAGTTGTATGATACATGCTGAATTTCTTCCTAAAGTAGGAGAAAAAAGCATTCCTGTTACCGATTTTATTAGCTTATGTGACAATCTAAATGGCATAGAAACAGAAAGATGAGATTAATTTATATGGCTTAAGGAAAGTGTTTTCGAATACTTTGTAAGAACACTTTTAAACATAAATAAAATTTACTATGATATGAAAAAAATTCAACGACACATTTTTGGTATTTTTATTGTCTAAATTCGAATATGAATAAAACTTTTCGTTTATAGATTTGTTGAGAGTATTATAATTTTATAAGCTTATGTGACAATCTAAATGGCATAGAAACAGAAAGATAAGATGAATTTATATGGCTTAAGGAAAGTGTTTTCGAATACTTTGTAAGATTGCCCACTGCAAAGAACTTTACCAGAATTTTGTACTAGATCTTACGAAAGTAAGACTAGCTGAAAGGAATACAGAAGATTTGCAATTTAAAAACCGAAAACCAGTTAAGAAACCTAAACAGTTAATGAAATGAAATCTATACAAGTATACTAGGTCTTACGAAAGTAAAACTAGCTGAAAGGAATACGTAAGATTTGCAATTTAAAAACCGAAAACCAGTTAAGAAACCTAAACAGTTAATTTCAGCAGTGAAATCTATACAAGGACTTATATAAATCTCCATCTTGAAGTCAAGGATATACCTAGAAATTAAAAGTGAACATCAGTTCTTGAGAAAGTATATTTCCAAGATCTTGAGTGGCGGTTTTTGGGTGCAAATTTTAACTGTCAACAGGTGTCCAGCTAGCAATTTAGTACAGAAGTAAGAGCTTCAAGGATTCAAGGACTTTTTGCCATAGTAGCTGTTATGAATTTGTATACCGTCAAGTACAGTTTGTCACAAAAGTAAGCTCGACACAAGAACGTGCATGTGGAGATTCGGGCTAACTGGCCAATAAAACAATTCCACAATTCCTGCGATCCTACGATCCTACGATCCTTCGATCCTTTTCCAGGTCTAACCTATTTGCGCTTCTGCGAATTTCGGCCGCGACACAGCTGCGCGTTTTTACCCAGAATATTTGGGATTAATCCGTTTATGGCCACGGATTAAGTTGCAAAATTTGAACACGCAGGCCAAAAGTAAACTGCGATTTCCATGGAAAGCGCCGGCTAAGCACAGGTAAATCCCAGGTAAGCAACGCTAAGCCATCTCCGATGTTCAGGTAAGCCCAAGACTTAGGGTATATAAGTTGAAGCTTCTGTTGGTTAGAGCATCAGTCAGCCTCTGTGTGTTCAAGTGTAAGGATCTCAACGAGCAAAACAAATCGAAGAAATATTAATGTATTATACGATAAACCTTGTTCAGTTTTGAGAACTCTTTTCTGTACATCATCACTGGGTGAAGTTTGTCGTATAATCAAAATATATCAGCAAGAAAAGTTTTCTCAAACAAAAAATAATTCTATAACTTTCCTGGCTCTGCTTTTGGGATGCATTCTGTACAGTAATGTCTACAAATTTCAAAAAAACATCACTGGGCAAAGTGTGTCTCAAAATTTTAGCTACAAAAGAAAAGATTACGAAAAGGAAAATTGTGTTGTGTTTGAAAACTTCTATCGTTATTTTAAAATTAAATGGCGATTGTCGGTATAGTCGCTTTTGAAACAAACTCTATATACTATATATAAAGTGACTAGACCGAACACTCGTGCTATAATTTTAAAATGTTCAACAAAAAGTAAAAGTTCTGTGTTTTTTAATATAAATATATATATATATAAAGTCGCAATTAGTTTCTTTGGTCGTCCAGCCTTAGGTGATTTTTCTGATCATAAAGCTAGACAACCATTGAAATTCGTTGTGGCATGCGCAGCGATAAAGTTATATAGTGTCTTGTTCACGAATATCGGGTCATTCGCTAAAAGGAACGATCGTTGTGATATGCGTTCACTTAATCGTTACATATCACAGTGATTTTCCTTTATAGCGCGTGCTCAACCCAAAAATCATCAATCTCAAAACTGTGAATCTGTTTATTGCCTTTAATGTAAAGAGAATAGTTGCTGTGCTATATGTTTCGTATCATCTTCTATATCACAGTGGCTGTTCTTTTTGTAGAAAAAGTGCCATACAACATTGTTATTATTATTATTATTATTGTGATTTTGAAAAGTGTAGATGTTGCGTTTAACCGCAGGGAACTGCTGCTGCTGATATATTACTATGTTAACTATATCACAGTGGCTGTTCTTTTTGGTTGCACTGCAATTAACAACAATATTTCATCAGTGAAAAATATCTTTGTGTCAAAACGTATATTGTTTAAAGGGAAGAGAACAGTTGCTGTTGATGTAGTTCATACATTAAGCTTCTTATATCACAGTGGCTGTTCTTTTTTGTTTATCAATGATTCAACTAAAGTCTGCTGGCATTTCATAAGTTAAATCATCATCATATGTATTTCCTTAATACTTCCTCACTTACATCAAAAATCTTTTGCGGTGGAATATTTCTCTTTTTTTTATGTGCAGTTCCGGCATTTAGTTTCCTTTTCCTATTTGTATTCCGTTAGCCAGTTGCAATGTGCCACAGCACGTTGCCGTGCAACCATGTGGCAAGCGTTGGTGGCAGACGGCAACAATGGCGTCGACATTGGCAGCCATTGTTTGTGCATGTGCGCGTGTGTGTGTGTGTGAGTGAGGATGCAGCAGGTAACAGGCTGTCAATGCATGTTTTTAAGCTGTGGCCATGCCACATATGAATGCCACAATTTGTTGGCTGTTTTTTTTTTTCTTGTATTATGTAGCATTTGTGACAGCTTGCAATGGCAATTGCAGAGTTTTAAGTGCTTATTAAATATTAAATGGAATAATTAAATTAAAATATTATTGACGATTATTAAAAAGTTATTTTTGAGTAAGATCTTAAAGCATTCCCATCATATAAATCATAACATATAAATAATTTTCTTTAAAAATCTTGTTCTATAACATTTTGCTTTTTGCTTTTTTGCTCCTTGGACCTAAAAATTAATCCACTTGCAAGTGCTTTTAGGATATATTCAATCTATCCATAAGCTATCAATTCGTGAAGAAATTTCATTGCAAACTCTTAACGTTTAGGCTGTGTGCTGATAGCAGGTCGTCAGTAAATGTTATATATTAATAATTCCTTCTGCAGAACCATAACAGCTTCAAAAAACGGTTCATTAATGACAAATATATAAAACAATATATAAAATGAATATAAATATAATAAAAAATTACTTCCTATAATTGTATTAGGTATTAAGTTTATTTATGATACTTTTGAATAAAGCTACATATAGTCAGAACTTACTGTTATTCATTTAAAACATTTTAAAAACTGTTTAGCAATTTTTAGCATATTCTTCCAAAAGAAACTTAATAGGAAACTTTCACCTTGCGTCTATTCAGCTTTGGCCGCAAAGCGATACAAATAATTTTCAACACGAATCTTATCCCTGAGCTCCTTGCGTGAGGTGAGCTCTACGGCAGCTGTCGTACCATTATGATCGTGAAAGAAACCGCAGTAACGAGCTGGTACAAACTGTTTGATGTACTGCTGCTTGCGACAACGTTCTATGACACAGAGACTACAGTTCTTGATGGCTGCAATCTCCTCGTGCATACATTTCCTGCACATGTCCTTATCGCTGTTGAAGCTATGAAAGTAATCACCTTTGGGCCGTTGATGGCACACCAAACACTGAGATAGATTTTTGGGTGAACAAAAGACAGCGACAGCTGGCCAAATGCTGCGACGTGTGCCAAATGCAGTTTCCATTTTCCAATCGGGATACTTATAGTGTGCAGTATACGTGGAGGCACTGTGCAAGAGGTATATTAGGGTCGTTAGCGGTTTGGAGTAGCTTACCGAGTAACTTACCCAGGTGACACCCATTTGGGCTCGTACACCACCTGTTTATCAAAGGTGTAGCCAGCACGAAGTATCCAAGGTGTTGCCTCATAGGCGCCCATTGGTGGACTGACCTTTTCACGGACAATTGGCAAACGTGGCATTTTGTTGGCCAGTGCGGAGAAGCCAGATTTTGAGGGGTACTGAAACGGGCAGAGAGAATCGAAGAAAGATGAATGACCTAAGCGATTCCTTAAAATTATAATCAAAGTGATGAAATCATGTACACAATGTCTTAATATTAGTTAAAACCATCTTAAAATAAGTAAATCGTTGCTTAAATCAAGTAAATTACTTTTGTTGTATGCACTTAAAACAAGTTTAAACAGTCTTTATATAAGATATAATAATATTTACTTACTTAATTCAAGTATAAATTGAAATTTGTTTAGGGAAAACCATCTCAGATCAAAATAAACTCTGCTTCAAAATAAACTTTCCTGGCTTCAATCATTGTTTTCACACTTACCTTAAAACCAATTGGCTTGGCACAATCATAATCCAATGGACTCGGATGTGGACGACATTCGGGCAGATAAGATCTCATGAAGCTAGTCAAATACGGACCACTCATGGGCATCACCTCACGATGCATGGTGCTGCCAAAGGCCACTTTGGCTATAACTGGCGGATTGACCACATACTCAAAGCCTACAAGGCAGAAATAACTAAGATTAGATAATTTAAGAATTTGTGGTTTATGCCTCGCAGAACCTCTTGCTCTAACTCTAGCCAGAATCATGCGCGTCTCGGAGCGTTGACGACGCAGCTGCTCCCGTTCCTGGGCATTCGGTTGGCGAGCACGCATCGCGGATGACAGTCACTGTACGACTAAACTGAAGCTTGTGTGTGTGTTGGCCCTGGCCTGTCGATTTGTTGACTGTCAGCCACAGCTAACCGATTGTGAATGACGGCTCTGGCGCTGTTCGGGGTTCCGTTTTTGCACGCATGGCACGCACCTGCCCCAATCTATGCCACGCAACCTGGCTACACCTGCTGCTATCAATAATCATCATCATCACAATCAATATGACAAAAAAAAAATGCTAACGGCACAGAATGGTCTAGACTGCGTTTTTATTTCCTCAACTTTGACCTAGTTTGTTTTCGCTCTTTTTCGCCACTTTTATGGCTTTAATAACTTTTTTTTACTGTTGGGAATACATTTTTCTATTTGGATCGTGCATTGATTGTGACTTTGATTTAGTTTAAATGGATTTCGCCATAGAGATATAACTTTAGCGATTGACAGCCGTTACGAAAATGATAGAAAAGTTGTTAGAATTGATGTGTTATGGTAAATTGGTTTGAAACTTGACTAAAGTGCAATGTAAATAACAAACTTGTGTGATATACATTTAAATGTCTTTTGCAAGGAAGGCATACTTTGAAAAAGACCTCATGATATAGGGTATTTAAACTTAATTATAATATATACTCACCCTCCATGATCAACACTTCAAAAACTACTCCTGCTGATTAAACTTAACTGACTAAAACATTGAAATTTTATTCGCAAGCCCATGCAAAGAATTAACAACGTTTTAAAGTGACTTGAGTAGAGTAGAACATGAACAAATTGTTTTAACAGACTGTCAGAAAGTGACATGTTTACAAAAGGAATGTCAAAGAAAGCAAAAGGAAAATTGTAAATGAGGAAACAGTTGGAGAATGTGATGATGTGGCATGCAACAGGCAATTAATCAGATGGCAAAATGAAGCGAACTGCTTAAGTTCGTTGTGTGCGCTGTTTGTTGAATGTGCCTAAGATATAAAAGCAAACTTTTAAATGGCTTTTCCCCAGCAATTTTCCAAATGGCTGAAGGCTTATTGGGTGTTTGAGGCGTATGTGTGGGTGGTTGGTTGGTTGGTTGGTTGTGTCTTGCAACAAAACCGCAAAGTGTGCACCTACAAAATGGCAGCCTGGCTGCATGACATTAATGCCAGTTAACCCCAAACGTTGTCCTCGTCGTCAGCTGCAGCAATGGCTTTGGCTTTGGCTTTTTCGGCAGGGCAGCCCAGTTCAGGTCCTAGGCAAACTGCAGCGCCCACAAACCAACACATTCCTCGTCATCCGCTCACGCACATGAATGCTAATGGTGCAGCGATAGAGAGAGAGAGAAAGAGAGAGAGCGACTGACAGGCAAGCAGCACGCAGAAATGCACAACCGCAGCGCAGCCACAGGCAAAAGCTATCCAAATGTCCCCAATGCCATCCACAGGAATACCACCCACACACACAATAACCTCAAACACTGACAACGAAATGTTCAAAATGTTAGCGCTCTCTAGTAATACTAAAAGGGTAGTGCGTAGGTGCGTTAAATAATTGAGTAAACAAATAATTTTAGAGAGCAACCAAGATGCGCGCCGTGTGGAAGCGAGCCCTGTAGATCCTATGAGTGTGGAAGTTAAGTGATCAGTGGTTTGAGCATCAACTAAGCATCAGTTTGTTGTTATGGGATTTAGCAAAGCTCCGAACCCATCGAACCTCACTTTACAATATTTCAAAAACTTTCTTTTATAAGTGACTTCAAGCACAATGATGACACTGTGCAGCCAACATTCAGCGTGATGTGAGCTGCTTAATTCTAGCAAATAAAATGATTGTGCAACATATGTAGCTGGGGTTGCGCTTGTGGGTCTATTATGCGTCAAGTGGCAGTGCCACACAGTAAGTCCTTGCATATGGCTGCACTTAGTGCTACAAGCAGCTGCTTCCCCTACCCATCCCCCAACCCCTCCTGCCAGCAGCAGCAGTCTGCCTGCCACACACACACAAACATGCAATGCAATTAAATTGTAATTTTGCATTATTTAAGTGTTTTGTTTGCTGTGCAACATTTTGGTTGGCACAAATTGTGGCAAGGAATTGGATGCGTTTTTGTTAGAGTTGGTGGTAGCTTTTGCTATGTCAACAATTAGTGTTATGCAAATTAAAACTGTTGCCATTTGTCATAATAATAATATTTCAAATATAATTAAGCTAAAATTACATTTTTGGTAAATGAGTTAAACTAATTTTGTTGTTATCCTTTTGAATTAAGAATTTCCCAACATCAACTTTAAAATGTTTTATTAGGATTTGACGTGCTTTGTTTTTTTTTGTGTCGTTTTTGAAGTTTGTTAGGGAATTTTGCATACAGAGAAAGCTTTCAACTAACTTCTTGAAGGACATTAAATCTTCTTTAGTGCTTGCAAATTGTTTTTCCTTTGCTCCTACAACATAAACAACCAAAGGGGAATAGGGGAAAACACCCGAAAAAATGTTGAAAATCAGTTTCAGGGATTTTGTGCGACAAACTTGATGCAAGGCAAAGTGGCATGTCCTACACAAGCAATTACAACAACAATGCAAAGCACTGAGTGTGCAAATAAAAATGCAGCTTCTGTTGTGGCTTTTCAATTTAGTCAGGACCGAACAACTACAGGAGGCAGCTCCAGCAAAAAGTGGCCATAAACGTGCAAATTCACATGCAAGGCACAGAAACTTTTTTGGGTCTCCTCATCCTTTCAGGGCGGAAATACGAAGCATCCTGTAGAAGCAGCAGCAGCAACAGCAGCACCAAGGACACAAAATGCTTTTTGTTGCTGTTATTGTTCCTGTAGTTGGTCTGATGTGTCTTGTGGGCAACGCAAAATTTGCTACACAATAAAAACAAAACAATGACACAAAAGCTCACCGAAAAACAGTTTAAGACCTATTTTGGGCAGGGCGGAAGTGCCGCTTATTACGCAGGATGCGGTTAACCGGAAATGAAACGAAATAAGCCAAGTGCGACGACGAACGTTCCTTTTCTTTCCACCTCTCTATTCAATTTTGGATGTGTGTTTCTCTGTGTTTGTGTGCCGAAAATTCTCGTGCATGAAAAACTACTTAAAGATGCGTTTTAAGCTTTCAGATTTTGGGATTCAATTAACATTGGCAGGCATTCGTAGCTGTACAGCAAATGAATAATGTATGCTAAAAGCTATAGAATGGTTCATTTGCGACTAGCCGGAGAAAGTTGATTCAATCGTTAACAAGTCGTTTTAAGATTTATATTGCTGCAATATGATAAGTAGGATGTAGGAGTTTTTGGCATCAGTTTTGCTATATAACAAATTTTACTAGCTTAGGTACGTTTATTCGTCCTTACTTTTATTTATCGAGTCGAAAAACTGTCTTTTCTTTATTGTTCTTTCTTTATCGATACGATAAACTATTGCTTTATCCTATCAGAAAACTTTAAACGCCAGATTATTGCTGTTGAACTTTATCTGTTGGAAAACGTCGATCCACATAGACAGCAAATCAAATTCTGTTTAACGATAGGATTTCGGTACCTTTACTACTGTTAACAACTCAGCTTTAACTTTGCTGCTTAACGACTCGATAACGACGCCTAACTTTCAGCAATTCTTTTTCAACCCTCTCTCTTTGACCTATCGCAAGGACAACAATAACATTTCCCTTTAGGAGTATCTTTTTGAAAAGTTGCTTTGGGTTTCTGTTAAATATGCATATTATTACTTTGACATTTTCACAAAACTTTGTGTAACAAAAATTAAGTTGTGAGACTTGTTGCACAGTGTAATTCAGTGTAATCGAATGCCAAGCATTAGGCACACAAACAAACATTGAGTGGAGCAACATGCAGTAGCAGCAACGCCAATATTTGCCTGGACGACAACGACAACGACAACGATGATGATGATGATGACGCTGAAGCTGAAGCTGACGATGTCCATGTCGATGTGGATGCTGAAATCAAATTACAAGATGCTTTGCCATTTTGCTTCAATGCTTTGCCATTTGCACTCGAAATACCTCCCCTTCGCCACAACACTCCCCTCGCAACTGACCCAAATTCAATGCGTCTACTATTTGTGTGTGTGTGTGTGTGTGGGTTGTGGCATTGCTGGAGAGCTAATCATGCTAATAAACACCAAGTTGCAGTTGGCCAACTAGCAAAATGGCAACTAGTAACTCGAATTGGATAACTGGCTGCTGCCACACATTGCACAAAAAGCATTGCATACTTACGGGCAGCGTGGTATTTTTTTTTGGGGACATTTATAGTGCGAGGTTGCAGCAGTTATTGCTGCCCCGTTTTCGGCCGCAAATCATTCAAAATTGCATTGATTATGCTCTTGGCAGTCAATTGTGAAACGTACTTATGGCCGTATTGCCATTACCAATTTTAAGTGCGATTGCGAGAGGCAACATTAAAAGTGGAATTCGGTTCAAGTGTTGTTGGCAATAGAATAGTTCAAATAGTTGAAATATTCGAAATAACTAGTTGAAAATATGCTGGGCACGTTATTAGAGCTGTGAAAAAAAGAAATTGTGTAAATGCTTGGAATTTTGTGAATAAAAACAATAAATAAAATATTCGTTCAACTGAAATGTCTGCCAAAAAAAAAGGAAAAATAATTTGAGTGTCTTGGCATTACATGTTGTTGGCCATTGGCTATTAGTTGCAGGAAAACAATATTTTATTACTAACATATGTTTATTTGATTTAGTGTGTAGCTTACCAGATATCGTTTAAATTGTTATAGTGTGGGTTTCATTTAGCTGCGCCACTATCATGAGAGTGCTGTGGAAGCTGTGAGCGTTGGTGTTGATCACCACTAAGTGTGTATTGTAAGAGCGTACTCTTTGTGTGGAAGCTAATACACACACTCCACACAGAGCTTCTGATCTGTTGTTAGCGCGCAGTTAGAGTTGGACTTAGCAATGACACAAACCATTTTAGAGGACATAGCTAGAGAACGATTACCTGTGGTTTTTATCACATTTTATCCTCAAAAATTCCTCTTATTATACGTTTTATCTTTAGCGCTTTCCCTTACATGAAAATTGCATGCCAGACTACCTCCCGCCCCACACAAATATACGTATATATACTTTATCAAAAATTATTCGTGTGCATAAAACGATGAAATCCACAAAATCCCCAACACATTAGCCAACATGATTTACAGCTGTCTCCAGCTTTGAGCTGAGGAGCGAAGAGAACAAACAGCGACAGTTTTGAGAAATTGCAAAACACTAAAAAATGCAGGAGCTAAGAAATGCACAGATGTATGTGAATAACCATATAGTACAGTTATATCTCTAATGCACAATCTGTCAGCGCAGTAGAAGGCTAAAAAGGTTAAGGGATAGTAGGGAATAAAAGGATAAAGGCTGTTGGCCTTCTCATCAGTTCAGCTGTCACATTAAAAATGCATAAATGTTGCTTAAATGCAATCCGAGAAATGCAGCTGCCACAAATAGTAAGTATACGTATAGAGTAGCAAGCCCAACCCAACAACAAATCGAAAGTGGGCGTCACACAATTTGTATGCCTAACGCTCTTTGCATTCTCTGCGCAACAACTGAGCATGAAGTTGAAGTAGCAGCAAATGCTGGGTGTGAGTCTTGTGGGACGTGTGTGCATTGCCATAGACATGCCTTTGGGGTTGGGTGCGGTGGGAGCTCGCTGTGTCTTTACCTTGTCCGATTGGTAACTGGTAAAACTAGAACCTGGTTGTTGGTCTGTGCTGATTGTCGTGCTGTTGATCTGTGTTTTCACTTAGATATTGGCCCGCAAGGTAAGAGCCGAAAGTAGGGGCCAGCAGGCGGGCGATAGCTGTACGTGTGGTCGCATCCGATACAGGAAGTTTGTTTGCGGCCAAGTTGGGACCGTAGATAAGAGCGTATGCTATGTGAAATTGCCCAAAATTGACAGTCTGGACAAGGACAGTGCCAAACAAAACGAGTCGTGCACTTCAAATGCTTTAAATTCAATTTGCTATTTACCTTTTACATTGAGCTAACTTTTTACTTTACTGCTATCTGTTATGCAGTGCGATAGTAAAATGTAAGCAACAACTAAAAGCTCTAATGCCTTAAGCTTTTCCTGCTACTTAACTATGAGTTTTTAAAGGTTTGCAAGCAAGCAGTTGCTGCTAGTCAAAAAGAAAAGAAAATCGTACTTAATGTTTCCCTAACTTATATATCCTACTTATATTATTATGGCTAAAGTTTGTATGCATGCTTGTTAGTCTTTCACGCAAAAACTACTGAATGGATTTTAGTGAAACTTTACAATTATATAGGAATAACGCATTGTCGATCATTTTTCCACAAAGTTTGTTTATTTTTCCTTAATATTAATGCAAATTATCCATATTATTGATTTGTATAAACAGTTGTTAATCATTTGCACAACATTATTGACACTATAGAATAACTAACATGTCCATCAAATATAATATTCCAGTTAAAGCAACGTTGTTTACTCAACCGCAATTGCTTGTTTATGTAAGCCACCCAAACAAACACAGTAAAATGATTGATGCCACACAAAAAAAAAAAAAAACTGTGATGGATGTTTGTTTGCTTATACTATATGAAACTAACATCATGTTTAACTGCGATGGCAGCTCATTTAAAAGTTTTTTTTTTTTGTTACGTACAACATATTCGAATCGTATTAATAACAAATGTCAAAAGCTGCAACTACGAAACATTTTAAATTATTACCCTTAATATGAAGTTGGCAACTTTCAAAATTGCTTTATCGAAAAGTTTACATTGCACAAATGTTTTGTCGAGATAAAAGAGTACAAACAACAACAGCAACAACAACACTGAAGCAGTAAAGCGACATAAATTGTGTTTATATTTTTCGCAGCATACTTTTGAGCGCACTGTTTTTTTTTTTTAAGGTGACAGCGAAACCTTTTGACACGGCCGCCGCCCCCACCAACACCACCAACATGGCCTACAATATACCAACATAGGCTTCTCCCTTCCTCTCTGCCCCACACGCACCACATTTCATTTAAGCACAATGAACACATTTTCTCAGCGGAATGCGTCGCGGCCCAGGCGTCCAGGGGCAGGGATCTTGAAAAAATGTTTGCAACACTTGAATATAACTCCCACCCTCGACCTACCCGCTACCCAACTTGGTGTGTGAGCTGCCGTCGCTTGCTTGGTATGCGCGGCCATAGAAAACAATAAATAATATTTATGTGCTCCTTGATAAGGACGCACTTTGCGTAATATAAACATATGAGAAGAGGCAGAGGGTGCAATATATTTTCTTGTCGGTTAGGAGAGGAAGTGTTACTCACTTGAAGGGAAGTGTATACGAAATCAAGATGCGTTTTCTTTATGATTGTGAGTTAATTTTACAATCGCTTGTTTGTTTTTCTTTTTAATACTTTTCTGGTTTAAAGGGTATCTACTGTTCGTCTACACCCTACTAAAGCATGCCTCTATCCTTTCACCTTAGATGGTACGCATCTAATCGCTGGCATTTGTGGCATGCGGCAACGTTCCTTTAAAGCCCATTCGAAATGCCTTTCAAAAGTGATGCTCGTATAAACGAGCATAGCTGTGTGTGTGTGTGTGTGTGCATAGTTGGCCTTAAGTGTGGCGCATAATTAATGCAATATACACACGACACACACACACACACACACACCCTTCCATTCAACATTTTTAAGCACCTGCCACACATAAAATGAAGTCATATATGGATGGCAGCTGTATCTGACTCCTTCTCTCCGCTATGTCTGTGTGTGTGTGTCTGCCTACCTGCTACACACACACACACAGAATCTCTGACACTTGTTTATTTTAATAATGTTAACCTAATTAAGTGATTAATATGCAAAATGTGCGCAGAGATTAAAACGTAACGCGGCATCCTGTGTTAAATTTTGCATAAAGCTACAGTTTTTTTTTTCCACCCTGCTGCTGCGTAAATAAATAAATAATAATGAAAATGTGCGAAAGTTGAACAGTTTGATGGAACAATATAAAAGTTAAAGCAGCAAAAGATTTCCGTTAAGTTGTGCATAATTAATCAAAGTCCTTTGCCCATTCCAACTAATTTCGCAACCAAGACCTACATTTTTTTTATGCCCACCTGTCAACTGCAAAGTGCATTGTACCATTTTTTTTGCAAAGCTTAGAGCTTAGAAGGAGAGAAAGGACCGATATCCAAAACCCGAGAGCAAAACGCCTGAAAGTAGGCAATAAAAAAAAACGTTTTTCTTTTTGCCTAAGCCTTTTTTAACACTAAAAGCTACTCAGCGCAACTAATTGATGAGCAGCAAATGGTGCGTGGTGAATAAAGTGTTTGGGGGGGGAGTAGTGGGAAAGAAGAGCGAGATAAAAGGCAGAAGTGAAGAATGATATGTCTGGAAAAAAGCTTTCTAAGCGACTGTCAAGCGAAGTCTTCAAGCATTTCTCAAAACGGCGACAATTAAAGCTAAAAAGTGGCTGCCATTTAGCTTGCGAGCGCTTGCTGCAGCCCATTTTCAGAAATTAGAATTAATATTTTTACGCTGAGTTAGCAAAATTTCAAGTTGGTTGCGCGAATTCACAGCGTTGGTCAGCAGACTGTTCTTGTTGTTGTTGTGGTTAGCACCTGTGTGTGTGTGTGTGTGTGTGTGTTTGTGGCACAAGGAAGTGGCAGGCACGTCTTGTGCTGAGACAGCAGCTGCAACGATGGCAACTGCAGCTGCGCTGATAATAAATTCATGATGAAGTGCAATTTATTCACTTCATATGCGGCATAAGACCAACAACCCCTGCCAACCCCACCCCCATCCACCCCCCTCTCTCTCTCTCACTCTCTCTCTTACCTACTGTCTCTGCGTGTCCAGCGTCCGCTGCTTTCTTTCATTCCTTTTTGCTGAGCAGCCGAAAAAATATTTTCAAGTTTTTCTTTTTCAAGCCTTGAAATGTTTGCGGCTAAAACTAATTACAAATGCAACCCAGACAACCCCACCAACCCACTCAACCCCCGCACCTCATCGACTTGCTTATAAAAGTTGTTGGCAGTTTTCTAGCTCAAGATAAAACTGCATTTCATTTCATTCCATTTCAAAATTAATCTAATTTTAAGTGCATTTCTACGTAGATTTCAATGTAATGAGAGAAATGCTGATTTCGCATTCTGAATTTTCCAATTCTCTCGGCTGCTGCCCTGCATGCAAATGAGCTGCTCAGTTACCCCATTCAATTTGCCACAGCCTCTAATTTGTATGCCACGCCTTTACCTCGCCCACACTATTCACACATTCTGCATATTCTTCATCATGCAAATCATTTCCCTTTCGGCCGGGCTTGGCATATATTAAATGGCCATCCAGGTGGCATGTAATGGACTTACTTATGTGGCAATTGCCTCATAGTCCATCTCTTTGACTCATTTCTGCATTGATTAGGATTGGCACACGAAAGCTTCAAGATTTAACTCAATTTAAAACTTAGTTTCCCCATTTTAGTTGCAAATGCGGAAGAAGTGAAACTGAAACGAACTTTTTTTCATTTCCGAGTTGATTAATCTGTTAACAAATACATCTTATGTATTTATTTTGAATATATGCATACTTACTTTAAATATATTTATACTATTTCGAATATATTCATACTTATTTTAAATATATTCTAACTAAGAACACACTTTTTCATACTTATTTCGAATATATTCATACTAAGAACATACCTTTTCATACTTACTTTGAATATATTTATACTATTTCAAATATATTTATACTTATTTTAAATATATTCAAACGAAGAGCATAGTTTTTCATACTTATTTCGAATATATTCATACCTATTTTGAATATATTCATACTTATTTCGAATATATTCATACTAAGAACATACTTATTCATTATTATAAATTTCATCTTGCCATCTTTCGTATATATTCATACTTATTTTGAGTTTATTCATACTTATTTTGAATATATTCATACTAAGAACAAATCTTTTCATACTTATTTTGAATATAGTCATACTTATGTGGAATATACTCTTACTAAGAACATACTTATTCACACTTATTTTGAATATATTCATACTTATTTTGAATAAATTCATACTTATGTTGAATATATTCATACTAAGAATATATTCATGCTTAAATCGTTGGATATTTTTATGGACACTTTTCAGTTGAAAATAATGAATTGCATATTAAAGTCAATTTACTTATAAGCTTTCATCTTGCCATAGGTCTTATTAAGCTGTTACGTTAACAAATAATAGTTATCGAAACAACAAACACAAAATTGAATGGCATTTCCTCAATTTATTTCAAAGATATTCCGAATTTGGTAAGCCGAACAAATTAAGCTTGGCAAATATCTTTTGAAATTTATGCAGTGTAGCATTGTGGTACATCAAATACTTATGGCAATCAACAATATTTCCATATTTATACATATTTGTATGCATATTTAACTATGCAAAAGCATATTCAAACCCAACGGGACATTATTTGCATGCATTATTAACATGAAGTAAATGCCAAAAGGAGGCTGCAGTTGTGAAATGTTTATCTGACAAGCAAACTGAAAACCATTCGCATTCGGATTGTTAAGCCCGCATTACACTATGCACAATTGAGTGCACAAATAATATATATTCGAATGTGAAATCGTTTGGATTTGGATTCTGTTGAACTAATTGTTAAATCAAACAGTTGAGAAACTCAGTCAAAGTATTGTGCGCTTTAATCTTAAAACATGAATAAAAAAAACTAAATTTAAGAGTCGAGTACTTAAGAACTAATAAGAAACTGCTTAATCATTATTGTTGTATGGCTTAAGGCGATATCTGCAGACCATTGGCATGATGAGCATGACGATTGCCGGCAAAGGGCAGCGACACCAGCATGCTGAACAGCTTTCTTCTAAACAAAACAAGCACAATGAGACAGCAACAAGAGCGAAAGAGAGATAGAGAGATAAGCTGATTATGAGTTTGCACAAAAAAAAAGTGTATTATTTGTATCATTCGTGTTGTTTGAGAGTAGCTTACAAGATGGAACCGGAACGTTTGCTGCGACATTTGCCTTGAGCATCGCGAAACTGATGCGTGCGGCAAGCACGTAAAGGTGTTTCAGTTGTTGTCGTTGGCGGATGGGGTGCGGCACGTTGCACTTTAACCTTAAAGATGGGCGAATCGAGACCTTGAGCTGGCGTATACTCAATATTTGCAGATGTTCTACCAGTGGTTGTTGTTGTTGTTGTGATTGGTTCATCTTTGGAGCGTGCATGCAACCATTTGGGCAACAGCGTCGATGATGATGATGGCGAACCAGGTCCAATTGGTGTCTCCATAATGATTAAGTTGTTTGCCTTGGGTCGTTGCTGGCGCGTTGCCGCAATGTCAGCCAAAAGCTGAGCGCTATAGTAGCTCATGTTGCTGCTGGGTGTTGCAACAGTTGCTGCACTTGTCGTTTCAGGCTGTAACGTTGTTGTTGTTGCTGTTGGTGTTGCTGGTGGTGGTGCTGGTGGGGCAGTTGCTGCTGTGGTTGTAAACTTGATGGGTTTTATGGTCAGCGCACCATCATCATAGTAATAATCATCATCATCCGCATTATACGATTCCTAATGGGCGAGAATTTATTTTTAGACATGTTAGTTGTGCTTATTGCTTGTTAACTTGTTTCGCGCAGCCAACCACTTACATCGGCCAGCTCATTCTGATCGACCTCAATGATCGCCACATCCTTGATGCTAACGTGTATGTTGTATTTGCCCGTCTGTCGCTGATCGTAAAGCGCACGATTGACTTCTCCTCCAGCTCCGCTCTCCGACTCTTGTGTGAAAGGTGGCTCCTGCTCTGCCACAGGCTGCATTTGAACTGGCAACACCGCCGACGACAACAACAACATCAACGGTAACATCCAAGACAGCTGCAACATGTTGCTGTTGATGGTTATAGCTTTTTTTTTTGGACTTTAAAGATTGACGCGATAGGAGAACTAAGACAAAACCAGTTCTTCAGCGTAGAATTCGTATCGATTCAACGTTGCTGTTGATTCTTGAACGGGCCGCGAGCAACTGAGCTGGTCAGTGCCTTTGAGGGCTCTACTTAAAGGTAGCGCTGCGATCAGGTGTAAGAATGTTAAGTTGATGCTGTGTGGCGAGAATTTCTACAAGATTGTCAGCTGTTAAATAGTAGATAGAACGAAATGTTATTTGTATTGTCTCTCTTGCGTTCTTGTTTTCCAATTTCCTATTAGCTTCCTTCCTTTCAAGCCACAGTTGATATACATTTGCTTTCCCATGCCAATCAGCATGCTTCCGAACTATTTACACTTGTCGTTATCTGTTTGCGCTTATGATTATACGTATATATATATATATATATATATATATATTGATGTATGCATGTATTTGTGCAGTGAGGCATTAGTTGGTTCCTTTCAAGCTGACCACTCAACTCAAATTACATGGGCACACAATGGCCTTTGCCGCCGCCTCCCTCGTTTTGAGTACCTCTGAGCCAGCATTTGGAGTGTGTTTGCATTTGCATAGTGCATGTAAATATTGTGGTAGCAGCAAATTGTGCATCTACCATTTAACCAGAAGAGCTCTAAACAATTAGTTTCAATGGCTCGCAAGGTGTTGAAAAGTAAAACTCAAGAGAGCCCATGTTAAGCTGGACAGATGAAGAGCAAGGAAAATTATGGGTGTTGGTGAACTTAAATGCATGAACAAATGTTTATTTATATGGTATAAATAACAAATATTATATTTAGAGTATTAAAGTGGACAAACGGTTTCAAATATATGTTGGAAAAATTCTATGAAAATAAATATAAACATATAATATTTATTAATCACTTTAATAAACCTTAAAAGCTAGACAAACGTTTTCAAATGCTACAAAAATATTTAAATTTTGTAAAATATTCTAACTACTGTTCTAAATACTTAAAGAAACCTTTTAAGCAGCTTTCCTATTATGAGTTCAAAAATATTTTCAAAAATACTTTTATGTACAACAAAATAACTGAAAATTCTAAACACTGTTCTAATCTTTTTTAAAGTAGAAATAGTAGACAAACGGTTTCAAATATATGCTGGAAAAATAGTATGAAAATAAATAAAAAGTATAAAATATTCGAACTACTGTTCTAATCACTTTAAAAACTTTATAAGCTAGCTTTCCTAAGAGTTCAAAAATATTTTTAAAAAATATTGCTATGTACAAATAAAATAATTGAATGTTCTAAATAGTGTTTTCCTTTTTTGTGTACAACAAAATAACTGAAACTATTAAAAAACAGTTCTAATGCATTTTTAATGTCGAAAAGTAAAAGAAAAGTTTGAAAAATATATAGAAATATAGAATAGAATAGAATAAAATATAGAAATATATTTAAAAAAATTCAAAATCTAAATTTCACTTTAGGTAGAAAAGTTTATAGTTAAAAGTAAATATTTCTCAGTATTTTTTAGATGTTATTAATAGTATATAAATTATTGAAATATGACAAAAATACTATAATATCTTTTAGCTACTGTTCTAAACACATTGACAAAGTTTATTAGCTTACCATAAAGTAGAAAATAAATATATACAAATATTTAATATTCTTACAAAAGCTTTAAACACTTTAACTAAGCCTTAAAGCTAACCTTTGAATAATAAATTCGTATATATAAAAATATTTAATATATTTACGACAGCTTTAAATGCTTTTACAAAGCATTAAAGCTAAACTTTAAGTTAAATATATATTTTAAATATTCATTTCACGCCTCTACTCATTGCTGTTGTTACTTTTAAATAGTTGTGTAAATAGTTTATAAATATTTTTATTTAATTTAACGCCGATTTCATTTTCACTTTTGCACGCAGTTCAAAGTTAATTAATGAAACGCAGTTAAACAGCACATTTCCGCCAACCCAAAAATTTTAAAACACTTTCAATGTTTGCTGTCAGCACGTACTATATTCGATTTCATTTTCAATTCAAACCAAATTTCGGTTTTTCACTCGCTCGCTTTTATAACAATTTTGTATCCGTTTGCCAAATGTGATTTAATTGGAATTGATGAATTTGTGCCAATGCCTCTGAATGCATTTGCTTAATTGGGGATTCGAATGGACTTCGTTTTTATTTTTTTTTTGATTTGCTGCCGTGCGTTGATAAATGAAATTTCGCAAACACACTTTTTCTTTCACTTGTAGTTTTACCCACGGGACGAAAAAATCATTTTTCTTCTTATATATAAAATGCTTTTTTATTGCCATTAAAAACACATGTACGTACGTATGTATGTGTGTGTGTGTGTATACATTAATTTGTGTTTGTAATTTCCGCAATTGCAAATGGCCGACGGCAGCTTGCAGCAAGTGCAACATGACAGCTCTGTGTATGCTTGCCACAAATGTGTGTGTATCTGTGAATGTGTCTGTGCATTAATTGCAACTGTTGCATTCAGATGTTCATCTCTCTCTCTCTCTCTGTGTGTGCGTGTGTTTGTTCCCCGTACGCAGCGCACTAATTAAATTAATTGCTTAATTTAAACTTAATTTGCCACATGTGGCAAGTTGTCCGCCCCCCACCCATACCATTCGTTGCATTTGCGCCCAGCCAATTACGGAATGTACTTTTCGGGAATAACCATAAAATTTGGTTTGTTGCCATAGCAATAGGAATTTTGTCTCTGCGGGTGTCAATTGCTTTGTGGTATGAGTGTGCATGTGTGTGTATGTGTGTGTTAGCCACATTTGAGGGTTTCTGCATTTGCAATAACCTTAACTTGGACATCATTTAAATTTGATCATGCTTATTGCATTTTCTGTTCAACTGCTCTAAAATATATCATAAAATTTAATTACCTTCTTCAGTAAAGTATGATAACAATAACTGAAGAGTTCTTCTATCTAATTCATAGGGAAAGAGCTGTTCAAAACTTAAGAAAATTCCACAAATTCAAACTACGTGATTAAATCTTCAGTAACTTCGGTTTTTATTAACTAATTTTGATGAAATGCTTACAGCTGTTCAATATTGTGTGGTACTTTCTAAAGAAAAATGAAAATCTATGCGATTTTATGGTTATCGATATCATGTGTATGATTTTATGATTATCGATATCATGTATATGATTTTATGATTATCGATATCATGTGTATGATTTTATGATTATCGATATCATGTGTATGATTTTATGGTTATCGATATCATGTGTATGATTTTATGATTATCGATATCATGTGTATGATTTTATGGTTATCGATATCATGTGTATGATTTTATGGTTATCGATATCATGTGTATGATTTTATGATTATCGATATCATGTGTATGATTTTATGATTATCGATATCATGTGTATGATTTTATGGTTATCGATATCATGTGTATGATTTTATGGTTATCGATATCATGTGTATGATTTTATGATTATCGATATCATGTGTATGATTTTATGATTATCGATATCATGTGTATGATTTTATGATTATCGATATCATGTGTATATCGGAAATCAAAAAAAATATTGCTAATTTGATGAAAATGGTATACGAAAACTTTTATTCAAAGTTAAAAGAATCTAGTTTTGAAAGTCTTCAAACAAGTACACCAAACCAATATGGCATATCGAATCAGCTATTTCAGTACGCATTGTTATATCTTATTAACTAAATGTAAATCTTTTACTGACATCAAAAGTACTTAGACAAAAATTCACTTAAAGTTGTTTCTCATACAAAAAATTGCATTAAGCAAATGTTTGCTATTGTAATCTGGCTGTTAATCTGAAAGTAGTGTCCAAAAATGTATCTCAAAACTACAGAAATGCGAAATAATCCCTCAAAAGAGAAAGGAGACAAAGTTTGCCTGATTATGCAAATTGACAGCAGCTGCTGTTCGCTTCATGTTGCTGCTATTTGTTGTCTTGGCCAAGCGCCTTTTTTGGGCAAAGATGGCAACACTAATTACCTACATTAAGCAACCTGCACAGACTTGCAACTCAATTAGCAAAACTGTAAGCTGCACTCGCTCTCTCTCTCTCTCTCTCTCTCCGTCTCTCTCCCTCTCTTGTTGTTTGTTGCATTATTCATGGTTGATTGTTTGACCTTTTGGCCAACGGCATTGCAGCAGGCAGCTAAATTACACAGCGCTTAAATACGCTGTTATGTCAAATTAAACCAAAGCTAAATAAGCCAACTCGACGGAGCAGAAAGAAAGAGTGAGAGAACGAGAGAGAGAGAGAGAGAAGGGGGGTTGGGGCGGGGAGCTAAACGGAAGTTGCAGTTGAGCAGCCTGGCGACAACGGAAGCTGGACACAAAGCACACACACACACACAGCAACAACAACAATGCCTGGTCGAAAGTTTTAGCCAAAGCGGAATTGTAGCAGACACCCAAACAACAAGAACAAAACTACAGCGAAAGTGTTGCGGAAGTGGAACATAAAGAGGAGTGGTTAGCTGGTAGGGGGTAGGGTGGACATAGCTGGTAGCACTAACGGATGCACGGACGCCATCTTGCAGTTGTGCACAAACATGGCCGCCGTTCCACGTTTTTGGAATCGCCTTTTATTTATTGCATAACTACAGGCGTTTATGCGTTACAGCCGCAGCAACAACAACAAGCTTTAAGTTACTGCACCTTCAAATCCTATTTCCATAGCCATTTGCAAGCCACAGTTTCTATCCGCTTGCTTATTCATGTCGTCCGAGCGAGTAAGAGCGAGAAGAGAGTTGGAAAAGTTGAGCATAATAATTACGCTGCGCTATCAGCAACGACATTCACCATGAACAAGTGCCTGGCAGCGCCACCTGTTGGCTAACTGCACTTGCCACAGCAGCAACAACAACGAGAAACTATCCAAAGCCATAAAACGCAAGTGTCACAAGGACTATTCATGAGTTGGAGGAACAGAGAGAACTCGTAAGAAGGGTTCAGTCGAGAAATCCTGACTATACGATACCCTAAACCCTATTACTCAGTGCTTACAAGTATGTGTGTGTATCCATATATCCGGTGTTGTCATTATGGTTTTATATTCTTTTAAATGTGATCTATTATTTTAAAAGAAATCTATTATGGTTTTATCTTCTAAATCTTTATCTTTTAAATGTGTTCCTTTTTATATTGTTTATACCATATAAATGCGATATAGACTAGGAATATATTAAAGCTAGAGGAATTGTGTAAAATTCTGTTTATTCATATACTGAAATATATGAAAAATCGTAAAATATCAAAGGGAGTAAGTAGAAAGTATTATTACAAAAAATCTCTTAAGCATTAAGAAATATTTTATAGAACCCGGCTCAACCGTAAAACTAAATCGAAATCGAAATAATTCATTTTTAATAATTTTTTTATTAGAGATCAGAATTTAAAGACGATTATACAAAAAATCGTTATAAAATCTAATTATTCTTCACAAAATCTTGTCTAGAACAGTTAAAATTCCAAATAATTCAGTTAAAGCAAAACGAATGTGATAATAAATGTTTTCAAACTATATCGAATGTGATTCAATATGCTTTTTAACTCGGGTATAAAAATAGCCAGCATCAATCTTAAAGTTTAAGTTGCCTTTTGAACTATTCTTCATAATGAACGTATTCTTTGTATTTTTGATCGTTGCCAGCTTTGTTGGTGTCCTGGTTGATGCGGGACCATCGTACGTTGCAGAACCAGCATTGAAAGCTGCACCTCCAGGAATGTGGGCTTAGATATTTTGCAAAAATACTATATGTATCCAAAAACAAAATAAATACAAATTTAGCAGCATAAAATGAAATCTATTTTGGTTTTTATACCCTGAACCCATTGAAAATGGGTAAAAAGTGTATAATGGTTTTGTGCAAAAGTATGTAACAGGCAGAAGGAAGCATCTCCGACCCCATAAAGTATATATATTCTTGATCAGCATCAACAGCCGAGTCGATATAGCCATGTCCGTCTGTCCGTCCGTATGTATGATCTCAGAGACTATAAGAGCTAGATACTCCAGATTTGGTACATAACTCGCCTAATCGCTAGGCAGTACAAGTTTGTTTAAAATGTTCGATAACTCTTCCCGTTTCCGATATACACATGTGATCGATAACAACAAAATCTTGAATTTAGAAAACTTTTTGATGCAGTTTAAAAGATTAGACTAAATAATTACAATCTGTGAAAATGTTATTGAAATCGGTTGAGAAAAACTGGAGATATGGAGTATGCATACACACACTCACACATACTTGCAAGCACTGACTGTATGCGTAAAGTATAGGGTTCAGGGTATAGTCTAGTCGGGATTTCTCGACTAGAGCCTTCTTACTTGTTCTTTTTGTTAAATCGCCATTTAAATATGTTCCTTTTTAGATTGAACCAGATAAAAGAGATATAGATCTAGGAATATATTAAAGGATCATAAGCAAGAGGAAAATTCTCTTTATTCATATAAATATTTTGTAGAACCCGGCTCAACCGTAAAACTAAATCAAAATAATAAAATCAAAATAAAATAAATAAATCATTTTTAATAATTTTTTATTAGAGATCAGAATTTAAAGGCGATTATACAAAAAATCGTTATAAAATCTTATTATTCTTCACAAAATCTTGTCTAGCCACCGTTCAAAATCGTAATAATTCGGTTAAAGCAAAACGAATGTGATTATAAATGTTTTCAAACTATATCGAATGTGATTCAATACGCTTTTTAACTCAGGTATAAATAGAGCCAGCATCAATCTTAAAGTTTAAGTTTCCTTTTTAACTATTCTTCATAATGAACGTGTTTATTGTATTTTTAATCGTGGCGAGCTTTGTTGGTGTCCTGGCTGGAGCAAGACCTCCATGGAATGATGAAACACTCCCATTGGACGATTAAACATCACCAGGGATGTGGGCATAGATATTGGGAAACAATATTATATGTATCCTAAAACAAAATAAAAACAATTAAGAAGGCTCTAGTCGAGAAATCCCGACTATGCCTATACTGTATACTTTATTTAAATATTCCATATCTCCGGTGTTTCTCAACCGATTTCTATAAAAATTTCACACACTTTCATTATTATAGAATTGTCTAAAAAGTGTTGTATTAGAAAGTAGTTGATGAAGTTTGTAATTAGATTTCTTCGATGTAATAACAATGAAAAGCTAAAACTTAAATGAATTATTATAAATTTGAAAAGAGTTTTCGAATTTTGTACTCAAAACATTGATCTTGAGAAACCATTTCTTAAATTTTGTTATTTAAGTAAAGATACAATAAATTTGAATGAAAGAACAAGAAACAAAGATCTCATTTATTATAAAGATTGCAATCTAGATGGCTTCGTTCTTTGGCATTATGGGTAAGCCCTGCTTTTCAAAATCACGTGCAAATTCCTCGTTGAGTCTGGCAACATTGGTCAAATAGATCAAATGATCAATATCCGAATCGATTGCCAGTATTTCACCATACAATGCTCCCATCTTGACACTGTAGCGTCCCAGAGCATCACGTAAATCGTATTCATTCATTTCGGTCTCGTCGAGAAACTTGACGAGATATTTTCTATCCTCCTTCAATGGTACGTTTGGCATCCCTAGCTGATGTTGTATATCTTCAATGTCGACCTTTACCTGATGCAAAGTGTCCATCTTCAGTTGCACCTGTTTCTTGAGCAGATCTTTAATGTCCTCGCACTGTTTCACTTGGGCAGCAAAATTCTCAATGATTTCCTGAAAATTTCCGCTATAATGTGATAGTTCATTGATGTACTTGGTCAGATCTGTAATGCGCTTCACATCGGGCAAGGCCAGTTGGCCATCCCGAACAGAGTTTGAAATCAGACCAAGAGCATGGGGCTCCATTACATATATTCAATTTCTTATATTTTATATTTGTGTATTCAAGAAATTTGTTCTGGAATATTATGTGCAATGTTTCTTCAAGCACTAAATAATTTTACCTGTTCATATTATCGAGTGATTGAAAGTTGGATTTTCAATGCCTGCTTTTGCTATGGAGATTCATAAAGTTAAGTACAGTCGAGCTTCTATGTAACGAACTTCCGTTTAAGGAAGATTTCCATATAATGAATTCATTTCCAGAACATTGCAATTTTGTTCTATCAAAAATCCATTCTATATTACGATTTTTCTTTATAACGAAATTTTTTCTTGTCCCCCTGAGATTCGTTATGTGGAAGGAAGTTTAATTCTTTAATAATTTGTATGCCAAAAATCATATTATTTGAAATCTTAAACTTATAGTTGGTTAATCAACAATCGACATTGCTTTGCTTGCGTTTTCTCCGACAAAAAGTATGCAATGGAAAAATATGGTTTTATTTCTAGAACTTTTTTGCTTTCAAAAATGCATAAACTAGAAACACTTTAGTTTAGTTTTTAATAAACAACAATTTATTTTAGAAGTGGGTTTTTTTTTCTTTTTTGACTCAATTTTATAATCTTAACTTATAGTTGGTTAATCAACAATCAACATTGCTTTGCTTGAGTTTTCTCTGCACACGAATAAAAGTTCCGGCAAAAAGTATGCTATGAAAAATGGTGTCTTATTTCTAGAACTTTTTCGCTTTCAAAAATTCATAAACTAATAACATTTTAGATTAGTTTTTTTAATAAACAACAATTTATTTTTTCCCCTTTATCAATTGCCACTTAATTAAATCAAATACTAAATCGAATTAAACAAATATTTATTGTATATATGTCCGTTTAGCTTAATGTAACCCAAACCAATTATCAGATTTTATTGATTTTCTTCTTTGGCTTTTTGATATGCACTAAATGTCAATTTATGCAGTTGACTTAATTTGATTTTAGCCTCTCTATTTTTGTTATTGTTTGTTTTGTTTTGCTTTCGCACTGCGGCTTGCGGCAAACTGCGTGTTTGGACACTCTGCAACATTTAAATGTGTGTTTGTCGGAATTTCATTATAGTTGAAACCAACTGTGAATGCCATTTTAATTGATATATACAGTGAGGAATTCGAGCGAGAACAATAATAATAAATGCAACATTTTATAAATAATTTTTTTTGTTGAAACTTATCTAAACGCAATACCCTTTAATAGAGTAGTGTATCGTCAGATGAGTATGGAAAAGTGAGTAATCGTACGTGTGGAAAAGGAGCTGGCACTGATTGCTGCATAAATGATTGAGAATGTGTGCGGAAGGATGGAAACGAATGTGGTAGGAAGGATTGACTGTCTGCAGCTAAGATTGAATCGAATGTGCCTGCCTTCTATCTGCTTGCCACATTCTTGGGCATGCAACAAAAGGTTCACATACGTGGCCATTAAATGAAAATTGATGGAAAATGCCAAAATATTTAAATCTCTCTCGCCGCGACCAGTTGCAGTGGGGATATTTAAATATGCAGTCGGGTGCGGCGCTGGCGCTTATTTTTAGATAGCCCAACCAACAACATACAATAGAGGCACAAGTAGAAGAAGAAGCGGCCGAACGCAGACGAAGCGTTGCACAATAAATCAACGAAAAGCGCAGCGAGAGTGTCAACGGAATAAAATGAACAATCGCAAAAAAAAAATAAAAAAATACGCAAAGTAAGAAGGCTCTAAACGAGAGAAGTAGACAGCAAAATACCCTGAAGCGTAGATTTGACCCATAAAGAATCTTGAGTAAAGTTCAATCTTCGATAACTTCGATAAAATGTCTGCACATTTGGAAAGCAAATGACAATTTTTTAACATTTATCGATT
Source organism: Scaptomyza reducta (assembly GCA_035044485.1). Taxonomy (NCBI): domain Eukaryota; kingdom Metazoa; phylum Arthropoda; class Insecta; order Diptera; family Drosophilidae; genus Scaptomyza; species Scaptomyza reducta. The sequence goes on along the minus strand of JAWNNV010001104.1, from coordinate 203,582 downwards.
TCATGGCTATCGATAGTACAATTTTTGATAGCTTTCGCGATTCTTAATCAATCATATATATCAAATTTTGGAAAGCAAATAACATTTTTTGAGCATTTATCGATTTTATAGCTATCGACAACATGTATATCCCAAGAGCGGGAAGATTCAATCTTCGATAACTTTCGCATTTCTAAACCGATCTTGATGAAATGTCTGCACACATTTGGAAAGCAAATGAATTTTCTTGAACATTTATCGATTTCATGGCTACCGATAACATGCAAATCTCAAGAACGAGAAAAGGTAGTGTAAAGTTCAATCTTCGATAACTTCTGCGTTTCTTACCCGATCTTGATAAACAATATTATATCAAATTTTGGAAAGCAAATACAATTTTTTGAGCATTTATCGATTTCATGGCTATCTCATGAACGGAAAAACTTATCGATCATTCGGAACAAACTTCATATAATACGAAGCTCCTAGCTTGTTAACTCAACTCTTGATGCTGATCAGGAGTATATATATACTATATATGACCAAATGTACTTTCATCTGCCTATTGCATACCACGTCTTCATTATACCCCTGTCAAACATTAACAATGATTTCAGGGTATACATAAAAAAAAGGAAAGCTGCGAAAACTGCGTTAAAGTGAAAAGAACAGACAGAACGACAGCGAAAGGCAAAAAGCAAATCATTTAATTGAATTATACGCGATAAAATTGCAATTTATTTTGAGCGAAGAGCAGCAGCAGCAGCAGGCAAGGAACGCGAAATGGCAGGGAGGGAGGAAGCAATGTTGTCGTTGTCCTTTCCACTACGGCGACAGCAACAGCCGCAGTCAACTATCAACTAGCAACATAAAGTTGCATGCCAGATTTGGCCCCAATGTCCCGTTTAAAGCGAAATGCGTATTATTAGCAACTGCTCCGGCATACATATCTATGCCATATATCTTCATGCTATCCAAGCAATTGCATTCTGTTGTTGCACTTGCAACCGCGACCCGAAACCCCTAAACAAACCCCTCCCCTCGCTTTAGTGGACAGGCTAGCGCTTTCCGAAATTGCATTGTTCTTGTTCGAGCTTGCTTGTGGGCTAGGTTGCAGCCACATAACTGTGTGTGTGTGTGTGTGTGCGTTCTGCATCACAAATTAATTGCATATTATGTGGCACTTTGCTGCTAATACTGCAACAGTTCCCCAAACGCAAATTATGACGTTCATTGCGAATGTATCTATCTATTCACGGAACTAAATTCGTTAGGAGACGAAACGAACCCAAGACCCAAATCAACAAAGGAATGTTTTGCTTGAAACCGAAACTAACTTCATCATCAATCCATTGAATAAACAACATCTTTACATATTCCCAACGTGTTTTCACTCTTTTCCTAATTTGTTTTCCAAGTCTTTCCCTACTTGAGCTTAAGTCCTTCTAGAGCACATTCCGTTACTCCTAACGCCAACCTTGCTAACCCCCGATTCATATATCATTCTGAGAACAAAGTTGTCCATTGAAAATGGGTAAAAAGGGTATAATGGTTTCGATAACTCTTCCCGTTTTCGATATACACATGTTATCGATAACAACCAAAACTTGAATTTGGAAAACTTTTTGATGCAGTTTGAAAGATTAGACGAAGTAATGACAATCTGTGAAATTTGTATAGAAATCGGTTGAGAAACACCGAAAATATGGAACATTGAAGTTAAGTCAAGCACTCTCACACACACATACTTGCAAGCACTGACTGTACGCGTAAAGTATAGGGTTCAGGGTATCTTCTAGTCGGTATTTCTCTTACTAGAGCCTTCTCGCTTCTTGTTTAACATTCTGGCTATTAAAAATATTTGCTATTGATGCGAAAATATATTTACTTTATTGTAACATATCGTTTTTTTTTCATATATGTGGGATTATCTGTACATGTGCCTATGTCTTCTGCTCAAGATTTATGTGTGTCAAGAATCAAATACACACACACACTCACACACGCACATGCAGAGACATTAAGATGGGCTGGAAGTGGCAGGCAGCTTTAAGCTCTTAGGAAATTGAATTCTTAAGCTTTATTGTTTTACTGTTCTTCTACACCCTCCTCACCCCTTCTCACCCAAAATAAGAAAAGAAGGCGCATGCAAAGCAAGCTCTAACGAGAGGACAACGAAGAGGAGGAGTGAATAAAACTGCAGCAAAAGCAATTTTCATAAATATTTAATGGATAACGGCGCAAAAATAGGCAGAGATTGAGCCGGAGAGAAAAATTCAGGACTATACCTCGCGATGCAGATGTCCTCGCGGCAAAAGTGGATATATTATAGATACATATGCCACATACATATATATATAAATATACATACGTGTATAAATCTCAGGCTTTTAGTTGGTATCATTAAACGGGATTTCGCACTAAGTAAAACTCTCTCTCTCTCGCTGGCCAGAGTCCTTCAGTAGAAGGCCATTGCAGGGGCGGCAAAAATCATAACAATAAAACGCGAGACAGGCCGGTCAAGGGAGGCGTGGGAGAGGAGGAGGCGTGGTGGAGAGGTGTCTGTTCTCTGTTCTTACTTAATCGATGATGATGAATAATTGATTCGTGCGAAGCGCCCAAGCATGGAAATGAAAATGTCGGTAGCCTTGGCAGAGATTGGCTCTGCACAACCTGCCCCCGCCCCTTCCTTTCCACACTGTATGTGTGTGTGTGTGTGTAACGAGTGGCAAATTTCAGGAAACGGAAATGGCAATTGCAGACAACGCAAATGTGAAGTTGTGCGCTAAATGAAATGCCAGCACAGCAGCAGCAACACGGCCAAGAAACACGGAAACAGCAATGTGGACAGAAAGGCAAAAAGTTACAACAACAGCACGAAGTGGGGGGTGGAGTGACGCGTGGCGGGTTACTAAAAAAGGTAAAAAAGAAGAAGCAGAAGAAACTCAACTGATACATAATTCGTTGGTATTTAAATTTGATTCGCAGTTCTATTAAAATGGCGCGTGGCAAAGTGCAGAAAAATGGAATGGAAAGTGCAGTGAAAGTTCTTAGATCCGGTTACGAAGGAAATGCAGGTAAAAGCTAAAAAAATAGTTGAGTGCATTTCAGTGTTGGTAAGTTATAAAGTTAATGCAGAAAACAGAGATTTTTATCGTGACTTACTGTTTTCAGAAAAATCCTAAGCAGTATATCGTACCTAAATATAATAATCATAAGACGTGTTTGAAATTGAATAGATTAAATAAAGTTTGGTTGTACTTTATTTAAGTTATAATACATACTTTTAAGCACACTTAGACATAATAATCATAAAATATTTTGAAATTTTGTTTGATTATATTAAATGAAGTTCAAATGGACTTGAATTAAGTTATACATACATACACTCAGATATAATAATCATAAGATTTTTTTGAAATGTTTTCATTATATTAAATTAAGTTCGAACGAAGTTGAATTAAGTTATACATACATACTTTGAAGTACACAAAGATACAATAATCATAAGCTTTTTTTTAAATTTTTTACTATATTAAATGCAGTTTGACTTGACTTTAGTTATTGCGATTGTAGAGTTTCATAATAGATTTCAGAACGGGTTAGCTTAAATGAGTATGAAAGTACTTAAACCATGTTGGGAATACTGGAAACGAGTACGAAATTACTTAAATCAAGTTCGGTATACTGGAAATGAGTATGAACATACTTAAAACAAGCACAACATTTCTTTAACTAGGAGTAAATGAACTTTAATCAAGTAAACAAAAAAAAAAAGTATTAGCTTAAAGTCTTTAACTTTAAAGTTCTTATAAGAAACATATTTAACATTATTTTAAAGAAGTTAAATATTTGTTAAGTTTTTTTTATAGATGAAACTTATTTTGATTATGCTTGGGGCCCTGTCTGACAGAAAAATCAATGCTTAAATATTTAAAGGATTAGTTTCAAGAAATTTTGAATGATTTACTTTAACGAAAACATTTTCCTTTATACTATATAAATTATTCAACAGCACGTTTTTTGTTTGTTTGCGTTTTACGTTTCTTTACAAATTGCAATTTCAAGCTTAAAACCTCGACTAACATGTCACATTACAATTTTATTTCAATCAATCAAATCTAAGTCTCTTTTCGTTCCACACTCCTTTCTGCCCCTAGTAGTAGTTGTAGTTGTTGCCACATGAAATGTTTTCGACATTTTCCACAAACTTACTTACTTTTTGGCAACACGTATTGTTACTGTAAATTTCAATTGATGTTTAAAGCGCAAGGAACACACACCTGACTTGTGTTTTTGTGGCAAGTGCGGAGGCAAGCTCCACTCATTAGTTGCATGTTCGTGTACTTAAATCATTTAGAGATAGCATGCTGAGCCAGAGCGAAGGACTTGAGCACTTCATATACTATATAAAATATAAAATTTGTTGGAATTTTTTTTTGGAAATTGCGCTTCATAAATTCCTGGGTGGATTTTGGTACATTTTGAGTAACGGTACTTAATAAACTCGCATCATTTTCCCATTTGCTGCTCGCACTTCATTTTTTTTTTTTTTTTGGTGTGTTCCTTCCGTACCTGCCCCGTGTACCATTACTGTTGTTCCTGTTGTTGCCCCAAATTACCTGTCATTTCGAAATTATGATACCAGCAAAAAGAAGAACGTTTCGTTGCCTTCTGCCGTTGACGTTGCCTTCCGGGCTTTCCTCACCCACAGCCATATTTTTTTATGTGCGCTGTGCACCTAATTTTATTTGCCTCGCGAAATATGTGCCACACACACATATTGCTAATGCGGCATCGTATCGTAAAAAAAACGTTATGCGCATTTTCCGATAGTAATCTGTTAAGCGTAATACTTAACCGTTAATAACCGTTAGGTCGCCAAGTCAAATATGTTCTTGATATGACATAATGACAGCTCGATGACAACGCCTCGCAAGTGGACACATTTTATTCAAAAAGGTGTCAAGAAAAATGAAACCAAACATGACATGCTCAAAAATAAATATATCACTCGATGATGGTAAAAGTTAATATGTGAATTTAGCTGACAGCTGCCCAAGCCCAAGTGGGATAAGGTTTCTAGGAATGTTTGCCATGCCGGCGACAATGTGTGACGAATAGAAAATATATAAATAGCAGAACAGCCTTGACACACTGAGAGCTGAGGGAGTTTTTTTTATACAAGTCAAGTAGTGTTCCGGAAAATACTCAGACTAGATTGACTAGATTAATGAAAAACCATTTTTGGTATATTTATTGAACTTTTTTTTGAGCTAAATTCATGTATTTTCTTTCATACTTTAAGTAAGTTGTAAAATACTCAAAGGGTGGCAACTTTGTGAAATTACCTTAGGTTGGCAGCCCTTAATTAAAAGTGATACTAACAACTATGAAAAAATCTTTTCAATGAAGTAGAGAAAGTCATTTTAAAGCTAAATTGAAGCTTGAATAATCACAAAAGTCATTTGAAACTATAAACCCTAAGAACTTAACTCAAGTTGGCAGTCCTAATATCGTAAAAATACTTTTAGCTTAATAAAAACTTCTTCAAAGATTACTAAAAGTCAAGCAAAAACATTTTTTACTTAAGTCAAAGTCTTAACAATCACAAAAATCATTTGTAATCATAAAACTCTCAAGAGGTGGCAACTATATGCATATAGGTCCAGTTGGCAGCTCTAATATTGTAAAAATACTTATAGGTGAATAAAAACTTAATGAAAAATAGCAAGCAAAAACATTTTTTATACATATGCCAAACTTTAAAAAAATCACAAAAATCATTTGTGACCATAAAACACACAAGAGGTGGCAACTCTATGCATTTAGCTCAAGTTGGCAGCTCTACTTTAATCACAAAACTATCCAATTATCTTCTAGATGAAGGATTACAAAAATGTAGAATACTTTTTACAAAAAAAAATTTTTTTGTCAGATTTATTTTTTTTATATCTCTGAAGAAACCAAGCAAATCGTTGATTCGTAGCCAAGCATGAGAAACAAATGTGCGAGAACCAAACCAACAAAAAAAGAAATAAGACAAATGTCAAGCTAAAAAAGAATGACTGACACTCATTTCACTTTGCTGAGTGTTCAACAAACTTGTCAATTAGGAAAATACATTTGAATTTTTATTATATCAAAATAAAAATAAATAAATAAAAATAAAGTGACTAAAGTCCAAGGAATTTCATATATATAAATATAATACATGTGTTTATTTGATCACTTAACGCTGCTGAAATTCTTCTCATTGCTCAAACACTGATTGCATATAGTACAGAATATTTGCTGTCAAAAGGAAAATTATTATACTATATTATTATTACTTAATGGATTTGCTCACCGGTATGGAGGAACGGGATGCACAGCCGCCAGCTTGCGAGGATCCAGTGCATTCGAAATGCCGCAGCCAGGATTTGATGACATTCGAGGGCGGAATCTGATAAATGCTAAACTGTTTCTTGAACATGCGCTGGGCGCTGCTGATGGAATCATTGTTTCTATAATAGGAGCGAATTATGAACGCTCGATGCACGCCCGTCCACTGATCCATTGCGACTGAGGTTTGTGTGTTCAACGGACGACATTTCCGGCTGTTCACTCGTACTTTTAGTGACATAAAAAAGTGCCAAATGCATATTTCATGTACAAAACTTTTAATTGGTCATAGAAATTCAGATGCGTTTTCTAAATTTAAATGCAGCTAATGCGGCGTATGAGTAATATTTGTTTTGGGTTTCATTTTTCTTTCCACAACTAGTACTATATGTACTTTTTGAGTGCAAATACTTTTACTTCCAGTCTGTGTGCCATCAATCAATCCCTAAACTAAATCAGCCAAAAGGGGCGTGTCCCCTTGGCTGATTGCGACTAAGTCTACAATCTTGAACTCATTTAAAGTTTTGTTACAACTTAAATCCGGCACTGGCATTTAGCCATCATGTCAGTAGTTGGCCATCAACAAAGTCTTTAAGCGCTTTTTGTTTTTTGGTGTTTTCTATACCCTATTTATTTTTTGGGAGCCGGGTTGACTAACAAAAAAGATTGATGGGCTGCGTTCAGGTTATTTCACAGGAATTTAAGCTGGCTAAATAAATTTATAGTGACATCTTTTTTTTGCTGTTGCAGGTTGGATAGATTTATGGTGCTGTTGTTCAGTGGCAAGTATTTTCAATAAATACAGTCTTTAATTAAAAAAGTAGACTTTAATGTTAAAAAATGTTAACTTTAAATATATATCTTTTCATTTTAAAACAAAAGTTTGTTAAAATAAAAAAATTTTCTCAAATATTTTTTTACAATAAATATACTCAATAAATATTAAAAAATATTTTAAAATTTTTTATGGATTTTTCAAGCAAAAAGTTTGATAAAATTGAGCAAAAAACTGTTTTTAAATGGTTGAAATATTTATTTTAAATTTTTTGTGTAGATTCTCAATGAAAACTGCATTTATAACTTAAAAAATAAAGTAACTATAAATATTAATTAATATTTGTATATTTTTTATGGATTTTTCAAACAAAAAGTTTGATAAAATTAAGCAAAAAAAAGTTTTTTTAATTGTGAAAAATATTTCTTTAATTTGTTTTGTGAATTCTCTCAATGTAAGCTGTATTTATAACTTAAAAAATATATTGAAAAAAAAATATTTGTATATTTTTTATAGATTTTTCAAACAAAAAGATTGATGAAATTGAGTTAAAATTGTTTTTAAATTGTGAAAAAATTATTACTTGTCGATAAAGATTTTGTTTACGGTTTTTTTTAGTATGCATTCAATTTAAGCTGATTTTAAACACGAATTCAATTCAAATGTTTTATATATATATATATACCCGTAAATGTCAACTGTCAGAGTAGCTTTGGCCATTTCGCTCGTATGTGTTTCTGCGTGTGTGTGTGTGTGTGTTGTCAATAGGAAAGTCATCTTTAGCCCCTGGCTTTGCTGTCCACTCTTTTTTTTTTTGTTCTTTACTTTTTTGTTTCTCTCTTGTTTTTTGTATGCCGCCATTTTGCTGGACCATCGAGCACGTAACTGCAATACAATGCACAGCGTCTACATAGATACATGGATACACAAATACCATTATGTAAACTCTACTGTATTAGTGTGCGCTTTCTGTTTGCTGTTGTTGTTGATGGTGGAACTTAGCAAATGCTGCTGTCGTTTTGGCGTTTATGCAGTTAGTCCACGGACAGACAGACAGGCAGGTCCAGGCCATCCATCCATTGCCCGTTCAGCAAGCAAGCAAGTGTGTTTCTGTGTGTGTATGTGTGTGTGCATCCTTCGTTTCGATTCCTTTTTCTGCTTGTCATTTTGACACCTTCATTTGCTTCGGACATTCAGCTTGCGTCAGAGTCAGTGATTCTGTTGCCTTTTTTTCCACTTTTTTCACATGTTTTTTGCTCTTGTATAAAAAAGTGGTATCATTGGCAAAGTTTATTCGTGTGTGTGTGTATCTGAGATCGTAATTTTTGGTGGCGTTTTTTATTTGGCTTGCGTGTTTTTGCTTTTGGTTGAGTTTTAAGTTTTTTCAAGCTAGACTCCCTTGATTTTGTTGGTATCTTTGGATAAAACCAATTCTATCAAAGAAAATATGTATTAGAAAAATTAAATAAGCTCTGAATACAGCTAGAAAAAATGTTTTATTATTTTTTATTTGTTAGTAAATTTAATTAATATTTTTTTTAATTTTTTTTTTTTTTTTAACTATAAGAGTTTTTCCTGTACCCTTAGCAACTCTCATCCTTTTAGCTTTCTAGTTACAAAACTATTTTAGGCATTTGCTTGTTTTTATAATAATGTTATCAGTAATTTAATGGTAAATATATTTTTATATTTTTAATTTTTCGTCTTTTGTGATTATTTAATTTTTTTTTTTTTTAGTTCAAGAATTTTTCTCTTTCCCTTTCTTATAGGTAGATAAACTATTTTAAGTATTTGCTTGTTTTTATAATAATGTTTTACTGCTATTTTATTGTAAATATTATTTTTTAGATTTTTTGTCTTTCGTGATTTGTATAATTTTGTAATTCTTTGAACTTTAATATTTTTTTCCATTTACTCTTTAATCATTTTATCTTCCAAACATATGCTCTTCTAGAAAATACTACTAAAACTGTTTAGCTCGACTTTTCAAGCATTTATTTTAGCTTAAGCAAACTCTTTTTATCATTTTTAAATATTTATTCACAAATTCTTAACTGATTCTGAAACGATTTCTACGTGCCTGGATTTCTCTTCGCTGTGCATGCTGGCAATCAGTAAGCGAGTTATTTTCACTTTTAACAATTTTCCTTTTTTAAACTTGCTTTAAAACTTATCTTAAACAAGCAAAGTTCTTTTGTGAATACTTTTCTGCATACTTTCATTTTCCGCAGTTTTTTGTTTTTGCTTTCCTTTTGTCCAACTTGTGACTGTCACATAAGCTGCGTAAATCCATAAGCCCTACATTGCGCCACACTTGCATGCATGCAGCAGCAACAATGGGGGAAAAAAAAAACCAAACTTAAAAGAAATCTGCAAAAAGACAACAATGCCAAGACAAATGATCCAATAACTGTCTGACTGCACTTTAGCCAGTAACACCACCCTTATCCCATACACAAACCCTAAAAAAAGATAAGAGATACACTAAAAAAATATGTGTGCCTGTGTGTTAGTTAGTTATGATCATACCTCTCATGCGAAACCTGTTTAAAATAGGGTATGCATAATAAAATGAAAACATTTTCTTCTTAAAGTTTTTTAATCACATTTTATTTATCTTTACGGTCAGCAAACTCTGACTTTCTTTTTCAATATATTCATTATTTTGGAAGTAGTATTCTCGAAGTTTTACGTAACATATATTTTCTTGTATTCCGTTTTCTACATAGAGGATGAAGTCGAGGGCACATAAATCCTTCCCCAATAATTCCCATTATTAGAAACACAAAAAGTACGTTCATATCGTAGCAAATACCAAAACGAAACTAAGACATAGGTTGAAAATGTCTTTTGCTTTAACTGAATTCTTTCGATTTTTAACGGTTAAATTTCGTTCCAGAAGAAGATAAATTATATTTTTTAAAGAATTTTTGCATATACTCTTTAAATTATAATATTTAATACCAAAGAGTTTTTTAATCACATTTTATTTATTTTTCGGTCAGCAAACTCTGACTTTCTTTTTCAATACATACATTGTTTTAAAAAAGTCTCGAAGTAGTACGAAACATACTTTTTGTTGGATTCCGTTTTATACATGTCATCACTAATTGGATGTGATGTGGAGGACACGTAAATCCCAAAACTTCCCCAATAATTCCCATTATTAGAAACACAAAAAGTACGTTCATATCGTAGCAAATACCAAAACGAAACTAAGACATAGATTGAAAATGTCTTTTGCTTTAACTGAATTCTTTCGATTTTTAACGGTTAAATTTCGTTCCAGAAGAAGATAAATTATATTTTATAAAGAATTTTTGCATATACTCTTTAAATTATAATATTTAATACCAAAGAAAATTCGTAAAAAATATTTATTTCGATTTTGATTAAGTTTTAGAAAGAGATTTTTTGCATAAATATGATTATCCGAAAGTACGAAAATTGATTAGGAAAACAATTATTATAATACTTTGTACTTGAAAAACTTCGAAAAGGGTTTCCTCCAAGTTATATTCCTTTCCCATCTACTTCTTCAAAATGTCTTTTCGCTTTCTTCTACTATTTTGTTGATGTCAAAGTTAGTGCTACTTCTTCAACTGTTTCTGCTGCTGACGATGATGATGATGATAAAAGGGCAAGGGGAAAGTGAGAGTGGGTATGGAACTGGGTCAAGACTTCATTGTTTATCTTGGAGACGATTCAAAGCCTGAGCTTGGCATTCACACATTCATCCAGCCAGTTGGTCATTTGAAGCGGGCAAGGATATTAAATTCTTCAAGCATTGTTCAAAAACTGTGCAAAATTAGCTGTTGAAAGTTAATATTAAATTTAGCATAGCGAACCAAAGAAGGTCATCAAGGGGGGGTTGCCGGACGTTTTCATAAGCGTTTCGCTTTCCGGCATTGCCACAGATAAACACACACATACACACACACACTTACACATATACATACCCGCATGTAGAATTTGAAGGAGTTTTTTTAGCTGTAAATCTGACAAAACAGGATGGTAAGCTGACGCTGCAGCGCAACGGAAACGGATGCTGCGCTGCCTAGATGAGCGTGTAGCGGGTCGATGGGTTTGTGGGAGAGATAGCGTGGAGGCGTGGCAGTATAAGGCGTTGATAGCAGCAGCTTATCAGCTAGAGAAACACTTGAAGGTTGGCAACAGATTTGCCAGCATGCTTTGCGTGCTTGTGAAATACGTGCAAACTGTTACACAGTGAGAAAAGTATAGTGAATACTTAATATTTAGTGTTATACGGTCACACTGAAACTTGGGGATGAAATTTATGACATACTGAGAACTATAAACTATATTCATGAGTGAAAATACATTAAGTAAGAATTTTCCTCTTGCTTATGATCCTTCAATATATATATGTATTCATGAGTGAAAATACATTAAGTAAGAATTTTCCTCTTGCTTATGATCCTTCAATATATATATATGTATATATTATATATATCTCTTCGATCTGGTTCAATCTAAAAAGGAACATATTTAATGTTTAGTTTAAGAAGAAAACCCAAAATAGATTTCTTTTTATGCTGCTCAACTTTTATTTATTTCATTTTAGGATACATATAGTATTTGTTTCCAATATCTAACCCCACATTCCTGGAGGTGCAGCTTCGAATTCTGGTTCTTCAGCGTACGATGGTCCCGCATCAACCAGGACACCAACAAAGCTGGCAACGATCAAAAATACAAAGAATACGTTCATTATGAAGAATAGTTCACAAAAAAAACTTCAACTCAAACACTCTATTTATACCTGAGTTAAAAAGCGTATTGAATCACATTCGATTTGGTTTCGTAGCGGTTCTAAAACGTTTTGCTGCGCTTCTATAATGCAATTTTTCTCGGTGTACCACACACTCCTATTCCTTCCTTCCTTCACTTCTCTTTCGTCACACATCAAACTCATACTCGTGTCATTTAAAGGTGCATTAGAATTTCCATTTGCATGTGAGAGTAGCAAAAAGCTGAGTACGTTCGGAAAGGCAAAGAAAGTCGAGTGAAAGTTGAAATTTGGGTTAACAATAGCTTAGAGTAGAGCTTGACTTGAGTTTATTATCGTATGCTGGCATTAAGTGCAAGACGAGAAAATCTCAAAATCATCTTAAAGTCCAAGCTGCTCTGAAGTATGTTAATTTCTTTGATTTAAGGATTTAATTGTACGACATTTTTATACCCTAAACCCATTGAAATTGGGTAAGAAGGGCGTAATGGTTTTGTAACAGGCAGAAGGAAGCATCTCCGACACCATAAAGTATATATATTCTTGATCAGTATCAACAGCAGAGTCCGTCTATTGGAGATCTCAGAGACTTTAAGAGCTAGAGAATCCAGATTTGAAACATAAGCTCGCCTAATCCCTATGCAGTACAAGTTTGTTTCAAATTTTCGATAACTCTTCCCGTTTCCGATATACACATGTGATCGATAACAACAAAATCTTGAATTTGGAAAACTTTTGAAGCAGTTTGTAAGATTAGACCAAATAATGAAAATCTGTAAAAATATTATTGAAATCGTTTAAGAAACACCGGAGATATGGAACATTGAAGTTAAGTCAAGCTCTCTCACACACACATAGTTGCAAGCACTGACTGTATGCGTAAAGTATAGGGTTCAGGGTATAGTCTAGTCGACGAGAAACTTCTTGATCATTATTTTTTATCGTTGAGCTGGTTTTTACTTTCTATTTAAAATGTTTTAACTTTATTATCCTTTCACTTTTGATCTCTCAAATGACTTAAAGCTGTTTGCTATTTTTTAAGCGATTTTCTAAACTACTTAAAGTAGCTTTGCGATATGCACTTTCCCAACAAATATCATGAAAAATAATATATATTCAATAGGATTAAGTTTATTGAATATTTATTAAAGCGAATAGCGATAAGAAGAAACGAAACAGGGAATGCAGACAAGGTCTGCAACAAGTGTGGCAACCATGGCAATAAGCCCGAATGACACACACACACACATACACTCAACTAAATCCCCATATTTTATGATGCAAACATTGGCAAAGAGTTTCGCTTCAATTGCCAAAGGGGAAAAACTAAAATCGTGTTGTGTTTGAAACGCACAGAAGGACTCTATGATATCCTTGTATTTTAGAAAATATTTACAGAATTAACTGATTTTTTTTATTTGAATATTTTCATCTTAATTTTTTTCGCATTGAAAAAGTTTAGGCTTAATTAAATTATATTTATAATCATAGTGTATTTGACATGGTTTGTGGCCTTGAATTACGTTTAATTACTAAAACTAATCGAAGGTTATCGAAATGTGAGGTATACTTAATGTACCCAACGAGGGTGAATCGTGAACTAACTAATCGTATTTCCGTTTCCACATTTTCTACGCAAACTACTGATTTTTATCGAGAAAAAAAATCGATAAAAATCGATAAAATTGTACCTCATGCTAACTTAATGCAACCAACGAGGGTTAATCGAAAACTAACTAAATAATACTTATCGAATTTTCCGTCCCATTTCCACAGTTCTATGCAAACTAGTGATTTTTATCGAGAAAAAAATCGATTAAAAATAATTAAATAAATAAATAACTAGTGATTTTTATCGGAAAAATCGATTAGAAATAAATAAATAAAAAATTAAAAAATAATAATTATCGAATTTTCCGTCTCATTTCCACAGTTCTATGCAAACTAGTGATTTTTATCGGAAAAATAATTAAATAAATGAATAAATAACTAGTGATTTTTATCGGAAAAATCGATTAAAAATAATTAAATACAAAATGAAAAATTAATAATTATCGAATTGATATAAAAGCAAACTAATAGCTAATAATTTTAAGCTTTTAAATATCAAAAAATTCATTCTCAAAGACTTTTGACATAATAAAACTTACTTAAAACATAATAAAACTAACGAAAAACATTTTAAATTTAACGAAATCCAAAAATGTGATTAAAAAATTGGTAATACCTTTTGCTTGCCTGTTGCACAAGCTCACTTGAAGCTTAGGGTGTGGTCACGCCCCACATGCCCACACACATACACAAGCACTAAACCTTTCAAACACACACACACATACACCAATGCATAGACTAAATAGTTTATGTTGTTTACCAGGCAACTTGCTGCAGTTGTTGTTGCTGTCCTGCACTTTGGCATTAAGCAAAGCGCCTGAGCCTTGGACGAGCAACGAGGGAAAGGATGCCAATGCCAAGTTGAGGATTGGCAAGGGGTTAGATAGCGGGAAAGTAAAGTGGAAAAGTACGTAACCAACGCCATCGAGCGGCATTCAAGTGTAGAGATGTTGGAAAGGGGGAGTGGGGGGATGATGTCCTGCTATTTGACTGCCCTGGTTACCATTGTTGTCCAACACTGCACACCCACCGCAGCCCCTTCGACACACGCTTATCCTCATCAAATCTCATAAAAAGGGTATGCAGCATTTTTTAGATTGTCTTCTTTTGAGTGTTTTTGCCTTGATAAGGGCACAAAACCATTCAAGCCAAGTAAATTTTATATTAAATGTGTCATTTGCAATAAATCATTCTCAATTTATTCAATGCATTCTATTTACGCATCATTGAAAAGTTAATTCGTCTTTTTCTCAATTCAAATATTATTTAAACATAACGACAAATGTTATTAACATAACTGCAAACGCTCGCTGTTAAAACACAATTACTGTTAAGTCAACAGAGCGCTGTTAAACACTTTAAAAGATGTCTGTACACAAATATGATTGCATGGAAATGCATCGTGATGAGAGCAGGCCGATAGCATTTTGTTGTTGTTGTTGTCTTCTTTTGCGCGCGTGGGTGAACGAGAGCGTACAGCCGAAAGAGCGTGTATGGAATTTAAAGAGAGAACGCAAATGCGTGCGCTCTTAACTGGACTGCCTTAACTTAAATGAGAGGCCAATCAGAGCACTTATCGATAATAAATGCTTATCGCTAAATGAATTTGCAGCTGTAACAATATAAATAAAACTAAACCATGAACATAATAAAAATTATTACAGTTTTGCTTTAATCAAACTTAACTTTACCAATACATGGAAGATATTGTTTTGTAGCACATGCAACATTTTCTGAATCCTTTGCCCACTGTGCGTAAATTTTTTGCCAGTCACAAAAAACAAAAACAACGCGCGCGTCGCAAGGCGAAACGCACACACATACGCAGAAAACATGTCCATATGAAATGTATGTGTGCGTGTGTATATATTTATGTACATTGCTCTGGCGCTCTCTCTTATTACAAGACTGTGTGGGAGAGTGGAAGCGAGAGCGAACAAGCACATTTCACTTGTGCGCGCTCTCGTTGCTCTCCCAGCAACAGCGAACAGCAGGCACACCACACTTGCGTGACTTTCGTCTGCTGTTGCTGCCGCCACTGCTTTTGGTGCTGGTGCTGGTGCTGCTGCTGCTATGCTACTGCCACGGCTACGGAGGTGCGCGAACGCTTGTAAATGAGAGAGATTACACGAGCACGACATGCCGCACTGCTCGCACACAATGTGGGTAAATGTGTTTTTGATCGCTGAGCGCTGAGCGCGCCGCTCATTTTCTCAGTACGAATTGAGACACTGTGGCGCACGGTTGAAAACCTTTCAGTAGCAGCAGAAAAGTGCACACACATACACGACCGACCGACCACACACGCACACACACATATAAACACACATACGCAAAATCAATCCAACGAGAGACGGCACAATTGTGTATTGTTATTATTGTATTCGGCGTGTGTATTGTGAAATATATATATATTTATATACGTGTAAGTGTTCATTTTGCATTCGGGCATAAGTGTACGTACATACATATATGCCTATCAATTTAAATTAAATACTTTTTTGGCTTAATTAAATACTTCCGCGCGTCGTCGTCGTCGTTGTCGTCGTCGTCATTGTTGTTGTTGTCGCCGCGCCAGTTTTTCCATTGCGTGCGCTATATTCGCTCTCTATCTCTCTTTCTTTCGACCCGCCGCATTGACGTCGACGTCACACAACACACTCACGCTCACACGCAAACACGCACATAAACACGAAATCCACATAACACAATCTCCCAAACTCGATTGAGTGCGCTCTCTCTCTCTCTCGCTCTCTCTCTCTCGTTTTGCCGTTCCCGCAAGAACGCGCTCTCGCTGTTTGTGTTTTTGGTGGCCAACACTGTGTCTCACTCACACTCTCTCTCGCTCTTTGTGTCATTTGCCTGCCTTGCGCCTGCCTCTTCTGTCTCTGTCTGCCGCAGCCGCATATTCGTTTTGTTTGTGTATCAAATAAAAAAAAGGGCCGTCGAGAAGTAAGCAGCAGTAGCAGCAGCAGCAGCAGCAGCAGACACGCGATAATCGCAGTAACAAAAAAAAACAACAGCAGAAAATAAAACGTTTGCATGCGAATTTTGAGACAACAACAATAATAATAAACAATATTTACTATTAATTGTAATTAAAAAGTGTGCAGCAAATTTGCCAACAGCAACAACAATAATCAAAACACACACACACACACACACATAAAAGGTAAGCAGCAAAAGCCGACGCCTAACGGGTGGTGAAAGTGTTGTTATTTTTACCGTTTCACTTGCAATGCAAAACAAAGTGCATACATATGTAATAATAATCGCAGTCTGTAATTAAGTGTATAAATAAGTGTGCTTGTATGTGAATGTGAATGAGTAATTATGTGCAAAAAATATGTTGGAAAGGCATCAAAAACAGTTTGCTAATCGCTTCGTTTGCTTTGCTCTTTTGCTTCGCAGCAGCAACAGAAGCAACAACAACAACAGAACGTAACCGGTAGGTGCTGCTTTGCCACCCACGAAATAGCCAAACAAAAAGGGCAGCACAAAAATAAAAAGTACCAAAAAAAAGGTACTTTTACTCTTACTTTAACCACGCTGGCAACACTCTCTTCTTCACTGCCGCTACATACATACATACAGAGCGCTCTGTCGCGTCTCTCTCATCAACATTGCAACCCCTATCGAAACGCGTGCAGCTGCTGTCAGCTACCTGTGCGTGTGCTTGCGCTCGCACGCTCTCTTTCTCTCTCTCTCTCGCTCTCTGTCCGCCTGTCTGTCTGTCTTTCGCTGCCAACGCTTCGTGTGTGTGCACGAGCCCGACGCCGCTGTCGCTGTCGCTGACGCTGACGCTGACGTTTGAAAACGCGCTCTCACAGGTTTTCAGTTCTTATTTGACCGTCATTCGCCAGCGCGGCGCCGAAGTGTACAACAGCAGAAGTCTTCAATATAACGGATAAAATCACAAATTACCCAAAATACAACTCCACATCATAAATTACCAAAAATACCAAATAAATATCGAAACACACACACACACACACATTTCTATCCCCATCGCCGTGTTTATGTATATGTGTGCGTGTGCGAGAGCAACAGCAGCGAATTCAATTCAATTGTCAATTGTCAATGTTAAAATAATGTAAGTAAAGTGCTGTTAATGCGAACCGTCAACCAGTGTCAAAAAAATGCCAACAACAACAACAAAACTCAACTCATTGACACCAACAAATTTACAGAGTGCAGTTCTAAACTTTCGCAACACACATCACACACAAAAATTAAAAAAACACACACACAAAAAATAAAAAAAAACAAAAACTATTCAAAAAGTCCTTTTTATTCGAGACATATTGTGCATTGAAAAATTAACAAAGTTAACAAGTTTAACAACAAATTGCAAATTGTTAATGTGTAAAAAAGAGAAAAAATCAACAGTTATAAAGGCAAAATTTTTGTTGTTGCTTGGCAGCCATTTTTGAAAAAAGCGGTATGCAAAGAAAAAACTAAAACTTACGGTAAAAAAAAAAAAAAAAAAAACAATCAGCCGAAAACAAGAAAAAACCAAAAATGAAAAGCGTGAAAAGTTCGTTCGCTTTTCCGCGCGGCGCTTTTCTCTCTGTGTGTGTGTGAGTGAGTGTGTGTGTTTCCATTAATGAAAAATCAACCCCCGGCATATTTGTTTGTGTTTTACGTGTTTTTGGTTAAGCGCGGCGCCCCCATAAACAAAAACCAGCGTTCTGCGCTTTTCCCACACCCTCCTGTGTGTCCCCCTTTAAGGGTTGCGCGCGAACAACAACAACAACAGCGAAAGAAACAACATTTTTCTTTCATTTCAAGTTTATATTTGCTGCACGCCGATTTTCCGGCTCTGTTCCAAAAAGTTGCCATGTTTCATTTTCCATTTCGTTTTCGTTTTTCGCCCATTTCGCTTCTATGCTTTCGTTCATTCTTGCCATGTCTGTCGTTTCGCTTAACCGTTGTGTTGTCCATTTTTGACATTTCGCCCATATTCCCTTTTGTTTTTGCTGTTTTGCCGGCGCTTTTTTTCTTCTTTCGTTCTTTTTGGCTGCTTCTGCAGCTTCTGTTGCTGCTGCTGCTGCTTCTTCTTCTTATTGTCGCGAGGGTTGTTTCTGCAATATCTCTCTCTATGTTTGTTGTGTGTCTCTGTGCATTGTCTGTTCTGTTGTTCTTGTTGCGGATTTCCAATCAGAACTGAACTTTCGCCAAAAAGTTTCTCTTGACCATAAGAATTCTTCATAAAAATAAAAAATAATATACGATTAATATTTATAATTGTTGTGAAATGTTTCCTTGCATTGTTGGATCAAGTTCAAATATTGTATTTAATTATTATTTTTTATTATTGTTGGGAAATGATTCCCGTTTGCTTGTACCATGATTCAATCAAGTTGAAATAAAGTATTCAAAAGTTTTTGGTATTTATTTACATTATACTTGATTCAAAATTGGATTTCCTTAGCCAACATTTCTTGAATTTGTATATTTCTTTATCAAATCAAGTTTTAGTATTGTATTCAAAAGTTTTTGGTATTTATTTACATTATACTTGATTCAAAATTGGATTTCCTTAGCCAATATTTTTTGAATTTATATATTTCTTTATCAAATCAAGTTTTAGTATTGTATTCAAAAGTTTTTGGTATTTATTTACATTATACTTGATTCAAAATTGGATTTCCTTAGCCAACAAATCTTGAATTTGTATATTTTATCAAATCAAGTTTTAGTATTGTATTCAAAAGTTTTTGGTATATTTTTGCTTTATGCTTGATTCAAAATTGGATTTCCTTAGCCTTATCCATCATCCAACATTTCTTTAAGTTGTATATTTCTTTATCAAATCAAGTTTTAGTATTGTATTCAAAAGTTTTTGGTATATTTTTCAAAATTGGATTTCTGTAGTTCGTTTTGATGCCTTATCAATCATACAATATTTCTTTTATTTATATACTTTTTATCTACTTACAAATATGTCCATTTTAGCATGCATATGTTACGAAAATTATCTCATTGTTTTTTCCTTTCTATTATTTTGCTGATAAGCAAAAATGTGCCTATTGAATGCCAATCGATATGATTGATATGATTGTTGATAATTCTGTGTCTAATTGAGCAAACAGTTCCATGATAAATAAGCAGATAACTATATGCTATATATATACAAATATCAACATAAATTGGTTCAATAAAAATGATATCCAACAAGATGAGCTTGAACTGTTTTGCATGCTTTGAAAAATCTTTACTGAAGTACATTACTAATATTAGATAAAGTTATTTTAAATCATTAAAAAATTATTTTATATGCTTTTTAACTTAATATTTAGTATTTGCTATTAAATAAACTTATTTGAAAGCAAATAAATATTTTGTTAATTCTTATAATAATTAAATTTTAATTGCAATTTTTTTTTGTGCTGCATTTCACTTTGGTTCGCATTTAAAATTTATGAATAATAATAAAAAATGAAATAAAAATTGTTCGAACTTTAATTAACATTGAACATGGCTTGAATACGCAATAAATTGTTTTGAAATTAATATTTTTGATTGCATTATTAGAAAGCTTTTTTTTTACGACACCAAACTACTTTTTTTTTGCAATTTGCTTTGAGAATTTTCACTTGATTTGATGTGAAATGAATTTTCTTTTGGTTTAATTACACGCTTTAATAACCTCGTACTCTCTTTCTTCCTTTTGCAGCTGATTCTACCAAGAAAACACACAGAAAGCAAAGCGATAAATAAATCGATTATCGAAATTCAACACGCTAAATTGAAAGTGCAATAAGAAGAAAACGTCAAATGCGGTTGAATGTTGAAGGTTAATCAAAAAGCAAGAAAAAAAGTGTGTGGAATCAAATAAAAAAATAAATATTAAAAATAAAACCAACATTAAGTAAATATATATCAATTACTTCTCTCTTACTCAAAATTGAGCAGAATCTAAAACAAAAATCGCGCGCGAAAATTTAAACTCAACATTTTAACAAAACATTTTTAGTCCTCTTTCCCCCCCAAAAAAAAAAAAAACTCTCCACACCATTTTTGCGTGGAGTATTTCGTGTTCGTTAAGTGAGTGCCACATAAACACCAAGAACAACAAACAACTACAACAACAACACTTAAACACACACTCTTAAATACACATACACACACACATAGACACAAACCATAGACACACTTTTAATATTCTAACTAAATTGTGCAGTTAAAATCAAAGCGGAGGCTACGGCCAAAAGTAAACGTCAAGATTCTATCGAAAAAAACACTGCTCAGCTCGACGGAGGCTTCGCTCAATTTCAAGACGGCGACCACAATGCCCTATAACGGTGCGAGCAACGGTAGCGGTGGTGTTGGTGGTGCTGTCGCAGGCGGCAGCGTTGGTGGTGGCGGGGCCACAATAGTTGTCAGCGAGGGACCCCAAAATAAAAAGATACGCACCGGTGGACAACAGTCCGGAGATAACGACGTCAATATGCATGCTAGGGTAAGTTCGATCAAAATCGATAAACCGATAACTTTCTAATTGCCAAGAAAATAGTAGTAAATCTGTAGTTCTGTCTCCAAAAAAAATATAGTTAGAGCAACCTTTTGTTATCGATAAGTCGCAATAGGTAAAATCATTCCATAAATAACCGTATGTCGAAAGCTTTTCTAACAGAAACAGACTCAAACTGTTAAAGAGAACATAAATAATATCAATATAGATAATGTTGCGTATTCAAATATCCCAAAAATCCTTAGAACTGATGTTTGTTATCGATAAAAGTCAAAAGTTGCAGCCTGTAACGTTTGATAACATTTCCATGAACCATGACTTATTGAAATATTCCAAAAACATATTCTTAAATCAAAAAGTAAATGAAAGTTGCAAATATAATAACTGTAACAATCGATAGAACTGTTCTGAATATCCATAAAGCAGCTTCTTGTAATCGACAATGTTTTGCAACTCCTCCTTTAAGCAGCTGTTTGTTATCGATAACAACAGTTACATCAGCTTTCAACACTTACACATGTGAATGTATCATTAGGTTTGTCTTTGAAATGCTATCAACAACATCAACACATTTCGTTATACAATTAGAACCACCCTCAAATATTTAATAATAGTAATAATTACCTGCGGAAAACTCTTAACCGATATCCGTGCGCTGTGCGTGGCTCCACTTAAATAAGAGAACCAACCCCTATCAGGCACATATATATATATATATATATATATTGGTTTAGTTGTTATTCGGTTCTATTCAATCAGTATTTGGTTTTGGGGGCGAGCAAAACTGAAGGCTTTTACCCCAACCACAAACAACTTTAGCACCCTGTTTGTCCTGCTGCTGCTGATAATAAAAGGGGGATGGCCACCAGAAACATTCGTGATAAAGTTTTCAAACATTCTTCTTTATTTCTGGGGGTTGAAGTGCAGCTTGCTGCTGTTGCAAGAGGAGGCTCTTACGATTGTCAAACAGTGCGAGTCTGTTCAACTGTTCAACTGTCCGACTGTCATATATAAATTACATTATATTCAGTACTCTTCGAAAAAAAAGGGTGATTTAAATTCTCTAACGGTTGCAGAATGTAACTTTTATGTCTGTGCTGTTTGAGATAGGATTTTGCTACGAACTTAACGGAGCTCAAATTATTAGCTTTAGATTTATGGTTGTCAAGAAGTGTACTTTGAATAAAGAATGCTTAAACAGATAGGTTTAGAAAACCTTAAAAGGAGTTATTAAATACCAGAAAAAATTTTGATTTATTTTTTGCAATAGTTTGCAGATAAGTTGAATTTACAATTTATCTTCTTAAAGTATTTCTTTCAAGCATTTTCTCTCAAATTGCGCAGAAAATATTTAAATTAATAATAAATATTAACCCCTTAAAAATTAGTAAAATAATAAAATAAAATAAGAATATTTTGACCTTAAAACTTGATTAGCTTTTTCTTTCAAGCTTACTTCTTAAAAAATTTCTAAAACATTTCAAAATAAATAAGGAAAATCGTGACTTACTTTTCGAGTTAGCTTTGAGTTGAGTTAAATTAAATAATAATTTTAAGTAAATAATACTTTTAAGTAAATGAAGAAAATGTTGTTTAGCTTTTTCTTTGAAGCATTTTCTTTACAATTTCTTATATATTTAAAAAATCTTTTTTTTTTTAAAGCATTTAGCTGCAAATTCCTTAGAGTAATGTAAATTTCTTTTGTCGCGAAACATAAACAAAATTTTTTTAACACAATTTTCCAACTCAATTGTTTTTGTATCACTTTAACTAAAATAAGTTTAATATTCTTTTGAATCTTTCTCTCTTGTCTCCAAGTTTAAAAACTTTATTAACTCATTGCGCGAATGATGTCGCTGCTCAGTTCGCAGCCTCCAGCCCTCCCCGCGCAACCAAAGTCATAGACCAAAAGGCCAAAAAACCCAGCAACATCAACAGCAACGAAGACGACCAGACACACACTCACACACACACACACAGAGACACGCAGAGAATTGTGAATTGAGAGTCAGTCGAGAGCCGGCTCTCGAGTATTTCTGTTCTGTTCGGTTCTGACTGACTCTGCCACATGTTGAGGGGTTGGAAAAATCGATTTTGGTCAGGCAATGTGGCCAAAAAACGTTGTTGTTTGTTTGCTATTGTTGTTACTTTTACTGTTGTTGTTGTTTTTGTTGTTGCTGTCTGCTTTTTGCCGGGCGCGCGCTTTATCTCTCTATGTGCAATGCCGATAACATTTGTTTGTTTTTGTATGTTTTCCGCTTTTCCCCAACAACAAGAAAACAGAATCGACAAGAAAACCAAAAATTGAAAACTTTATTCTATCGAAATTTGATAACAAATGTTGTTTTTTTTGCGGTGAAAATTCTTTTCCGGTGAAAATTCTTTTCCTAGGTAGCTTTGTTCATTGTTGTTGCTGTTCGTTTAGAGAGCGTCGAAAAGTAGGCAACACATTTTTCTCTTAGCGTTATTAATGTGTGGTTCTGTGTGTTTGTGTGCGTGGGCATTTGAGCTGTTGCTTCCGTCTACTCTCAGCGCACACACACACACACTCGCACACACACACACGCACACGCATACTTGACTTGACAGCGCAATTAGCACATGAAGCAGCATCTTCTCACCATTCTCAAGAGTTTTTGGCCATGTCGCTCTTTGGCCCTGTTTGCCTCTTTATGCTTTTGGCCAAGTCAGTTTAGTTCAGTTCAGGCCACGCCACCATCATCATCGTCGTCGCTTGCCACTTGGCATCGTTTAAGCGTTTGCTTTTTACCATCTTTTTTTGCCTGCCTTCGAGCGTTGTGTTGCCTACGTGCCATGAACCTCGACGAGAACAACTGTGTCGCCAAAACGTGCTCACAGGCATCTAACACACCTGGTTGACTGGGCTGCTGCCTTCTTCTGCTTCTTCCTCCTCTTTTACTTTGTCCAACACACTTCCACTTCCATGTGATTAAGTGCACTTGGGGATGCGCCGGAAGGTACCACAAACAAAACACAAAAAAAAAAGAAAGAAAGAAATCTTATGCAAAAGTTCAACACGCTTAAGCGACACTTGCATTCCGGGGTTAAACGTTTTAATGCACACAAACCGGACGAGGGGGGGTTTTTAATGGGTATCTAGTGTGTTAGAATACGACCAGAGATCAACAATTGGTGCTAAAAGTCATTGTAACTTGGATAAAAGGTTCTTCTTGCTTGTGGTTCCCCCCAACTGCGATTAAGGACTGGAAGTTTTTACTTATCCTCAGGCATAAAGTTGTATAAGCTAATAGACAAAGGTAGAAACTAACAGTAAAAGAGTTTTAACTCCTATTTAATATCGATAAGCTTTGTATTCACTAAATACTCTCGGTTGAACACTTTTGTTCCTTCAACTTAAAGCTTTTTAAACTTTTCTTGAGGTACATTCAAAACTAAGAAATGTTATTATCCTTATCTAGAAAAGTTTTCACTAAACTTAGATGACAATTTCTACTACTAAAAGTAAAATAAATCAAATGAAATATATAGTTCAAGTATTTTCTAGTAAATGTTAGATCCAGTTCAGATATTTCCACTATATTGTTATATTGATTTTATAGCTGTTTGTTGAAAGTTTTTTTTTACTGCGAAAAGTTCGTTCACAGCTTACGTTCAGAATTTTACAACACTGCTAACAATAAATACAACACTAAAACCACTTTAGGAATTTTACAACACTGCCCACAATAAATACAACACTAAAACCACTTTAGGAATTTTACAACACTGCTAACAATAAATACAATACTAAAACCACTTTTAACTTTGTTGTACAACACTTTTGTTGCGAAATGCATTATAATTAAATATATATAATCCACTTTTAACCAGCTCCGACGTGCGGTTTATCCTCTCGTTATAGTTATTCAACAAACATTTTTATCATGCCCCTCTCCCTCCCTCTCTCTCATAGTTTTCATTATGATTGAAGCCTAACCTGACTGCAGTCAGCATTTCTTTCTCTCTCCCTCGCTGTCTCTCTCTTTTACACAAGCCAACGCTACAGATTTTTGACCGCAGCTTGCAATTCTGCTGTTATGTAGACACGGCAGCCACCCCCTCCCCCACTGACCAGACACACACGCCCCTTCTCCGATGTTGCTGTTGCTGCTGTAAATGCATAACGACGACGACGCCGTTGCGTCTGGGTTGCGTGACGCACGCGGTGGCATCAACAGCCATGGGCAATAAATTTTGCATGCTACACCCCCCAACCCCCTGCTTCTGGGCACCACCCCCTCTGCCCATCTTCTCTTTTGTGTCGAGCAGATGCCTCTCTGCCAGACAGTTAAAAATAGATTGCTGCATATTCGGGAGGAGCAAAAACAACAGAGACAGCAGGCATTAGCACTGAGCTTAGTCAGCAAACAGCCTTTGCCCCAGCTGCCCCTCCCAGCTCCTCCTCCTCCTTCTCGCTGATGAAGTAATCATGTGCAAGTGCATTTTTCGGTGGTGCGTCTGGAGGCCAGCATCATCATCAACATCATCAACATCATCAACATCAACATCATCATCATCATCATCATCATGAGCAGTTTCAAATGCAACATCCATTTCCATTTCTAGCCTATATGCAATCTGTCCATCTGCTGTTGTTGTTTGCCTTTGCCTACCTGTTTCTGCACCACTCAACCACCCACCCACGCAACCACCCACACACCCACGCAACCACCCACCCACACATTCATTTGCCGCAAGGTCTTTTTTGCAAATTATGTGCGTCCAAGGCCTTCTCTATCTGTCGAAAGAGTGAGAGCAAATGCATTCAGTTATTCCGACTCCAAGCATTTGCTGGCCCTTACCATCCTCCATTCGCTTGCCCCCTTTGCTCTTCACTTTTTGCCTTGGGCTTTTGCTTCTTCTTTTTTTTTGGCTGTTAATTAAATGCATCGTGTCCGGGCAATGTCCGGAATGCATTTTAATCCTTTTTTCGACCATAAATTTCAATGTAAAACATTTTTAAGGGTTGCATTTGTTAATAATTCGAGGGTTGTACTCTAAGTGCGACTTTTAGCATGGAAATTTTTAATTGCACTTAAAAACTGTAGAAATATCTACAAAATTTAATTGTGATTTCGAAAATTTAAGTTTTTTGAGGTAAAAGTTGAGTTGACGATAAGGATTGTGGTTCTCTTATGTACATCACATGTTACAGGAAGAAGGATCTCCGAGTTGGAAGACTTAAGCAGAAAAAGGTTGACTGAAACTATCGATAACTATTACTGTTTCCGATACAGAGCTAATATCGAAAACACGCCAAGAAGAAAAGAAAGATATTGAAAATTTAAATTAGTTAAAGTAAGCAAAATAAGCTTCAGCTTCTCCCAGTCGGGATTGTTTGATTAAAGAAGACTTATGCAGACTAGTTTGACTCGAACTATCGATAACTGTTATAGTTTCCGATACATTTCAAGAAGAAAAGAAAGATATCGAAACTTAAAGGCAGTTCTTCAAGTATGCAAAATAACCTTCAGAGTATCTCCTAGTCGGGATTGCTCGACAAGAGAAAACTTATGCAGACTAGTTTGACTCAAACTATCGATAAATATTATAGTTTCCGATACATTTCAAGAAGAAAAGAAAGATATCGAAACTTAAATGCAGTTCAAGTATGCAAAACAAGCTTCAGAGTATCTCCTAGTCGGCATTGCTTGACTAAAGAAGACTTAGGCAGACTAGTTTGACTCAAACTATCGATAACTATTAACTTTTCCGATACATTTCAAGAAAAAAAGAAAGATCGTAAGCAGCACCGGCTCCAGAGTATCTCCTAGTCGGGATTGCTCGACAAAAGAAGACTTAGGCAGACTAGTTTGACTCAAACTATCGATAACTATTAACTTTGCCGATACATTTCAAGAAAAAAAGAAAGATATCGAAACTTAAAGGCAGTTCAAGTATGCAAAACAAGCTTCAGAGTATCTCCTAGTCGGCATTGCTTGACTAAAGACGACTTAGGCAGACAAGCTTGACTCGAACTATCGATAACTGTTATAGTTTCGGATATATTTCACGAAGAAAAGAAAGATATAGAAACTTAAAGGCAGTTCAAGTATGCAAAACAGGCTTCAGAGTATCTCCTAGTCGGGATTGCTTGACTAAAGAAGACTTAGGCAGACTAGTTTGACTCAAACTATCGATAACTGTTATAGTTATCAAATTCAGTTCAAGTATGCAAAACAAGCTTCAGAGTATCTCCTAGTCGGGATTGCATGACTAAAGACGACTTAGGCAGACAAACTTGACTCGAACTATCGATTACTATTATAGTTTCCGATACATTTTAAGAAGAAAATAAAGATATCGAAACTTAAAAGCAGTTCAAGTATGCAAAACAAGCTTCAGAGTATCTCCTAGTCGGGATTGCTTGATAAACAACTTAGACAGACTAGTTTGACTCAACCTATCGATAACTATTAACTTTTCCGATACATTTCAAGAAGAAAATAAAGATATCGAAACTTAAAGGCAGTTCAAATATGCAAAACAAGCTTCAGAGTATCTCCGATTCGGCATTGCTTGAATCAAGAAGACTTAGGCAGACAAGTTTGATTCAAACTATCGATTACTATTATAGTTTCTGATACATTTCAAGAAGAAAATAAAGATATCGAAATTTGGAGTTAGTTCCAGTGTGAAAAACTACCTTCAGAGTATCTCTTAGTCGGCATTGCTTGACTAAAGAAGACTAAGGCAGACTAGTTTGACTCAACCTATCGATAACTATTAACTTTTCCGTTATCGAAACACTTATAGCTAGTTCAAGTATGCAAAATAACCTTCAGAGTATCTCCTAGTCGGGATTGCTTGAGTAAAACCTTCTTAATTTAATTTGACTAGCTTCTTCCCACCTTTACATGTAATTTACATTTTTCATTTTAATTGATTATTATTGTCTTTTCATTTAAAAAGTTTTAATTGCCACAAAAGAACAGCTTTGTCCACAAGCGACTGCTGCAATGTAAGCTGCTAAGGGTTGATATTGTCTCAGTCAGTTTCATACACATATGGATTGCACCCTTTTTAACGTTTGTAATTGAACTAATTGAAATTTTGTAGCTGCTGCTGCAAATGATGATGATGATGATGCTAAAGGCGTTCGTCTGTGCCAGCTTAGTTATGAATGAATAACTCGAGCTGAGTCAGCTTATGTTAAGCTGCTTCGAGCCAAACATGTTGGTGGTTCAACCCAAAAGTAGATAGTTCGTTCTGTAATGAAAGTGTTTGAATGTTCATGCAATTTGTTTTGTATCTTCGTCTGATTGTTATATATATTCGAGTTGAGAAAATAATCAACTCAAGATTAGATAGCATTTTGCCAAACAATTGTTTCTCATTTGCCAATTGCACAAAATGGCTAACTGTGATTGCTTCACTCTCTTTGTTCTTGTCTCTGATTGCAGTTTTCTTTTTTCCTTTGTCTTAGTCACACTTGAAGCAAACAGCAGCACACAAGTGAGCCAAACTGACCGAATGACTAACTGACCAACTGCTTGACTGCTTGACTGACTCTGGCATACAAATTAACAGCTGTTTCTGTTTCTTAGCTTAGTTTCCATATAGAACTTTTGTGTGTCACAAAAATATTGTTATTCATATTTCGGTCAAGTAAAAAGTTCTTCGATTAACTATTCATAACCTGACTGCAGTTGAACATAATGTTATTTCGATTTTGACCCACAAAAAAAGAAATAATGGAAACAATTGTTTGGAATTTTAATGAGGTTTTTTTTCGTTGCTGTTGTGTTGATTTTGAGGTGTGAATCATTGAATTATTAAGCAAAGCTATAACTATATTTAAACATAGTTTAATTTTAATTAGTTTTTGTGAGTTTTAAACATAATTTGAACAAGCTTCGTTCTTTGGTTTGCATATTTCGGCTATTGAATGTTTTTTTCTATCTAATTTGAAGTTGAAGCTAGAAAGTTTCCAGAAATAACAAACAAAGGAACTTATTTCAACTCAAATACTTTTTTCTATCTAATTTCAAGTTGAAGCTAGAAAGTTTTTATAAATAACAAAGCATTAGGAAACTTCTTTTAACTCAAATATTTTTTTCTATCTAATTTGAAGTTGAAGCTAGAACGTTGATGGCAATATCAAAGCATTAGGAAACTTATTTTAACTCAAATATTTTTTTCTCTCTAATTTGAAGTTTAAATAAGAAAGTTTTTATAAATAACAAAGCATTAGGAAACTTATTTTAACTCAAATATTTTCTTTTAACTTTCAAACTTTTTACTTAGCAGAATGTTAACAAGCTTTCAAGTGCAACTTTTTTACGAATCTTTTTCTATTTGATCTGTAATAATTTTCGCTTAGTTTCATTGTTTTAACACCCGATTCCTTAATTTCCTTTGGACCTTTTTCTTTCGTGACAACTAAAAAACTTTTCTATTGGTTTTTTTTAATCATTTTCACCTAGTTTAACACGATATTCCTTAATCACTTTGTTTAATTATACGTTTTTTTCAGACCTTTTTCTTTCGTGTCAACTAAAAGCCTTTTCTATTTAATTTTTAATATTTTTCGCCTTCTTTCATTGCTTAAACACCCCAAAAAACTCCAAGCTAATGGGCTGTTAGCTGGAATTATCCATTGTAACACCTTTTTATTAGGTTTTTTTGCGGGGGGTGTTAGGGAAAAAAATCGTTGTAAAGATTTTTCCTCTAAATATCAACAGCTGGCAAGTTTTTTTTTTCCCCGCAGGCCACGAAAATGACAATTTAAAACTTCAATTAAAACAAATTATGTTTCGAGCCTAAGCTCGACGCACAAGTAGCAGTTGGAGAGGCAGGTGGCTGGTAGAGGGTGTGTGAGAGAGAGGGGGAAAGAGAAGGGAAAGAGAGGTAACTATCTTATGACTGTTGCTTCTCGTCTCTCTTTATGTTTTGGTTTGTTTTTTTAGCAAACGAAAAATTGAAAAAAAGAAGAAGAGTTGAATTTATGTCGCGCTGTGTTATGCACTTCTTCCTCCCTTACCCCCCTTCTCTGTACCCCTCACATCAATCGAGCCCCCTTCTTTCCAATCACTACGCCTTTGCCTTGCTTAATGCTTTTGTTCTTTTGCTTTTTCTTCTCACATTTTCTTGTCATTTACTTACAAGGCTTACACACACACACTCACATTCAGCAACAAGATACAATATGTATCTAGATACATATGTAGAGAGTGTGTCTCGTGTATTTGCCGGATGTCATGCTGCGCTCTCTCTCTCTCCATATCTCTCTCGAAGGTCGGAAGTGTAGTTGGTTTTTTTTTTTGTAAGTACACGTTTATATAATTTGATATATGGCCGCATTGTCGTTTGTCATATACTACACATACGATATATATTGTTTCTTGTTCGGGGTAACCCATACAAAACTGTATCTGTATCTCAGCACTTGTATCTGTATCTGTATCTGTATCTGCATCTGTCGTATGCATTTTTGTGCAGAAAAAGCTTCGGTTAAGAGATGATGCCTGATGGTGAATTGCTTGTGAAATGGAACAAGTTGAACGAGGTCATCTTCTTTGCATTAATGAAGCAATATTTCTCTTCTCGAGAAAAGGAGCAGAAGAGGGGGAGGGCAAGAGGACGGATTGAGTTGTCGTGGATTGCAAATTTTTGTAGAACTGCTTGAATTATACCCTGATGAGTGCTTAAATCCGTTTGGAAATTGAATGTCTTCTCTCTCTCTCTCTCTCTCACTCGGTTCTTCTTTGTCTCTGTCTTAAGCTTGTGTGATTGCAATCAACATGCTTTGTTGAGGTCGTAGATAGATAAACTGAGATACAGATACTCGAATCAAGTTCAGATGCATTAAATTGCATCCCCTCCCATTGCTTCCTCATGATGCGTTTTATTGTATGTTCGTTACAGATTGAGTAATAAATCTTGTTGGACATGAATCAAAGCGTGAGATTGTTGCTTGAGAAAGTAGTTTGCAACAGATTAAGATTTTAAAAGGAATATAACACTTATGTTCATAAATACGTTGCTTAGTTGTTTAGTCTGCAGTGAACAGTATTTAAATGCTAATTGTTTAGTTTTAGTTGGAATATAGTCTTCATAGATACTTGGAAGGATCAGAAAACAGTATTTTTATGTTGACAAATGCTTTGATTTCATATTTTTGGTTTCCTTTAGTGGAACACTCTCCAAGAGAAGATTAATAAGAAGTTATATGACTTATGATATTTATTGAATTCACTTCCCAAGAGAAGATTAATAAGAAGTTATATGATTATGATCTTTATTCTATGGCATTTGCCTAAGAACTTAACTGAAATCGCGCGCAATGTCATCGTGTGACATCGTTTAAAGAAACAGCGTTGCCACACAGGTCAAAAGAGAACTATTTAACATTCCTTAAGTGGGGAGGACACTTCCCAAGAGTAGATTAATCAGGAGTTATATGATTATGATCTATATTCAATGGCATTTGCCTAAGAACTTAACTCAAATCGCGCGCAATTATACAGTTTAAAGATTATTTGAAAACAGCCTTGCCAGACGGGTCAAAAGAGAACTATTTAACATTCCTTAAGTGGTGAGGACACTTCCCAAGAGAAGATGAATCAGAAGTTATATCTTTCTGCTCTTTTTTCATTGACATTCTCCTAAGAACTTAACTCAAATAACACAAAATGGGATCGTTTAATGCAACAGCGTTGCCAGACAGGTCAAATAAGAACTATTTAACTGTTTTTTATGATGCATGGCGCGAAATAAGATATCATAACAGCTATTTAACATTGTTCAATTGACCTAATACACTTTCCAAATAGGATCAAAACAAGCCACTTCCCCTCTCCATTCAAAAAACATTCTTTTCCACTTCTTTTGCTTACCTTTCCTTTCACCACCCTCTCCCCCTTTCGCACTTAGCACCCACACCTATTTGTGCCCCTATTTGCTGCCTTGACACCTCTTCGACGTCCATTTTGATGCCATCCACATGCACAGCTCATCGCTTTTGCTTTTGCTCTTTGCTTTTTGCTTTTTTTGGTTGTGCGACATACTTTTAAATGCCAATTACGAGACGGCTGCTAACGGTTTTCTATTACCTGCTTTTGTTTCTTTCGTTCTTTTTTTTTCGGAATGTCTCGAGTTGACTGAATGTCTCGTTTGACTCTTTTGTTTTCAATATGCCACGCACACGACCGGTAGTTTAACCCCTTCCTCCCCTCTCTCTCTTTCTGCCCTCGCCCTTACAGACGAGTGAGCGTATGATGAAGGGGCAGGAGTGGGAGTTGGGCTGGAGTGAGGGTTGCCCTGTGGCTTAGCCGTGACTTGCATAGAAATGTACTTTTTCCCTCTTCCTTTCTCTCTCTCTCTCTCTGTATGTCTTTATCGTCGTTCCCTTCCATATGTTTAGCCAAGTTCTCGTTTGCCTTTTTTTTTGGCTAATTCGCTACGCTACAATTAGTTTTTCATTTGCCATGCTTTCCTTCTCCTTCCCTCTTCTTGTTGTACTTGTTTTCCCCGGTTTTTATTTTCATTTTGGGGCATTACAAAATTTTTTCTTTCGTTATTATGATTATGATTATTGCTCGTGCCACGTTTTCTTCGTCTTCTTCTTTCTCGCTTTACTTCATTGCTTGTGTTTCGAGTTTCTCTTGGCCTACGTTCAAAGAATTCTAATATTTTCGCCTATGTCGAAATGAACTTCGTGAGTGAAATACCATCCAATATATTGTACAAACAAAAGAATCATCCCCACCTCCCCCCAAACAAAAAAGAAAAAGTTTAGTTATGAGTTTTTCGTTCCTCCAAAAGTTCCTTACTATACCAAAAAGTATCTTTTAGGCGGCGCCTTGTTTCATGCCATTTGATTAGCTGTGTGTTGAAATTTTTAATTATTATTATTGCTAGCAAAACGTAGCTAAGAAAACTTTTCGCAAAGGGGGGAAATGAAATTGTATCTCAAAAAGTCTTCTGCTACTTTTGCCTTGCAGATACTTTTGTAGCTTAGTTTAAGTGTGTGTGGGGAAAACAGTTTTAAACAGTTTTTAGCTCGAAACTTTTTTGTGCTTGCACCTTTTTGCAGTTAAAAACTTTTGCATCTGTCAGATACTTTTGGTACATATTAGCTACACGCGTCGCATTGCCTCTTCAACATTGTCAAGTGCAACAATATGTTGTGCGTAGAGTTTATGCACGCTGTCAGATACGGCTACAATTTGGGACTTGCAGATACTTTTTGTATCTTAGAGTTAGTTTTTTACGCACGAGACAGTTTTGTACCTGAAAGATACTTTTTGATAATGCTGCGTTATTTGCGTTCATGCGGTATTTTGTTATTTTCTACCTATGAGATAGTTTTTGTATCTTTGAGATACTTTTGTATCTTTGAGATACTTTTTAAATGCATCTAATTTTGTTTGTTATAGTTGATAAAGATAATTGTATGCAGTATTTTGTTATTTTGTACCTGTGAGATACTTTTGTATCTTTGAGATACTTTTTAAATGCATCTAATTTTGTTTGTTGTACTTATTAAAGTTCATTTAAAGTGATTTCTTGAATGTTTTAAGCTTACTCCACATGTATCTTTCAGATACTTAACTTAATATGTTTGATTTGCTATAGCATTAGCTTTGTATCTTTAATATTTGCTCAACACCTAACAAAAAACATTCTCTTTCAATCTCCAAATGCTAAAGTTACTCACAGATACAAAGCACACGTAAATGTATCTGTAATCGAACTTTGTTTCGTTCCTTTACACTTGAGTTCCAGATTTGTTTTTTGTGTTTGTGTTTCGGTTTTGCCCCTTTTTTTTTGTTCCGAACTGTAATTTCAATTGCGTTCGCTTTGCTTGTTTTTGTTTGTCATTATTTGTGCTTACTTCTCGGTTCGCTCTCGCTCTCTTTCTCTCTCTGTCTCAGTTGCTTTGCTTTACCGCTGGCTTTTTAACATTATTTGCTGTTATGTAAGCCAATCGTCGCATATTTTGTTTCAATTTACTTCTTTTTTTTCGGTGTTTCTCTGTTTCTTTTTTTTTTGAGATTGTTTTTCGGTTTTCCTTGGCGGTTTCATGTGCATGTGTGGCACATTATTTGGTAATTGCCTCGGTATGTGTGTGTGTGTTGGCCAGGTTATTGAACTTGAACGTCGTCCGCAAAGTGACGTGTGGCCTGCCCCCCTTACGCCCCCTTGCTTCCCTTTGCCTTTGCTTGGTTTTATTTTTCTGTCTCTTTGCGCTTTGCTCAGTTTTAATGCTCGCCTTGACGTTAGTCAATTGTCATGCAACTGTGTGTGTGTGTGTACATATATTTGTATTGTTGCTGCTGCAACGCTTTGGGCCATAATAGTGTAAGTGGAGTCGTGTTAATGATCATGGCCTTAAGAAAACCAAGCAAAATGATCTGCACAAAATAATTCCCTTCCCAACATGTGTTTTGCTTTATGTTTCGTTTACGTTGTACAGGAAAGTAAAAGAGAAAGAGAAGGGAGAAGGGAGAGAGAGAGAGCAAGAACTGGTGTGAAAGTGTCAAAGATTGAGAGTAGATTAAGAGATATGGCTTAGCTTTAAGCCTTGGTACACAGAATAGTTGGGAAGTAGAAATATTTATAGTTGTCGTATAAACTATTTTCAGTCGAAAAGTCCATAAAACGAAATTAAATCTAGAACACGTTTGGAAAACTATTCCAGTCTCAATAACAACAGTTTTTCTATGCCCTTGAGAATAGTTTTGACTGTAATAAATAATTTATGATTAATACAATTTATATAATGAATACTTCTCTTCGAAGTATTTGCTTAAAAATTGTTACGAATAAAATCTAAAATCTCCTTTTTGAGCAAATGTTTTCGAAACAAAGTTTTCGTTATAATTAAATCTAGAACACGTTGGAAAACTATTCCAGTCTCAATAACAACAGTTTTTCCTATGCCCTTGAGAATAGTTTTGACTGTAATAAATCATTTATGATTCATACAATTTATATAAAAATGTTACGAATAAACTCTGAACTCTTTTTTTTGAGTAAATGTTTTCGATAA
Source organism: Scaptomyza reducta (assembly GCA_035044485.1). Classification (NCBI taxonomy): domain Eukaryota; kingdom Metazoa; phylum Arthropoda; class Insecta; order Diptera; family Drosophilidae; genus Scaptomyza; species Scaptomyza reducta. The sequence continues at coordinate 168,589 of JAWNNV010001104.1, read as the reverse complement.
AACGAAGTTTTCGTTATAATGGAATCCAGAACACGTTGGAAAAAACAATTCTATATTACAAATTTTCTCAACAAAGGTTTTTCCCATCCTTTGAGCTTCCTTTTGATATCGTAAATCAAATTTATATAACGAATAATCGCTCGATAAATATACACGGATACAAATTTCGAAATATTTGCTTTTGAATCAAACATTAACACTACAAAAACTCATCCAATATATTATATATTAAATACATTAATCACAAATCAACCAGAAATCATTTAAATAGTAATAAAACTGCAGCGTCAACAACAACAAAACTGCATAATATGTAATAAACAAAATTTATTGTTAGCTCAACAAAATTCGCCATTTAGCTGACAAGTTTAACAATTTGTTGTTGTTGTTGTTGTGGGTGTGAAAATATTTATGAGACCATTAAAAACAACAACAACAACAATAAAACGTTTGTCGCATTCACATTTTTGAATTAATTTATTTATTGGGCCAGCAAAACCAAACTAGCATAGAATTAAACTGAACAAGTAAGAGTCGAGAAAGCTCGACTAGAAGATACCCTAAGCCATATACTTATCGCTTGCAAGTATGTGTGAGTGTGAGAGTGCTTGACTTAACTCCAATGTTCCATGTCTCCGGTGTTTCTCAACCGATTTCAATACAAACTTCACAGATTGTCATTATTTCGTCTAATCTTTCAAACTGCATCAAAAAGTTTTCCAAATTCAAGTTTTTGTTGTTATCGATAACATGTGTATATCGAAAACGGGAAGAGTTATCGAAAATTTGAAACAAACGTGTACTGCCTAGGCATTAGGCGAGCTTATGTTCCAAATCGAGTCGGCTGGTCAAGAATATATATACTTTATGGTCCCAGAGATGCAACCTTCCGTCTGTCACATACTTTTGCTCGAAACCATTATACCCTTTTGGAGGGTGTAGAAAGAGAACCAATGAATAAAATAGATGCGTACCTTTATCCCCTTACCGGTTCCCCTTTGGACAGCTACGACACCAAAAACGAGGGCACTAGTGGCAAGTGTGTTAAGTTGGAAGGGAAGCACGTCGTTAGAAGGGTGCGGTGGCGGGGGTGTATGCTATTGGGTTGTTGTAACTAGTTGTAAGACTTGAGCAATTGGTTTTTTTTTTATCCAGTTGCTGTGTTTAGAGTCCGGTAGAGACTAATTAGATACAATTTTGCCAGTTGCCAGTTGCCATTCTCTAAAAGCACGTTTTCTGCCCAGTTAACAGAGGGTAGGTGTGGAGAGAGGGGGTCGTGCAGGGGGGGAACAGCTCGATAAATGGCTTACAAGTGACTGCAAGTACAAAAACACGTTTTTACTATATCGTATTTACCCCCCCTCCCCAATGTGCAACCCCTCCCTTACCCTAATACCTCCACACCACCCCTGTAGCATGTAGCTGTCGCGCATTTGTCACAGGTTGAACGTGTTGTTCTAGTTGGCAATTGCACACGGTTACAGGTAGTAAGTTTTTGTGTATCTTGTATCTTTAACAAGCACACAGATACATTTAGGAATGTCTATCATTGTATCTCTCTCTCTGTGTGTGTGTGTGTGTGTGTGTGTGTTGTAATGTCTGTAGTTACAAAAGTCATCATCTTAAGTTAGTTTACGTTCAAGAATGTTAAGAACAAGAATACAGCAAAAGATATTTATTTAAAACACCAAAAGATACTACTGAACATGTTTAAAAGATACATAAACGTGTCAGAATGTTCAAATATAATTAAAATTAAACAAAGAACTACAATTAAAGAGAAATGTTGAACAAAATTACATGAAAATATGCGGAAAAGTAAGCTAGAGACAACTTGGTACAATCAAATTGTGTGAAAGTTAAAAGAAATATATTAATCGATAAATATCGATAAGCATGCAGCTGATTCATTGTTCCCCACAACCTACCAACCCCTTTCTTGTATGACTATTACAATTGCTATTTACAAAGTGGCATTGCCAAGCAATTCGTTAATGCCAACAAAATTGTTTTGCACTTATTTTTGGCGCGCAATTTTTGGCCATTTTGACTCATCGCTAGAGCAGCAGAAGAAGCAGCAGCAGCAGCAGCGGTGGCGGCGGCAGCGGCGGTGACGCGGGCGTCGCAGCTTCAAGTCATGCCCCTTTGCATAATTCGTCACTAGCAGAATTATTTCGTGTGCGTTCGCTGCTGCTGCTGCTGCTTTCTTTCGCCACGCTCGCTTGGCTTTCTATGCTTACGCTCACGAGCACGAGCACGAGCACGATCTCAATGTGCCGCTCTCACTCTCTCATTTTTGTGTACGCACGCTCTCTTTTCTTTGCGCGTGTTGTTTGCTTTCTTGTGGGAGCTTTGACTCACCTCACCTCACAATCACGCGTTTTGCCGCTCTCTTGTTGGTGCGTGCGTGCGGGAATTGTGGGGATAAAAAGTTGTTTATCATAACTTTTAATTGCTTGGGATCTCTTTAAATACAACAACAACAACATAATATATATATTGGTTGCGTTCTTTTGTGTTTGCCTTATGCCTTTACATACGCTATTTATAGGGTTCTGCATTTGTTGCTGTTGTTTGCCCTTTTTTTTCGGTGTTGTGTGCGTGCTGTGGTGTGGTGAAGTTGGAGGTGGAGGTGAAGGTGGCTTTTTATGTTCGCAGCTACTGCACGCTGTCGATTGTAATTACTCAATTGCTCATACGCCACCGGCAGCGCAGCTAGCGTCGAAGTCGACCGCGCAGTTGTAGCGGCATTTTCTCAGTTAAGTACATACTACACGTAGATAAAATAAATGGAATTGTTATGGTAGCCGCATTTCTGTTGCTTGCTGTTGATTTATACATTTATTTCTTTATTCTCTACGTACGCTCGTGTTTTTTCTTCTACGTATGTTTGTATACATATATATATGTATTTGTTGTTTTTTTTTTGGGCAGGTGCTTGAACTTTGTGGTCGACTTCTTCGGAGCGCTTTTTTGCTACGCTCTTTTTATGGAAATTTTTCTTTGAATTTTGTTTTTCGTTACTTTTTGGTTTTTTTGCTCGCGTTTTGTATGCGCTGCAGTCCGAAACACGTTTTTAGCCGTTTTGTTTTTTGCCTTGCGAATGCAACGTCAAATCACAAAATACAAATTCAATGCAGTTTTGCTGTTTTTTGCTTCTTCTTCTTCGTCGTCGTCATTCGGTTTTTATGCGCCGGTTTACCTTCAATGCAATACTCTCGCTGCCATTGTCGTTGTTTTTGTTGTTGCTTTACAGAAATCAAGTTTTGCGCAGCTGCAGCGCATTCATAAACAGCGCAGCGACTGCGACACTGATGCGTCGACGCAGCGGCTTACACACACATACAAAATAACTTTTTCGCTGACCTACTAAAATAAAAAAAAACAACAACGTCAAACAGTAAAAACGCGCCAAATATTAAATTAAATGTGAGTGTTTTTCATTGTGTGTGTGTGTGTGTTAGTGCGATCGTGCTAAGTTCAAAAGATAAAAAGCAGCAGCAACAATTGTCAACAAACAACAGCAACAACCACGAAGAGTTGAGAGCCGGCGTCACTTCATTTGCACATGTGCAGCGCGACTCTCTTCGCAAAAGCTCAGCCTCAGACACCAATGCAGCAGACAGTGAGAGAGAGAGCGAGAGAGTGCATTGTGCATGTGCCGCTATAAAGTCAACGTTGACCGCGACTGCATTTTGGCAAAGGCGTCGACGACGTCGCTTACGGTTTTTTTTTTTTTTCGGCACTGTTGGCGCAGCTGCTGCTGCTTCTTCCTTTTCTTGTTATGGCAACGATTCTTTGTTGGTCTTTCTTACTTTTATTACTTTTGGTGTTGCTAACGGTGCTACGACTGTACGTCTGTGAGTTTGTGTGTATGCGTGCGTGTGCATATGAACATGTTTCTTTTTTTTTGGAGCTGCGCTTTTTTTCTGTTCTTTTGCGAAATGCAATATTTTGCCTGACGCAGCTTTTTAACCCGTTAAAGGCCAATACCGTAGAACGCCTCTATTCGTAAAGCTTGGACATATTAATGATGCGTTAAGCAACACTTAAAATACATTTACAGCATTTTTTATTTCAGTTCAAAACGAATGCCACAATAGTAGACTCCATTAAAGTCCATAAATTACTGCCACAATCTTAAAATGCGAATTCCACGAATTCCGATACTTATAGGGTTAAGTTATGTGTTTGCTTTATGCCTCTCTCTCTCTCTCTCTCTCTCGCACACCTCACCGCTGTTTCTGTGCCTTGTTTGCCTTGTTGCTTCTGGTATTGGCATATGCTCCACCCGTTTGTGGCATATACTCTGATGCTGTCTTTACTTTCTTTTCCTCAATATTTCATTCCGCAAACGTTTTGGCTGCATTCGTTTTTTTTTTTTAATATTTGGCGACATTTTTGTTCCCTTGTTCAATTTTTGAGTGTTGTATGGTTTTCGTTTCCTCTTCTCCATATGTCTCTCTCTCACTCTCTCTCTTTTGTAATGCGTTTTTTAATGTCTTGACCCAATTCGAACCTGAAACCGCACAGATTCCAAACCAAACCCAGAACCGTTGGCAATATTCGCTTGAAAAAATATTCATATAATTTGTAATAAGCGGAAATCCATTTTTCATGTTAATAAACTATTCAAAAAACATTTAGATTTTGGCGCTGAATTCCTTAAGGCGATTTTAAAAATTAAACTTTAATCAAAATTTGATTTACAATTGTCAAATTTACTTCACAGCTTTTTTGCCAAATTCAATTATCAAATTTAATGCCCAATGTTGTTGATTTTTTGCTGCCTCGGCATTTAATTAAAAGTCAATAAACTGAAAGAAAATATATACATAAAAATACTCTGTAGCAAACACGTGTAAAGCGCCATGCTTGATTTTGAATGCCCTGTATACAAGCAGTTGTTCAAATACTTAACTTTTCCAAAAGGGTATTTTTTTATGTTGGAAACATTTTTGTAATATTTTTTTTCGAACATTATTTTTGTGCATTTGCTGTATTTTTTTGTACTTTTTGAAGCATTTAATTTTTATTGCTGCATTGGCAGAAAAAATATGGTCCAAGGGAAGGGGGTAAAAAAAATGAAAAACAAACCATTTGATTTATTTAAAGGTGAACTTAATTTTTTATTTCCACATGGATTTTTATTTATTTTTGCTCTCTGGCCAGCAATTGCAATTGATTATGCATGCGATTAATTACACAAGGATTGGCGCAAGAGTGGCATGTTGGGGGGAGGGGGTGTGGCACAAAAAATATATTGAAGGTTACTTAATCAAGTTATTAATGCCATCCGCAAAATTCATGCCACACACATTTTTCCAAACTATGCCGCACATAAATTAAATTTTAATCAAAAAAAAAATAAGAATAAAAATCAAAATTGATTAACCGTTGAGGTCAGCACATATTTCAGGTCTTATATATAACATATTATTGTAATTTAAATGGTTTAACATTTTCACACGCATTTTATTTACTTAAACTAATTTTCTTTATCGCTTTTTCTCTTTCTAGGTAAGTTTTTCAATGTTCGCTTTTGATGTAAATTAATGTATGGTATGTTGTTAATTATTTATGTATTTTAAAGTGCTTTTCGAGCGCTTTCATTAATTATTAATACAATTAATTCATAAAAAAATGTTTTTTATTTTTGCTTTTAAGTCAATTAATTTTGATGCACTTTGTGCCTTAATTGCAGAAAATAAATAACCAATGATGGATACACTTTATCCTAACCACTAGACCATATGGGAAAAGTTAGCATTTGTGATTAACATTAAATCCGAATGTGTATAGTTTTAAAGAACTACTCAGTTATACTTCAGTATATCTGAAAAGAATGCTTCGATTAAGTTAAATTTTATTTGTTAGTTTTTTATCAATTTATTCGTCAGGTGGCTTTATATATTTTACCGGAAGCGTTCGTTCAATTTGCTTTAGCTCACGTTTTCGACTGATAAAAACAATAACACACACATATGTTTAAACTTTAAAGACTTTGCGATACATGAACAAAAACTTTTGTGACGTTAACCCCAATTTTGTATTGTTGATTGCATTTAAAGCAGGCGAACCATGACAATTGTTCTGTGTGTGCTCCACATACAAGCAGATAAAAGTGAGATAAACTTTACAATGCATTCATATATATATATATTTTGTATTTATTTATCTAGCGCACTTTTGACAGTTCGTTCACACCGTTAAGAAACAAACAACACAGAAAAGTATTGAATTTTTTTGTCACATATGCAAATTTATTGCTCGAAGCTCTTTAAACTGAATGCTATCAGTAAAATATACAATACCTATGAAAACAACAATCGAAATATATATATGTTTGTATATGAGGGTGCTCCTCGTTTAGAGGCGCCTCTGAACTTATGTGGAATGCATTCAAATAGTCTGATGAGGGGAAAATGAAATAAAATGCGCTTAAAACCAAGGATTGTGATGTTGATTAGCTTTTCAGCAGATTAGACAAATGATAAAAGAGCTTAAAATAGTTTTGTTGGATTAAAAGTTCTACTTACTGCTCCTAACAATCTATGCCATACATCACCCATTACCGAAGCCCTTCCAAAGTAAGCACATCCCATCTTTAGCCATGAAAGTAAACGCAATGTGTGTAAAGTTCAAGTAAAAAAGTATGTTTAAATATTGAAAAATTAAATGAAAGAGATGCACAAAAAACAGAGAATAATAGCAACAATAACATCTGGAAAAATGTTGCAAAAAACGAGAGCAAAAGCAATATAAGTAAAAAACAAAAACAAAAAGAATACAAATATAAATGTACAAACAGAGACATGTGTTAATTTGTTGTATGTTGACAACACGTGAAGCAACCGCAGAAGGGTTGGAGTTGGGGGCGGTAACAGTGTGCGGGGGGCTAGGGGTCAGGTGTGCAAACTTTGTTTTTGGTAAACTGCTGACAAATATTTAATGCAAGTCGTCGACTGAGTTCAGGTAACGGTTCAGCTGCTGTCACTATATGTGTGGCATTTTGTTTGAGTGTGTGTGAGGGCGTCTGCACTTTGCTCTTCATCTCTCTCTCTCTCTCTCTCTCACTTTCTCTCTCTCGCTTTTCTGTTTTCATTTGATGATTAACACATTTAAAAGTTTTTTTTTTTGGAGGGTTCTTTCACTGTTTGTGGGATATCTAATTTAGTTGCTGCCCAACCGTAAAAGTAAACATTTGTCTACCGATACGTGCACTGAGAGAAACAGGGCGTGACTAGAGCTGTCTTATGACCTATACGTATACTGAATATCGATTCTTGTTAAATGCTTAAAATGTCGTATATTGATTTTATGTTGATATTTCGCTCAGTGTAGTCGACTCTGGGGCCCACTCCTTACGCCTACCCTTCAAAATTCTTGCGGCACCTGGCGTTTCGCACTTTTTTGGGCTATTAAAGTGGGCAAGGCAACTCAAAAAAGCTTCCTCCTGCTCCACCACATTCCTGTTGTTTGTATAGTCGTTCGTCTTTCCCTTCGTGCCCGTTGTGTTCATCGTCGCAGGTGGTGTTGATTATTATGTTTCAGGAGAGCGGGGCTATGGCTAAATGTAATTTTTATAGCACTGCAATTGCTTTTGTTATAAATTTCCCTCACAACATGAAGCAATTTTCATTTCGGCCAGCTTTTTTCCGCACTTCAGCGCATACTTTTCCCCGGGTATGCGTGTTTGTGGTTTAGTGGTTGTTTTAGTTGCCAAGTGGGTAATGCAGATGATGATCAACTCCAAAATAAAGTAAGCAACGCATTAAATAAACATTTTACAAATGGGGAGAGAGCGCGAGGATTTGTGAAACTGATGCTATGGATTAGCAAAGACATAAGACTAAATCTACAAGGAATTTGTTAGAAATGAAAGAGCAAAATAATTTTGTTAGTCGTTCAAAAGCACTTAAGCAATATTGAATATTTTGTGCTTTGAAATTAGGCATAGAAAAATGCATTAACGTATCATTTAACTGAATGAAATTGAATTTGATCAAACAGTTTCTTGCCTCTTTGTGCTATATTTGGAAATTGGCAAAGAGCCAATAATACCATAACAGGTTAGAAGAAGAAGTCTAAAATTGTATAATAATAATCTCCAATTGATATTCAGATCTGAAGATAAGCGAGAAACGCTTTTCAATAAATGAATTTTCGTTCTTAACATACGTTAAAAATGTTCGCTTCGATCACGTGCCGAAGATTTATGTAAGACACTTCAACATTAGTCGTTATGGTCGATTTCTGTCTGAAATATGTTGGTTTTTTCTTGAGGTAGCTCAATTACGTATGTGGATGATAAGTTTCTCGTTTTGTTCTACTCTTGTTGCTAGCTTCTCATTGCCAATTGTCAACGAATTGGACCAAATATTTCACGCATTGACGTAGTAATGCTAAAATAAATTAAGTATATAGAAAATTTAACTTGTTGCTACAACGAAATTGAAACACCTTGAGTTCAACAACAGCAATACCAACAACAATAATTCATTCAAGAGAAAACACATTTCACAGCTGAATTTCAATTGTGCCAGCCGTCGACTTATATGATTTTGGCCCCAGGGTGCCTGAGGAGAGAAGAGGTCACGAGCTGTTTTCCCTTCTCCTTCCGACCGCAACACATGACAGTCACAGAGATTGTGTGAAAATTTGTGAAGAGATTTGTTGCGGTGACTTTTCACTATAATTTTTCTTGTTTTTTTTCCTCAATTTGCATTCACAATGTTTCCTAAAGTATGGTTAATTAAATTAAATTAAACGATCTGTGGCTCAATTATGTATCTTGCAGATAGTTTTCCCAACGTAAATCAATTTAAAATGAATACACACACATAGAAATACAAATTGAACCGTGTGTATGTGTGTTTTCTTTTTATGCGTATTTAAAAGCATTTTCCATAAATAAAAATTATGAAAAGCGAGCAACAAGAATGAAGAAAGCCAAACCAAACAGACGAATTAGTAAAGATTTTTGTTCACATGAAAAGCGGCGCGTAAATTACGCGCAGAAAGAAAATGCCTACGAACCAGAGATACTATATATATATATACAAAATGAAAATTGTTTTATGTTTCGTCGTGCGCCATGTCAGATTTTTTCCACATAAATTACAAGACCAGACGCCAGATGAACTAGACGGAGAGTGAGAGAGATTCATTGGGAAAGAGATGGAGAGATATGCAGACTGTTGTCATAAGTGATCAACGGTTGCCTCAGGCCTGTCTATATGGATACCACCATACAATACACTTGAAAAAGGGCATGATAAAGTTTTTAATGGAATTGAACTCCCATAAGCTCCTTGATATTGAAAGCTTAATGCAACAATGTATTTCATGTGGTTCAAACATACATACTTTAACTTCAAAACACTTGTATTTCTCACAGTGTAGTAGACTGGACGCTTGCTCTTCTGGTTTCTTTTGGCTCTGGGCTTCTTTCTGTCAAGTGAACTGACATCAAAATGACGAAAACGCAAATCAACAGCAAACAAAAACAGAATATACATATATATTTTAGCCGGCAAGAGTTTGTTGAAAAGATGGATGGATTAATGGGTGGTGGTTGGGTGGTTGGGTGGGTGGTTTGAGTGGATTCGGTTTTGTCTGCGTCGTGTCGAGACCATCTTTAGATATTTCTCTTTTATTTTTACTGCTTTTCATTTTTTTCTTCATCTTGTTTTTGTTTTTGTTGCTCTTTTTGTGGGTGATGACCCTGCGGTTAAGGGGTTAAGTTATGCCAGGGCTATAATTGAGTGACCTTTTCGGGTAAAAGGGTCGCCCTTCATTGTTTATATTAATGACTTGACGAGGAAGGAGTGCAACGGGTATTTAGTCACGTGTCGACGAGTGTGTTGCATTATAAATATTTTTTCTCTCTTCTGTTATCTTTGATTAAAGGGGCAGCATCCTTTTGTTGTTTGTGTTTTTTTTTTCGCCCCTATTCTTTCTTCTTCTTCGCATGTATGTGTGCGTGTTTTAGCGCTTGTTATTTCTTCATTTTACTTGTATTTTTCTTTGGGTTAAAGCTGTTTGTTTACACACGTTGAAGGAAATTTCTTAGCACGTTGTTTGGCTTTGTTTCTTTTTGTTTTACTTGCTCGTTATAGAAAATCTCCTTAAACCCTTTTTTGTACTTTCTTTAGACTTTCTAGTTGGATTTTCGAATCGTTCTACTTGAAAATTGCATCTTTACTTAAAGCTTCTTTCAAGCTTCCATATGCTGCTTTAAACTTTTTTCTCTCCCTTATTTACCACAATTCGTTGTCGCTTCATCAATGTTGTCGGTGTGGCTTAAGCTGCCACATAATAAATCGCAATCTGTGACAAACTGAAAGACAATCTTAAGCCCTGCTCGCCATCTTAAGTGCTTAGGAAAGGAAGCAAAAAGTGTCGGCAATCTATGAACTTCTAATTGAAAATCATTGAAAAAGCAAAGCACACACACACATACAAAACACAATTGTCGTAAACTTCTACGTTCCCATTCCACCAAAGATCTTCTAATGCCAGTCAGTTGAGGAGGCAAAGAGGAACAGTCTGAGGCAGCAACTACGACACGAGCACAAAAAAAAAAATAAAATCAAATGTTGAACTAATGACAATTTTCAATGCTTCACGCGTTGCGATACCCCGTTGCCACATCGCCACGCCAACGCCCCCTACTCTACCCCATGGTGTGACTAATGAGCATTGCCGACTTAGATAACAAAACGAACTGGCCAAAACAGTACACAAGGTGTGCTGAAAGGAGGGGTTGGTGGCATTTGTTACCACGTAAAAATAAAAAGATTTTGTGCCAAATGGTAAAAAGAACCAAAACTATAAGATAAAGATACATATATATATATACATAGATAAATAGATTGATGTATGTTGTCTAGTTGTATTGTACTTATGTCATTGATGAGACCGCGGGCCAATTCGTTCTGACGTGTTTTTCGGTATACCCTTACCGAGAGTATTCTACTTTTGTAGTGCAGTTTGTAAGGTAAATGTTTCAAAAGTTTTTAGGGTATCTAAGCTGCGGCACGACACAAGTTTGACTATTCTGTATCTTATTATTTCATGCTGCTATTTGCACATGTTGCTGTACCAAGTGGCGTATGAGTAATGCCAATAATATGCCACCAACGAAACCAAATGATATTGTTTAAAAGGTTTATTCTGCGCTCTCTCTTTATATGATTGATTGCTGGATACATAGTAAACAACTATAGAGTAGAAGTAGAACTTACACAACTTACACATTGCTTCATTATTTTATAAAAATGATATTTGTGTGCCATTTGAGGAGTGGTGGGGGGGAGTGCGTCTGGCTGGCCTGCTGCCACTTGACTTGGGCCTGCTTCGGTCTTCGTTCTTTTTTGATGTTTTTACTTGAGACGATTTTGGCCAAAATATAGTTACCCAACCCAGACGAACTCGAACCAAACAGCCAGCAGGCGCTCTTGTCGCTCACTCAACTGCAGCATTTAATTTCCATTGTTGTTGTTGTTGTTGTTGTTGTTAGTGCTGCGGCTGCTGCTGCTGTTTTAATTAAATTTCGCAATGGCAACGTTGAAGAAAACATTTTGTAAATTGCATTTCATGTGCAATTCTCGTTCGACATTTTACCCGCGCTACAGGCGAGGCAAAGGGATACAGATGCGTCGTCTGCTATGGCAAAAAAATAAAATACAGTGCAACTAATTGCGAGTAACAAATGCCGCCTCATGTTGCTGTCGCCTGACGCGCGCACTAAATTGAAAAAAATAGATTGACAAAAAATACAAACATATTTGCATTTGCCATAGTTTTTTTTTTTTCATCTCAAATGAAGGGCAGCAACATGTGCCTAGCGAAGAGAAGCAGCTACACGTCAGTCATTCACTCTGTCAGTTTGTCATTCTCTGCGTCAGTCATTGAGACAGTCCAAAGCAGATGTAGTTGGCGTCTCAGGGGAGCTAGTACTATACGTAAATGGGCTACGAGTTGCCCACTTCTTGTTGAAAGACGTAAGATTTTATTTTTTATGAGTCAAGATTTATAATCATCAACAAAGATCAAACAACGAGTGTTCCACAATTTACATAAACATATAAAAGTTTATTGTGTTTTTTTTTTGATTCGGCTACTTTAAAACGTAATAAAGAAAAATATTATTTTAGCAAACTCCAATTTTGATCAAAAGACATATTTCTACAACACACACAGTTCTTGGTGGGATTTTAAGAAAAAATTATTTATTTTTTCACAAATTTTTAGCATTTCTGTATACAAAATCAATCGGCAATTAATGTTTATGTTAATTTTATTTATTATGCATTCGTTGTAAGTTATTTCCTTTCGTTTTTCATCGATTCTCACCTCACCCCCTGACACGGGCAATTATCACTCTCATATAGAGAGAGGAGAGGTATCTGCATGTTCTCAAGTCAGTTTGATGAATGTCAATACATCAAGACTCTCAAGACTGACAGAATGAAAGACGAACGAACGAACGAACCAACGAACCGAACGAACGGAAGGACGCTTGCTCTGGCCATATATCTTTTGGGGGCTATTTATATTACCTCAATTCTTTATCGGAGATTTCGCAACATAGTTGTTGCAGTTCAACGCGTCGTGCGGTTGTTTTGCGTAAATTTCTTGGCAGATATTGTGAGCTTGTACATACTATTTGTATCTGTATCCGTTGGATATGTCGCCCGGCACTTTATAGAGGTGCTTTGACCACATTTGATCTGCAAACTGCAAGTGCAAAAAAAACAAAACCGAAACGACGAAATAAAACTTATTTTGTTGATGATTTGCTTGCATCTCGATGCGCGCTGACGTTCTCCTCCATATCCACGCATAGATCTCTTCTACTCTTCTTCCCAGAGGCGGATAGGGTTTTTTCCTGTTTTTTTTTTGGTGGGTAATTCATCTTCATTTCGTTGCGGTTCGAGTTGAAATGCGTCGTGGTATGCAGCCAGCCAGTACCACCAGCAGCAGCAGCAGCAGCAACACAACCCGACTCTGCCCCACCATCTTTGCTCAAGCGTTTGCCGACGGCGCGCTATTTTCAAATCGTTCGCGCCGTTGTGCCAGAAATGTTTCAAATGCTTTTCAGAAAGAAAAAAACTAAAATACTAGCAAAAAAACAAAATAAATGAAATAAAATTAAAATGTTTTTCTATGTTTTTCTGAGTTTTTTTTCCTTCTAGTTGCCATGCACTTAAGTCCTAAACAAAACCCAGTCAAGCATACATCCATCAATCATTTCACTTACAGCCAGCCTCCACTTTGCTATACATATACATACATACAAATTTACATACAGTTTCTGTTGTAATTTAATCAACAGCTTCCAGTGTGTCTCGTGGTCGTTTCCTTTTGCGGGTGGGCGTTGAAAACATACGTATATGATCTTTATTATTATTGTTAAAGGCAAATTTGACAGAAAACAAATGTTTTCTTGCCTTGGTTTTGTGTTTCTATTCTGCTTTTCTCAATATGTGCGTTGAATTTTGATTGAAACCTTTCTCGGAGAGATGTTCCTAGATTATGTTACAAGGTAAATAACCACATTGTCGACAGCTGAGATTCTCTATGTACTTGCTGTTGAAAGAAAATTCGGTGTGTGTGTGTGTGGAATTATGTTAATTATTGTTCTTCGTTATGCTGTGTAGAACACGATAAACTCTTTGTAGTTGAGTTTTTAATGCTGGTATATCTTGTTACAGGAGAAACGTAAGCTGTGGTTAGAGTTGTGGATATTTTTAGCTGGGAATAGTTACGTTTATTGCATACAAACTTAGGAAGAAAAAATATTTCTGCCGCAAGATTTTTATTTAAGCTAAAAATAATAAAAAAAAAACATTCAAAAGCCAATTCATTCCAGAACGCATTTAACACTGACCCTGACTTAAACCTTTCGCTCATTAAAGCTTACGGCTATGGGTGCTTTAAATGCAACAGCAGCCAGTTTCAGCATCTGTTTCAGCAGCAGCACAAGTAGCAGCGAGATCCATTAACCTAATTACAAACTCAGGTAAAAGACAACAGGGCTAACAGAGATGTGAGGCAACTTTATAGTAGCGAATAATAATAAAATGTATAAAACAAGGTTAAGTGAGCTTGAGCTCAAGCTTGTTGTTGTTGCTGCCAGAATGTTGAGAAAAATGCAGTAAATTCAAAAATTAAAACAAGAAAATAAATAAAAATTTAACACGTCAGAAGAAAAAAACATAGCTGGAAAAAGGTGCAAAAAAAAGAAAGAAAAAGTTTTTTATGACAAACGCTAATTAGTTAATGAATTGCCTGCTGCAAGAAACTAACGAGCGATAATGAAAGTTATGCAAGAGTTTCGGTTATGAGAAGATATAATGTAGAGTTGCTGGATCGCTAAGATACTTTATGATATGATAATCACTTTTAGTTTTGAAATTAGTTTTGAGTTTTCTGTGTCGAGTTAATTTATAAAGTTTCTTATAACTGATAGTTTTTTCACCAACTCTTTTGGTTAGGGTATTCAAAAGTTCCAACTAAAAAAGAAGAGTTTTGTGTTTTTTTTGGTACATTTCTGTGTAAGAATTTCCTGACATATACTACTATTCCCCAGTTAATTAGCACAAAAATATTGGCGCATGTCGGACATTTCGGTGTCAAGACTATGAGGCCAAAACAAGCTTCTGGCACAGGCTTTCTCTCTCTCTCTTTTCGCTGCTGCATTTGTAAGAACAACAAATTGTTTCTCACCACAAATTTAATGTACATATCCTATGCTTTGCCTCGACACTTGCCCCACCTGCCCCACTTGCCCCTTCTTTTGGGCTAGTTGCACACGAGCGTTGATTGACATTTGAACGTGACATGTACATGTTTTACCTAAATTCCGCAATTATTTATAGAGTCATACACATAACGCACACATATCAAATTATGTACAGCAGCATATTTTCCTAAATATTTTTTGTTCTTCTATTTATTTATTTAAACATTTCGCTGACAGCGTCAATTAACGTGAAAAACTTATGCAAAAAGAACCAAAAACGAGAAACAACTTTATGTTTTGACTTGAAAATTTGTGTGTTGTTGTGTGTGCACTCAGATAAATAACGTCATTAACGCCGTCCGGTAAACCTGAAAATCAATTCGTTTTAGCTGCTGCTCAACTTGCATTTGAAACAGCAATTCTGACAGCCAGTCACAATTGACATGTGGTCTGCGCTTGCTGGCAGCTAAATGGGTAAAAAGATTTTTTCAATACATTGATTACTTAACGAGAAGAGACACACACAGACAGAGAGAGAGAGTGAGTGGAAGATGGAGGAAAATACTTAAGAAATGCGCATAATGACTAAAATAAGTTAACTGAATGAGTTTGGTTAAGATTCTCAAGTCACTTTCAATCAAAATTTCGTTTTAACTAGAATATTAAATAATCATGTTTCCAATCGAAAGTTAAATACGTTGCCTTATCTAACTCTAATTGAATTAGAGTAAACTACAAACATATTTACAGCATACAGAATGATCAATTTTATCGCATGGTATTCAAAGATTCGTTGATCTTTCTCATGAAACAGATGCGTTAATATTGCATTCAATGCTTTAAGTTTGTCAGATATTAAACAGATTTATGTGAATTGCATTTGTGTTGGTTTTTTCTTTATAGCACTATATACACACCATACCAATAATACTTACTTATATATCTGAATGTATATATATATATATATTACTCTTTACAGTCCACACAAAATCAGAGTCAACAAGCACTACTGAACAAGTCAAATGACGACCTAAGGAGAAAGCGTCCTGAGACTACACGGCCAAATCACATTCTACTCTTCACTATCATAAATCCCTTCTATCCAATCACAGTTGTAAGTACACCAACAAAATTATTATTATATCAAATTTTACTGACTACGACCATATATAAAGTATACGTCTTGTTGCCCTCCTTATTATTACTATTATTATTACGTATATGTTGTGGGTTTGTTACTGTTGCCTTGTACTTAGTTTGAGCCATAAAACGCAGATGAAATGTTTTCGATACCCTCTGATTTGTGGGCTGCTTGAAAATTGTATCATGAATCTTGTCGTGCAACAAATGGGTATTCGAGCGTATTGTATACGGTTCATAGTTATATTTTTTAAAGCTACTTTGTTGTTTTTTGTGTTGTGTTGTGTTGTGGCAAAAAGGCGATGAAAAACTGAAAATCCATGGCAATTTGTTGTGAGTGGCTGCAACAACTTGTCACACACTTGAGCACAGCTCAACAAGCACAGGATCTATGTACGGATAGGATTTGTGTGTGTGTGTCGTCCATATGGTGTGACAGCAGTTATTTGCCACACTGTTGCCTGGCATCTAAAGTTGGCAGCTGAAGTGTGCTTTGGCTTGTTGTTTATGTTATATTTTTTTCTAGAGTAGAGGATTTTCATTGGCATAGCAGCACGTGTGTGTGTGTGTGTATAAATTTGAAAAGGAGGCGCCACCACTGGCTTTGCGGCAAATATGTATTACTTTAAAGCTGCAAACTAGCCCGAAAAAAACAAAACCCAGTTAAAGCAACAGCAAATAAAGCTCAGTGAACGCAGTGTGTTCAGGACTTTAAGTGTTTAGCTAGATTGCATTGTTAGGCGTGCAACAACCTGCAGCAGCAACAAGAACTCAACAGAATCAACAACAAAAATGCATACAAAATGCATAAAGTACTCAAGGATTTCTTGTGAAGAGAGAAAAAAGTGAGGCACAAGCAAAACAAATATAGTTACAAATACATTTCCAAGCATGTTTTAATCACAACGAATTTAGTATGCCCTTAAGTAATACTAGGCAGCAGTTTTTCAAGAAATAAAAATATTCAAATATATATTTCAAATGCTTGAAATACTTTCTTAAATATTCAAGCTTCATACTTAAACTCAATATGCAAAAGCTAAAAGTCTTAAGTCGTAAATTCTAAAGTTAATTTCTTCCCTTTGATAAAGTCTTTTGATTGCAAAAACTTTCTATATTTCATGCCCCCACACTGCGTGCTTGCTTACAGGGTATTTTTAGCTACGCACATTCACACGCTTTGGCACGGTTTATTGTCTTTTTAGCAAAGGCAAAACATTTGGCGGCATAACACAAACAACAGAAACAAATGCGGAAATGTTTTGTTCTTTTTGTACAGTGTATGTGTGTGTGTGCGTGCGTGTGTGTGTGTGTGTGTGCCATGTGTGTATGCTGGCAATTGTATTTTCCAACACTTGAGTCGAGCGTAGTGGCACATAAAATCCTGTGAAGTGGAAAACATGCAACATAAAAGCTGTGGAAAAAAAACACTGTAAAACTGCAAAATTATTTGTGCCAGTGCCTGTCGTTCAGTTTTTGTGTATATATATATATAGACAGCAAAAGGGGTGTAGCAGAGTCTGAGCTATATAGCCAGGGATATATAGAACATATATACACAAGCTACACTCCGACCAGACATGTTAATTCGCATAAAGCAACGCGAAAACAAAACTCCTACATATGAGACGGCCGCTGTCCCCCCTCCCTCCCGCCTTTACTCTTCTGACTGACTGACTGACAGACTTTTAGCTGTGCGTTATTTTCGTCCTTTCTGATTGTTGTTGTTGCTGTATTCAGTGTGGCGTTAAGTCCGACTTGCTGGATTTATATACGCCTGGTCTGTTTGTTGGATTTTGAGCTTCTGCTCTCCCTTTGTGCTTGTGTGTGTCCCCATCGGGCTGCGTCTGGCATAAATCTTTTGTTGATTTAAGTCATCGCCGTGGGATTTCGGGATGCTGCCCGACGATGACTACAAGTTGACTGCCTGCCGCCTAGCATATCCTTTGGATGCACTCATGCTGCTTCTGCTGCTGTGAGTGTTTGTCATGGAATTAAGCAATTCCTTCTTTCGTCTTTATGGCACAAATTAAAAGGCTTCCTCTCTCTCTTTTATGCTCTTTTCTCTCCCTGGTTTTATTCACATGCATTTCGCGCTTGCTGTCGTAATGTTGTTTATCCCTGTGCAAATGAAGATTAAGTGCACATTATGCTTTACGACAGACAGAAGAGAGGCAAAGTGTATAAAGCAATGCATGACATATATATGTTTGCATCTGTATAAGTAGTACAAATATTGTCACGTGGCTACACCTCAATAAATATTGACTCCAAAAATGATATATATATATACGATATTTATGACTTGAGCATTAAAAGTGTTGATTTTCCGTTGAAGAATGCAAAAATATATTTGTATTAAAAGTACATCCAACATTCTTTAGCTTTTAAAGTTAAAATTCTTTAAGCGAATGTCTGTTAATTTCTTTTCGAAATTTCTGTTTGCTGAACTTTAGCCAAATTGAGACATTTCCGCATTTTTGATAGGTAACTTTTTTGGCAAAAACTTGCAAAGTAGGCAGAAGTAGAAAATTCGAGCAGCTCGCTCGTAGACTGACTTAGCTGAACTAATCGCAAGCTAAACGACCTCTAATAGCAGGACTCAAACTTTTGTCAACAATGTAGACGCACACATTCTTACACAACCAACAAAAGACGAGGAGAGAGAAGAGAACTAAAGTTGTACGATGAGCTAAAACTTTTGCCATTGCAATGCTTCACTCATTTCCGCAGCTTTGTTGAATGACAGCGAGAGAGGGAGAGAGAGAGGAAGAGAGAGGTGAAGGGGCTGAACGGGCGAAAGCTTCTATAATGTGGAACAAAGGACAACAAGGCAGCTCAGTGGAGAGAACGGAAGCGGAGATAAGATTAAAAAGTTTTTAATAAGACGACACTAAAAGCATCAAAATGGAAGCAAAAATGTTGCATATGTGGGAAAAGTGCAGGGCCGGAAAACTTTATGCGTAAGCCGACCGAACTTTCAACTTTAAGCTGATCCACACAACAAAAAACACAAGTGAGAGAAGGATGGGGGGGAGTAAAGAGGAAGAAGATGTCGAAAAGATATCATAGAGAATGCAATAAAAGTATTAGCAGCAGCAGGCGCAACAATGTTCAATCAAATATTAAGCGTGCCCCATGTGCCACAATAGAAGAAAAGAAGCAGCTGCAGCGGAAAGGGGGAACTGCTGTGGCATATGTAAAACCCTCTTTGAAATGGCTTATCAGAGCCCGTTATGTGTGTGTTGGCTGGAAGGCAGTCAGCCATCTAACCAACCATTCAGCCATAAGCCAAAAGAAAAGCGATGGAATGCACAACCGACGGCTGGCAGCTGGCTGCCTGCTGCACAATTTTCAATATTGTTTGGATGTGTGTGTGTGTGACACATGTGGAAAACAGCCAGCTGCAGTCCTGGCACACAAAAAAGGATGAAGCAGCAGGAGCAGGACACGCGTTGACGTCGAACGCCAAAGGCCCCAAAGCCAAAGCCATAGACTATAGACGATGGTCCTTTGCCAAGCAGCGACCGCGAGTTAAAGGCATGCATGCTTTGCATATGCTATACATATATATATATCCGAGTCTACAGTTTTCAATAATGCAAGTTTGAAACCCGTTAGCCCAACCTCAAATAGTCAGCTTCCAGCCAGCCGCGTATTGTGTGTTGCATTTTGTTTATGCATGCGATGGCATCAAAGCACAAGATGTTAGTGCCTCAGCTTTGTGTCTGTGTCTGTGTGGGTGGAAAGAATTTTCCAGGGTTGCAGTTTGGGTTTTGTTGTAGATGATATATCGTATATTGTCACGGGTTATGCAAATCGATGGGCTTTGCTTTTAATATGAGATTTTATTATAGGCTGTACCTTATGGGATTCGCACGAACTTTGACCTGGAATCTAAACATCTTGCAGTTGAATCATATCGAAACTTCGTCTAGGCTCTTAGCTCTTAGCTTTTAGCCTGTCTTAGGGTTGCATCTGGAACTAATTAAACTTCTGGTGGACATCACATAGCAGTATTATATATTTGTCTTAATAATTCCTTTAATTACACATACAATTTAGAACCTTTTTTTTTGTATTGCTCTTTCCCGATGCTGTTCAACGCAATCTGTGCCCTTCTACCCTTCGGTGATTGCTTATTCAATGCACTCGCCCATCAGTAAGCCATAGAGCAGTTGTGGATATTGCTTGATATCATTTTTGGACAGATTATCACGCTTAAACATTTCCTGAAAGAGCTAAAGCAGGAAGTTAAATAGTTAAACCAACAATAAAAACAACTGAACAACCGAAAAGATAAATGTTTCGAACGTCCTATATTATCAACAGCGAAGATCATGTGTATATTTTACAAGCATTTAAAATGATTACATAAAAATGTATATATGACTTCATTTGGTTGTTGTTCAGTTCGTTTATTCGTTTCTCAACTCACCAGCTCCCTAAATCTTGCCTCAAGCAAAGCTCTTGTTCTCTCTGTGATCCATTCGTCGTCCGTCTCATCGATGGGTTCGGGCAGCCACTTATTTGGAGGCTCTTTGGGCTTTGATATAGTTTTTGCCTTGTTGCCGTTCTCGTTGGGTTTCTGTACTTGACTTGATTTGGAGCTATGACTTTCGGCGACTTTTAGTCGACTGGTTGCCGACGTATGTTTTTTGCCATATTTCAAAAGGAACTCTGCATCCATACGAGACTCCCGCTCCAAGAGACGAGCACGTTTTGCTCTGCCGTGCATTTGACGATTACGTCGCGAGCGAATGCTAATCGAACTGCGTTTGAGTGGAAAATGCTGCTCCTTGGCGACGTCATCTGTATTCTTAATCTCTACGTCATCTGTACATTTGATCACCTTTGGTTCGGGTGATTCCGCTAAGCTCTTGAGTTCCCTTATCTGTTTCTTGACCATTTCCCAAATGGGCATATGTTTATCGCTGTCCGTTTTCTTTGGTGCCTGTTTCTTGACCATTTCCCGAATGGGCATTTGTTTGTCGTTGTCCGTTTTCTGCGTTGCCTGTTTCTTGACCATTTCCCGAATGGGCATTTGTTTGTCGTTGTCCGTTTTCTCCGTTGCCTGTTTCTTGACCATTTCCCGAATGGGCATTTGTTTGTCGTTGTCCGTTTTCTTTGTTGCCTCCTGCTGGATTTCCTTGGCCACAATTGCATTTCGTTTCTTTTGTTTTTTAATCTTTTGCCGCAGCTGCTTTTCAAGTTGCAACACCTCCTGCTTTTCATTTAGCTGATCTTGCAACTGCTTTTGCCTTAATTGCTCGGATTGGGTGGTGGAGCACTCTTGAGTCGGATTCGAAAGGTTGAACAGGCTCACCTGTTTGAATTGATTGTAGAACTTGAAATAGTAATTGGTACGATCGGTGTTTGTGGGCGGCATAATGCGTCTATAGTTGCCCAAATGACTCTCCTCCCAGGCCATCTGTTCGGCCAATGCATTCACGGAGCACGGCTGACATACTTCAGCACCACCAGCCGCTCGTGGTGGTGGCTCCACTTTGATTGGCTTATCAGTGGCGGATTGGATCCGTCTGCGATGTGCCTGATGCATTAAACGATCCCTGAGCAAAGCACGATCCTCTCTTATAATCTCCTCCTTGTCAACCAAAGGAGTGCTTATTAGATTCAATGTATCCTTGACCAAAGGTCGCTTGACCTCCACATCGACGGGCTCGTCGCCCAACAGACTTGGCGTATGATTCACCTCCAATATATACGGTTTCAGCTTCCAATCAACGAGTATATCAAAGCCCAACAGCTGAAAGCATGCCTGAATCTTGTCGTGCTTGGGAAAACACAAGTTATAATTATGCTTCAACACGGGCCAAGCGCTAATCAATGTCTTGATAATGGCATCATCCACCGATGCCCAAAATTCGGACACAGAATAGCCATGTTCCACCAGCCACTTGTTGTAGGCACTCAGGGTACGCTTGGAACCGCACTCGACATTGCCATCGGCCGCATCATAGTTCGAGTTGCGTCGATTCACACAGTAGTTGGTCAAATGCATAAACCGATTACGACTATTATCCAATGCTGGTGGATTATACTTGTTCGTTGCAAACCTCGCCAAACCCTCATTATAGACAAAGATACGCAACGGATCTACCGAGGTCACCAATGTATAGACGCGCAAATCAAACTTGAAACCATCGATTAACAGGGGCTACAATGGAATATATATTAAAGAGATCATTTTTGATAGCATTGCAGCTCGTTTTCCAACTCACCCTATCTATGTATGTCTGACAAATGAGCTTCTCGTGTCTGCCCACACTGTGCAGATCGTTTGTTAGCCAAATGCCACGTCCCTGACCCGATGAATATGGCTTCAGTATAAAGGTGCGCTTATGTTTATTGGCATAAACAGCCACATCATAGGCACTACACAAACAAATTCCAAATGAAACTCAAATACAACTCTACGCTAAGCCACAAACTTACTCAGTGGGCAATAGCCAGGTCTTGGGAAAGATATTATAATCCCCAGGATACATTTTGAGCATACGATTGAGGTTCCTCGATAACAGATCCTTGCGACAGATCTCGCTCATGCCGGGGAAATGATTGATTTGCTGGAAACGTTTCATGCTCTTGAGCAGATCGAAATGTGGTGTATTATCGCACCACTGAACATTCCACAGACGATGTTCGGGCACAAGGGTTAGACCTAATTTCTTGGCTACCTTCGCTATCAATTGGAAACGGGTATGCTCAATACAAATACTCATGCGTATGCCCCGAACTAAGGGCGTAAAATCTGTTGGCTCCAGCAGCAAACGTGGCTCATGCAACACGTTGTGGCAGGTGGGTGTACGTCGTTTGTTGTTTTTGCTGTTGATGTCGCTCTCGGTGAGCATCAAATACGGACTACCCCGTTCCTTATCCACATATAGACTATTGTCCACTTGCCAATTAGCCGCTGGAGATACATAACTACCATTTATGATTTTCGTTTGAATATTTTTGGATATCCGATTGAACCGCTTTTCGATATGGCATGGTTGTTTATTCGAGGCCCTCTTTAACTTTAAATTTGTTGGGGTTGTCATCTGGTGTAAAGTGAATTTAAAATTAGTCTTGTTTACATTTCGCTAGCGCGAATTAGTTAATTAGTTCAATTACCTCCGCCGGGAATATATTTAAAAATTAAAAAAAAGCGGCAGCTAATACCAAAAACTAATTTTGACAATTTTTATTAATGACAACGAATGCAAAGTGTTCATATTTGAACCCACTTGACAGCTTGGGGAACAATAAAACGACAAATTAGGTAACGGTTTCCTGATATTACCATCATCTTCCTGACGTCACACTTCTTGTTGTTGTCAGTTTGTTACCTTCATCTAACCACATTTCACATTGTCATTAACTTTGCTTCGGTTCGGTTCGGTTCGGTAGCTGAACTTGCCTCCATCCTCGCTCAATGATTGCGGTTCAACTTGTCGCTGTTTCAAGTGTCGCGCCCAAGCCACAAGCACCTTGTGTTAGCTGATATGCCACATGAGCAAAGTAACGACTACATATCGCAGTTTAGTTTAGTTGTCGGCGCTGCCTAGTTGATCTTGTGAGTTGGCTCATTAACCGCAGCTTAATCAGCTTTTAGATATGTTGTGTTTTATTTTGTATACCCTGAACCCATTGAAAATGAGTAAAAAGGGTATAATGGTTTTCTGCAAAAGTATGTAACAGGTAGAAGGAATCATCTTCGACCACATAATGTATATATATTATATATATTCAGCAACAACAGCCAAGTCGATAGAGCCATGAAGTCCCTCTGTATGTATCAACTCGTCAATCTCAGAGACTATAAGAGCTAGAGACTCCAGATTTGGAACAAGTTTCAAATTTTCGATAACTCTTTCCGTTTCCGATATACACATGTTATCGATAACAACAAAATCTTGAATTTGGAAAACTTTGACATAACGTTTGAAACATTAGACGAAATAATGACAATCCGTTTCCGATATACACATGTTATCGATAACAACAAAATCTTGAATTTGGAAAACTTTGACATAACGTTTGAAACATTAGACGAAATAATGTTAATCTGTGAAATTTTTATTGAAATCGGTTCAAAAACAACGGAGACATGGAGCATTGAAGTTAAACAGGTATGCACTATACGCGTACTCACACATACTTGCAAGCAGTGACTGTATGCGTTTTGTATATGACTTAGGGTATCGTCTAGTCGGGATTTCTCGCCTTCTTACTTGTTTCCCTTTGCGGTTATTAGTTCAGGCATAGTACGACAACAACTAAACACAAATCATATAACCCACATATCCATAGACGCAAGCTGACAGCTAAATTTAATAGTTGAGGCTGTCGTTTTATATGCTTGGTTAATTTAATGCCAATAACAATAACAATAGTAATCGGCTTGCAAGCGCTTTATTTAGGTCGACACTTTTGAACTAGAAGCGTGTGATTGTGTCGCCCAGTTTTTATGCCACCTGCAACATTACCGAGGCAGCAAATCGTTGCAATATAGGCCTTTGGGCTTTCGTTGTCTCTTTTCATTGTTGTATCATATTACAAAATCATTTATTTAGTTTTTTTGGTATAGTTTAAAGCAAACGAAGCGTGTAATTTGTCAAGTTTATTTGGTTGAGCGAACCTGCTGTTCCTTTCATCTGATTGCGCTCTCTCTCTCTTTTGGGATACGCCCCTTTGGCTTTGCTAATTGTCTGTCCAAGTGGTTGTTGTTTGCCTTTTTGCTGCTAATTATGCGCGCGCTTTGTTTCTGCATTTTTGTGTTGGCAAACAAAAACAATAAAAGCATAAAAAAGTGTTGGCAACTTTGAACATTTTCAAGTATTAATGATAGTGCACGTACAGAGAAAAAGCTTGCTGTTGACACGGATAAGGATAAGTTAGGATGAGAGAGGAGCAGCAGGAACAGAACAGAATGAAAAGAGTTGCTGCCAGGCGATAAGCATTAGAGAAATGACCAGTAAATGACGATTAATGTTTTTTTCAAACAAAAATAAGTTATGTTGAGATGTGGTTTTTGAGGCCAGTGGTTTGGTGGTTTGTGTGGTGCGTTCCGATTTTTTTTATGTTCAGTTCAACTAAATTGGCAAAGTTTTGCTTAAACAGAAATTCATAATAATTTTAAAAGAATGCTTAAACAGAAATTCATAAGAATTTTTGAATAATAAATTTAATATGAAATTGAAGCTTAAATAGCACAAAGAGATTTGGATTCGTTTACTTAATTAATTGCATAACTATTTTACATTTTTTTGTATATTTTATTTAAATGGAATCAACTCAAATATTCCTTTTTAACTCTGTTGCAATTTTAATTTGCATAAATATTTGTTCATTTTATGTTTTCCGTTTGCATCTAATTGGCTTAAACGATAATCACAAATCAATTAAAAAATCTTGACAATTATTTACAATAATAAATTCCTCAACGATTTGCGCTTCAACGCGCAATTGTACACATCCTTTTTTTTTTGTCTCGTTTGAGTTTATTTTATTGTTAAATATTTAATTGACCTCCACTGGCTGTTAACGTTTGTTATTTTTGTAATCAAGAGGCTTACATGCAACAGTATTAAACATTTAGGAGAGTGACGAGTAAATGCATATACAAAAGGACGAAACCCTCGAACGCTGTACAAATTAAATATTAAACACAACCAGACAATAAACAAGCATAGTAAATAAAGTATAAGAGCTAAATAGACATGGATAAGGATTGAGAACGTGTAAGGACAGAGAACGTAAGTAAGGATTCTCGTATAAAGTTGCGATTGGTTTTTTCAGGACATTAATTACAAGCGCACAGACATTCGAGAATTGTGTGTAGAAGTCGAAATGAGCAGTTAGCTAGAATCCCAATTTATTTTTTATGTACTTTTATGTTTCTGTACGCGCACATTAAAAATTAATCTTTTAATTACTGGGCCCAACACACAGCGACGACAATAAAAGCAACAATACGTATATGTATGTGTGTGTGTGTGTGTGTGTGTGTGTGTGCTTAGGCGCTTTTGTGTGTCGAGCTATTAATTGCCCGATCTCCCCTTTCCCGCTCCTTCGAGCCTTTATCTGAGCCAGGCAATGATTGCTTGTTGCGCCCTCAATCCATGTACACACAAAGCCACGCCTCTTAGGGCGGGGCGTAGTGGAATGACTTTGTGTTAGTTGGGGGCCCGGCGGCAGCCAATTTGTATGTATGTGCATTGGCAGCCATTTTGGTGGGTTCAGCAAAAATCCAATGCCCAAAAAAGTATGCAACAAAAAAGTTGCACACAAGAATAACAATTTCGCCGCTGCTCGTTTCGCAATAACAACAATAATAATAATAACAATAACAATACCAAAATGCACACAACGAAAAAGAAGAAAACAGTTGTAATAATAATAACAAGAAGAAAATGTAATGCTTCCCTTAAAGGAAACCCAAGCAAAACTTTTTGCCCACGTGACTGTTTTTTTTCACAGTTGAAACCTAAGTCAAGAAGCTTAAATGCGTGGAAACAACTTTAGCTTAGCTTTAAAATGTGCGTTGGGACGCAATCTTTGTGAGTATTATTCACAAAAATTTACTGAACATTTTTAATTGCTTTCAATTGACCAAAGCGTAACTTTTCCAGCTAGCGATAAAGCCAGCAAGCAAGCAACAATTGCTTTAGCACACATTTGATTTTAATTGAGTTTTGACCGCTTAACACTTAAAGCATTAACAACCCAGTGAGGGTGGCGACAATTTTAATGCCAAAAGTTTTTCGGTGTTGCCCAAAAATGTTCTCTGTAAAGTGAAAGCACAAAAGTTTGCTAATGGAATTAAAGAACATACTAAAACAGACTTTAAACGTCTGTCTAGCTTTTGAAAGTGCATTTTTGAAAGATTAAAAAGCCAACACTGTAAGCTAATAAAACAGTTATGAGTTCCTTTTCTGTTGTGTTAAAAGCAATAATAATTTTATTGAAACAAAAGTTTGGTTTTGTTGAAGGTGGTGAAGCTCAAATCTTTAATATCTTTTTGGTTTTGTAACAATTTTTATGTAAATGAATCTACACATAAAGTTCATTTTTGATGGGCTTCCACAGAATATAATCCCATATACAAGGATACTTGGATTTAGGGATTTCAAACTGAATTTGACAACTTGCGCTTCTGATTTGTTTTGACATTTGCTATGCTATGTCTCGTCTACCTCACACAACATTTGATTTATGTCCCCAAAAGATAGAAAGAGATGAATTTGTTCTATGAATACATAGAGAGAAATGAAACACACACACACATACACTATGACCGTAATTATGCATGAATCACAAAATCAACGATGACGGTTTGAATCTGAGCATCTCGACCCGAAACGCTTGAATGAACGCGCCAGGAATAGAGAATCATATATATATGTATGTATAGAGAAAAATATATGCACATAAATATCATCAGCTCAGGCGCAATGAAAACGTTGAAATGTTAAAATGCTTGCACGTAATACTCAACAAAATGGAAAAAAGGGGCAACAAAAGTCATTTGTAATGCAAAAAAACAAAACAAAACAAAGCGAGAGCGCAACTGAAATAGAAATAAACAACAACTCAGCTTACCAAAAAAAAGTTTTTTTTCTTACCATTCCGACTTGAGCTTATTTCTTTTTGGTTTGCTGGTATTTATTTTAGTTGTGCATAAACAAACTCTGACGCATTTGTAATAAAAATAAAATTAAACAGCAACAGCTGCAGCAGTGGCAAAGGAAAAGCTGCAAGCAGCAGCGAAACGGCAAGCAAGGACAAGTGGCAGACGCTGCTAAGTATGCAGCACTTTTTTTATATTGCACTTTACATCGTTTTTTCTTGCTCCATCTTACGTGCTCACTTTGCACATGCAGCAAGTCAGCAAGGTGACGGGGTTGCGGAAAGGGGGCGTGGTGGGGGCGGGTGCGAATAACATATCTTATATGACATGCAAGTTGATGCTGAGATAGATTTGAGTTCATAAACTACTTTTTCGCATGTGTTTACATGTTTCTTTCTTTGAAGAGCTTAAAAAAGTGTGTATGTATATGTGTGTGTGCTTACGTTTGAGTTTTCCCAGAAAAGTATCTCAATGAGAAAAAAAGAGGGTAAAATGCATAAAATTCGATCAAGATTAGATTAGATACACACTATATATCAGAAGTTCCTCATACATTTGACTCTTCGCTTCTTTAAGAATGTATTATGTTAGTTTCCTGGAAACATTTTCCTTTAGTTTTCAAATATTCTTGCCTTCTCACGTTTCATGCAACGTTTATTTAAATTGTTACGGAAATGTATGTGGCATGCCGCAACAAATTGCATGCAAAAGCGACAATAATGGGGCAACAACAGGGACATGTTAAGAAATGTGACACCTTTTTGTTATGCAACGTGAAGGATTAAAGGTGAAACGGCGGCGGCAGGACATGTGATGGTGGCCAGAAGAAGGTTGATTTTGTTGTTGCTGTTGTCGAGGCATTGTCAATCTCATAATTTGCCATAATGTATGAGTTGAGAGGGGTAGGATTGAGGGGGCTTGAAGGGGCTGATGCTCTTTCTCTCTATGATGATGATGATGATGGTGATGGTTGTTGCATGTCCGTGTCGAGAGATGTCGATGGCGATGTCGAGAGATGTCGACGTCAATGTCATTTGGCTTTTGCCAGCGGCCAGAAGGACTTGCTCTGTATGTCTGTGTGTGTGTGTGAGTGTGTGTTTTCAACTTAGTTGCAAAGTTAACGATGCGCCATGACAACACTCCATCAACATGGACAGCACACAGCGCACCAGTTAGAGGGCAGGATCTCTTGCCATATCCCGAACCCCGCACCCGCCTCCCGCTCCCCTCGTCCTTTTGGCTTGGCTCGTGTCATGTCCTTGGCTGCGCATTGTCAACATTAACAGACCCGAGAGGCACAAAAAGGCATATCCAATTGCAAAAAGAATGTAATCAACCAGATAGCAAAGCAAACCGAACGTCCACATACCCTTTCCAACTACAAATGCTATGCTTGCTACATGTTTTCCTCAATGCTTGACACACGAAATGTCGAAACTGTTACGGCTTCAGTTAGTGCATCTAAAGAAGAGGCAGAAAGGACGATGAGAACGCATGTCGATAACAAAAGCGTATGTCGAGCCAAACGCAAACATTCAACTAACATTAGTGCCACGCCTTAAACACACACACACACACACATACACGGATAGAGAACACTTCTTTCCCCCTACTGTTGCAGCATCCATGCAGCACGATGGCATCGACTTTGGTGTCTATTTTACTTGGTCATTAAATTTGGATTTTGTGCTGTGCATATCACAAGTGCTTGACTTTGCTGTTAAATACACACACACACACACACACATGCACATACACCTCTGCCACACGTGTGTGCAGCTGGGTCTTTAGTGTGTGTGTGTGTGTGTGTGTGTGTGTGTGTGTGGTTTGCCTCCTGCAGCTAAAACTTGTCGTTTTGGCCCCCCCTAAAACATGGTTAGCTGTGCTTTTTGCATGCGAAACACACACATTTCTTTCACACACACACACACACATTGACACACACACGTACTGTGTGCTTCCGTCGAACTGGAACCACTTTGCCAGTTGCTAAACAACGTTCATACGTCCGCTAGATGGCGCTCTCTGCACTTTTTGCACACAAGTTTCGTTTCTGTTTATTTGTACCTTTTTCTTCTCATATGTTTTACTTACGGGTCTGAGCCTTTTGTGGTTTTAGTGGTTGCGTGGGCAACAACTGTGCGAAAAGAAGAAGAAAAACGATTTTTTGGCTCTTTGTGCAGCAGCAGCAGTAGATGAAAATGAAAATTGAGTCGTTTTTATACCCTGAACCCATTGAAAGTGGGTAAAAAGGGTATAATGGATTTGTGCAAAAGTATGTACAGGCAGAAGGAAGCATCTCCGACCCCATAAAGTATATATATTCTTAATCAGCATCAACAGCCGAGTCGATATAGCCATGTCCGTCTGTCCGTCTGTCCGTCCGTCCGTCCGTCCGTATGTATGAACGCGACGATCTCAGAGACTATAAGAGCTAGAGACTCCAGATTTGGTACATAACCTCGCCTAATCCCTAGGCAGTACAAGTTTGTTTTAGATTTTCGATAACTCTTCCCGTTTCCGATATACACATGTGATCGATAACAACAAAATCTTGAATTTGGAAAACTTTTTGATGCAGTTTGAAAGATTAGACTAAATAATGACAATCTGTGAATTGTTTATTAAAATCGATTAAGAAACACCGAAGATATGGAACATTGAAGTTTACTCAAGCGTTAAGTATAGGGTTCAGGGTATCGTCTAGTCGGGATTTCTCGACTAGAGCCTTCTTACTTGTTTGTCTCTGGTCACACATAAATCGATTTAATGGAACTTTTGCAATTTACCAAAAAACTAAGCAGAGTAATTGGATAGCCAGAATTTACAAAAATCAATCAAAGAATTGGTTTAGAATTTTGTTTTGGTCTTCCTTTAGAATATTCATTAGTACAAGGAGCTCAATTAACTTTATTGAGGAAAACTAATTACATAAGGCACGTTTTCTATATGTTAAGTTATTTTGAATATCCATAAAATTTCTTTACTAACATTCTCTTTAACTTTCTTGTCTCTTTTTAGGTAAGTTTCTTAAAATGATTTCAAATCTTTCACACTTCATCCACAAGCAATCAATTTGTGCGTAAGTTATATAGATATAAGAAATCTCTTTGGATGGAGTTCCGTTTGACTTTTCGGTTATTAGCGTTTGTCTAGTTAAGCATAATTTCAAAGTTTATGAACCGTTGAAAGCTGCCAATCAATTGACTTTTTGCTCCAAACTTGTCTACACAATCTGTCAGGAGGCTTAAGCCATCAAACATTACAACAAAACGGCAAAACACAGCAATAACGAAAGTTCAACGCTGACCCAATAAATCACTAGAAAATTTCACACAAAACAACAAATCTTTTGGCCCTCGGGGCAGCGAAAAGAGCAGAGAGAGAGAAAAAAAAAACGAACTGAAAGCGGAAATAAGGACCCCAAAAAACTTGCTGCGTAATTCCCACGATAATAATCATAATAAAAATCAAGCAAGCAAGCGATAAAGCATAAAGCAAATTACAAGTAAAACTTCCTTCTTTTTTTTCACTTGATGCGATGCCAGATTGTTCCAGTTGTTATAGTTTACTCCCACACACATATAACATAACAATACAAGTTTTTTTTTTATGAGGAGAAAAACTTGAGCATTGTCAAAAAATATGTGTTAGAGCCCGGCCAGCGTTGCCAGACATTTATGACGCGTGTTTCCTTCTTTTTTTGTTGACTGTCGCACGTAGTCAAGATTTTTTCTTTTTTTTTTTTGCTTCTTCCTCAACGCTTTGTGCTTGAAAACTTTTCTCATAAACCGCAACGAAAGCATATCGCACGTATTAGGGTTCAAACTATGTGTGTGTGCGCCAGAGGGCGCCACTTGCGAAAGATGATTTATGCTGATGAATTACTCGAAAATGTCATTACATTGCGGCGCAACGCTTTTTCGCGAATCTTTTTCCGAAGCAACGACAAACGAGCGCCAAATGGGCGGAAAATTCATTAAGTTGTCAAATGCAAGTCAACACAATACAATATTTTCTTATATTTTTTTTTTTTGCATCTTTCGTTTCGTGACATAGACATGACATTTCCCACAAGCTGAGAGAGATGTGATGAGAATGGGAAGAGTGTGAGAGCGAGAGAGAGTGAGAGTGATAGAGAGAGGTGCCTGAGAGCTATTCGACGCCATTGGCGCATGAAAATTTATAGAAAATAGATAAAAAAAACCTTATAAAATTAGATTTGTGCAGAAGAAGAAGAATGGCAGAGGCGGCGCTTTCAACGCCACACAATTGGAATGTCAAACTGAACACACTCTTCTGACTGATTGACATTAAAAAGATTGCTGTGTTCTTGGCAACAGTAATATTGCGGTTTGCATTTAAAACTATTTGTGAATATTGAAGTGCAAAATATGAGCAACATTCGTTGATTGCTTTAAGCGCATTTTGTCACTTTTGGGTCAAGCATTTTCTAATCATTTGTTGTTGAATGCATTCATGTTTTTTGGTTCACAAACTGGCTCTGGCAATTGCTGCTTTTGTGTGCTTTGCTGGGCTTCGTCGTAATCGTAATCAAAAATTATGCGCTCTGGCTAACATTTTGGTTATATCAGTAAATCGTCCACTACCAATAAAGCACGCAGCATTGCAGAAGGGGCAGCAGCTTTTGTACTGCCCCTGAATAGGTTCTCCATTAATCAAGCTGTCCGAATTTTCAACATATCAAGCTAGCACATTGTGAATAGCTCGTTCATATTGGTTATACCCTGTAATGCTTAGTTGTTGATGTTTCAGGATATGTGAACAGAGTTTGAATAAGTAAAGTTGCGAGAGGGAGAAACTGAAGATTTGAAATGGTTTTTGGTATAGATCATTCTTTTCATACAAGAATTCAACAGATAAAAGTTGTAGCTTAATGCGAATCTTTAATCTTGCAATAAAGAAAATTTCTGTTTACAAGAGATTTATTATATCTTCAATACTGTTTACTGACGGATCGTTAAGAATTGTGATTGAAATCTTTACAGCTTTCATTTCTGGTTTCATTTTTCTTCAAGTTTCATCACACCCTCTTCTCTTCAGAGCTATAACACAGGGTATACATTTAGCTCTGTTTCTATTGGCCTGGTCCATGCAACATTTGTTTCAATCATTTTGCATCTGCAACTGTGCAACTCTCACCATTGTGCCATTGTGTCCATTTCCGAGCGCATAATTAAAACCGCAAATAGTGCAGGCACACACGCACACACTCGGTTGCACATTCATATGGATATGTGATATGTGATGTATGTGGATATATATATATATATATTCACGAGTTGGTTCTAATGGTCACCATGGCCAACTAATAACAAGCGCGCCAAAGTCACTCCACAAATGAGAGCTGTGTGTGGCAGCTGTGGGATTATTCATTGTTGTTAGCCAATATGCGAGCACGGCTTAGATGGCTAGTCCAAAACGGGGCTATAACAAAGCACCTTGCAACGAGAAGCAAGCAACAACGAGCATTGAAAATTTTCAAATTTTAATTATGCGCCTGGCAGTTAATTACCCGAACTGTGAACGCTGTAAACGATGCGGGCGGTGTGAATCAACCACATTGCGCATACGCCGCATTAAACCATTACGATTGCCGCCGCCTGCTCATTTCATTTCATTTGATTTCATTTGGGAATACGCAAACGCCCTTCCCTTCCGCTCCCTTTCTCTTTCTGTTTTTGATTTTGTCGCGCTTTAATTAGTCAAATTACAGTGTTGTCACGCCGCCCCAATTTTAAGCCCATTCATTGTATGCTTTTCAGTTCATTTGGTTAATTTCTAAGCCCAAACAGCTAGCCAGCTGGTTTGCTTGGTCATCATTTTGGTCAAGAGCCTTTTTGTGGTCAATTCGCAGCAGAGCGCATTAGTTCGCGCCATAGTATTAAATGTATTCAAAATACTATAATCCATTCAAAACCATATTTGGGAAATATATATATATTGTATTTTGTGTGTTGAGAATGTTTATATTAATATTATTAAATAGAGACTACAGATTTGAAACATAAGATCGCCTATTCCCCAGGCAGTACAATTTTCGATAACTTTCCCCGTTTCCGATATACACATGTTATCGATAACAACAAAAACTTTGATTTGGAAAACTTGGAGACGTCGTTTCAAACATAAGACGAAATAATGAGGATCTGTGACATTTTTATTGAAATCGGTTGAGAAACACCGGAGATATGGCACATTCATATGGTTCAGGGTATAGTCTAGTCGGGATGTCTCGACTAGAGCCTTCTTACTTGTTTTTGAATGTTTAGTTGCGAAAAATTATGGTTTAGAATAATATTTGCTGACTTCAATAGAAGATAATTGTTAAATGCATTCAGTAGATTCAAATCTTGAATAAGGAAAAATTCATATAAAAATGTAGCAAACTTTATTATTATAATACATATGTAGGATTGGCAGCTCTAGCAGCTGATGCCGATAACTATCTATAAGATCTAATATTAAGTTACAATAATCGATAGTATATCGGAGTATAAGCTCATCACTAAAATATGAAGAAGAGGAGAGGTAACTGAACCGGCGAAGTGTTAAGACGTACAATTTAAGAACTTGGCAATTATGTCCGATGAATAAATGTTTTTCACTTATTATTTTATAATTTAATCAACGAAGTCAAGAAGTTATTTTATTTTTTTGTGGCTTCAAAAGTTCAGTCCTACATATATTATATTATTAATTTCCCACATCAACGTCTACCTCTCGTATGACAATTACTTTACTATATCTTCAAAAATTATAGCCAATGTGTTTTTCCGGCGCATAAGCTATATAAGTCTAAAGTTTCATTAAAGTTCATTCAGTAGTTTCTTGTAACAAGTTTTTCGTATAAACTTTTGCATTAATCATATTTAATGCGATTTATTAAATGTCAACGTTAAAGAGTCAAACAAATAACCAAAAACACAAACTAGGCCTGACTAAAGGCTAGATTAATTTTGTTTATTTATAGCCCTTGGCAAGCTACGTCCTTATCGTTTTGACCATTCCTACAACTATGCCCGAGAGGTAGCAAAAGGACACGCTTATCTGTTCCCGCTGTCAGTCATTTTTCACCTACTTATCCACGCGTCAACTTTGAACCTTGCAAAGCTGCTCAACTAAAATTCTACGGTCAATCAACACAGTTTGTGTGTGTGTGTGTGTGTGTCCCCGAAAAATAAAACTAATGCCAGCTAAGCCTTTTCCAAAGTGCTCACAGGGAGCAGATTAATGTCTGCTAATAATTCAAGCTAACTCTCTTCTTTTTTCGCCTTTTCTCATTTTGTTTGGGGTGTCGGGCCGTAATAGTGTGTGCGTAAATGTTCTAACGCACAATTAAATGGAAATGTGCCATAAATATTGCGCATACGACACGTAAATCAGTTGAGCAACACCCAAAACCCAACTGATTATGCAAACAATTAATCTTTGAAATGTTTATTACTAAAAGTCAAGCTAAGACAGACGCATTAGTTAGCACTCCCCCAGGCTATATATCTATTTATATGCGAGAAGTAATTTATGCTCTCTGTTGCCTTCAACAAATTGGTTCTTCTCTGCAATTGGTAAGTGGCTTTGGCTTTGGCTTTGGCTTTTGGCTGAAACTGCAGCCGGATGCACGCCATTTTGCAATCACATTAGCAAAAAGCGTGAGCACCAAAGCCGGAAGTTCGATGACAGTTGTTGTTGTTGCTGCCAGCCGGAAATGAGAACGAACCGCACTCTGGCAAAAGCAAAAGATTTGTTCTCTCTCTCTCATATCCTTTTCTTTCGTTGTTGAACTTCTGACAACGTCCAGCGTTGACCATAGCTTTAAGGCAACATTTGTTTTAGACACGGCCGCATTGCTCGAAAGGCAAACAAGATTCAAAAGATATGTGAAAAATGTTAGATATCCTTTTAATCAGTGAAACATCGAGGAAAGTAAAAGTTTCATGTGATTTAAGGCAACGGAAAACCCAAATGAAAACCTTTTTACACTCTTTGAGTTCCTTGAAGCAAATGAATGGAAGAAAGAATATCAAAGAAAAATGTCACATAAAGAAAGGAACCTGTTACTAAAAGACTTCCATCAGATACCCTTTCACCTTCCCTACTTTGTTGTACAGGGTATAAACGGAAACAAACTCGAATGAAAATAAAGAAGTCTTCTACTTGTAGCTAAAAAATGTTCAACAATGCAACACAAATTGCATTGTGACCGCAGCATCAAGCGCGGTTGCCAAAGCCATAGCTAGCCAGTGAAGAGGGTGGGGTGGGGGTGGGGGTGGGGGTGGGTTTTACTGACCACACTTGGAAATAGTTGACCAGTGCAATATTTTGACTTGGTCAGCTTTAAAATCGCCACAAAAACAAAAAAGTAAGTGAGGCTAAGACTGAAAGAAATTGTTGAAGTGGCAGTGGAAAGGAACGTGGCAAGGTTGTTCGTTGATTATGCGTTGTGTTATGTAATTGACAAAAGACAAAGGACGCTGAAGAATAAGTTTACGTGGCGTATGAGCCATAAAATAGTTGAAACTAGTTTAAAAGCAGAACTTTTCGAATGGCTTCTCGAATATTTAAAGTACGTTTTTTATTACTTTCAAGAACTTTCTTAATGAGTTTAAAATTCTTGTATTTCTTTTTTGTTGCCTCGTTACCTTTCTGTCAAACTTCTTTATTGACATTTCTACACATTTTCTAGTCCTTTTTGCTGTCCTTTTTCTGCTGCTCTCTGTCTTTAAGTTTCGTTTCGTTTTTATGACTTTTT
The DNA here is from genome assembly GCA_035044485.1 of Scaptomyza reducta. Classification (NCBI taxonomy): domain Eukaryota; kingdom Metazoa; phylum Arthropoda; class Insecta; order Diptera; family Drosophilidae; genus Scaptomyza; species Scaptomyza reducta. Next base: position 132,289 of record JAWNNV010001104.1, on the reverse strand, counting down.
CTACCCCTTTTATTTAGTCATCGTCGTCATTTATTTGCTATCCCACGCATAACTGAGCAATCACAACTAAACTTCTCTACCCCCCGCTGACTGCACAGTTACGCCCACTAAATCACACAGCACAAGAACAACAATAACAAGAACAACAACAATGATGGCTAGGTACTCATTTTTAAATGCTTCAGCATTGCATAAAATTTGCATACATTTCTTGCATAGTTTATTTAACGCTATTGTTGTTCTTGTTGTTGTTGTTGTTCTTGCTTCGGCTGTCCATTTTGTTGGCCGCCCACAAGGCAAACAACGTTTTAAATTGCCAAACGCCGCCCCCATAAGCGTACGTATACGTAATATGGAGATGCCTGACTCACTCACACTCTATCGCTTGGGTTTTTCTCATACTATAACTCAATATATCTGCATGAGGTGGCTTTTCGATTCATGCGGCAACTAGTTGTGCAGCCTGCCACCCATTGCTGCCACATTTACATTCATTTATGCGGCGTAGAAATGATTCGTTGGCCCGAATGGAGCCAAAAACGCACAGCAGGACATTCAATGGTTGCGCTCTAAGATCTTCTTTTTCTTTTTTTTTTGGTGTTAACAAATTTGCATGCTTTTTACGCACATTAGCATAAATACACACACACACACAGACTGCTACGCATCACTGATTAGAAGGGGGGCGGGGCGAAACGCGTTCAATTTTCATCAATATGTCGAATCTGAATCACGTTCCCTGATTTTCAGTTTGAGTTTTATTTTATGTGAAGTGTCAGGGCAAATCAATGTTCATACAAGTTGACAGGAAAGCCCAACCCACCCATAACTCTTCACCCCCACCCCTCGTTCTTATTAACTGCTTCAACAACCAACTGTTCATATTGATTCAGTTCAATTAATGTCAATATTCATTGATATTGCTTGTGGCATGTAAAAATACATATATAAATACTATATGCTTGCATCAGTTGGTTGCATGTCCTTTATGTGACGTAATTGCATCATGTACATATATATATATATATACGTATGTGGCCTAATGAGGCCACAGCTTGCAATTATATGTTGTCGATTTTGATAATTTGATTTTGCAAGCAATAGCTGCAAAATCGTTATTTAATTGAGTTTCAGGATTATCTACGCAATATTGCCTTTTACAAGGACTCAAGGTGCAAGTGCAACGATTTCACATTTGTGGCTTTAAGCATTGTTCGTAATCAATAGATGTAAATTCACATGCAAACTATTGTTGTTGTCGGTTTGTGTAATTAAATTATACGGCCAATATCGAGTGGTTCGTTAAGCTAGAATATGCTTATGGATTGTTCGAATATGCTTTATGTTTAATTTGTTGTAGTGGCATTTTCAAGGTTTCCTTTAAATACTTTTGCTTTACTTCACGTTGATTTGAAGCTTAACTTGATGGTTTATGAGTTCTTTTCATAAGTTTTCACTACTCATGGTTAAAATTTTGAAGCTTAAGAGCTCGTTAGGGCTTATTTATTGGCAAGTCTTCTCTGTAAGCTAATTTTAATCGCTTGCTTAATTTGTGGCAAGCTTTGTAGCATGGAATTAAAAGTGAAGTGTAATTACCAACCACAAAATGCTTCTTTTCTCTTATTTGCACCAAAATTGTTGCATACTCGGAGGCGTTTGCACTTGACGTTGTGCTGAACGCAGCTGCCACACACACACCCACACACATATGTGTACTCGCCCACTCAATTAACCCATCTGAGTGAGAGAGAGAAAAAGGCGAATTACGTGGGGGAGTTTCTTGTTTGCTTACGCTTGTATGTTTTTGTCTTAACAACGCTTGCATACCATCTTAATGGGTTTTATCTCTCTCTTTCGCACGGGTCCGGAACTCGGCCTCGAATGGCAAGTACTTCTGCTACTTCTTCCTCTTCTTCTTTTTAGTTGTTATTACTCCCTTGTTCTCTTCACCGTTTTTTTTGTTGCCTCTCGCATAATTACTTTGACTCGACTTTTACGACCTTTCCTATGAATTACTCAAGACGAAGAAGAAGTTGGATTCCGTCGAATGAATGTTCCTTGTGCTTGTTGCTTTTCGTGTTGCCTGTCGTTCGTTTTATTTACTTCTTTCGCTCGTGTTTGGCTGCTAATTTCAACCATGCAGCAACGCGACACGCACGACAAGTTAACGGGGTTACTTTTAGCTTAACACACACACACATGCGACAGTAGTTAGGGTTGTCAGGCTGTCAATTACATTTGGAAGTGAAAGATCTTTTGATATGCAATTTAGTAATCTCTTTTTGTAGAGTTGAACATATGATTAACAGTGCTTTCTACCTTATGTTTAATACTATCTCAAAGGGATGGTATTAGTCTTGTTGGCTTAAGGTATTTACTTGCTTTATTACTGCATATTGTAATATTCGTTGTTGCATGTACATCTGTAATGCGAAAAGATAATTGCTTTCTTTGTTATCTTTTGAAAAATCCTATGCAATCATTTACAACTCTGGCTTCTCCTTTATTCTCTACCCTCTTTCGTCTTTCACTCTATTCAGTGTGCACTTTGCCTGCTAATTCCATGTACTCGTAGATTTTGCTGTGTACACACTAGCGCCTCCCCATCCCTCTTCTAAGCCTTATCTACGTTAGCTTCTTAGCCTAACGACCGACCAAACACCTTTCACTCCTCCCGACTTCTTCCGCCCCCCCCTTTCAGTCGATGTTTCCCTTGTGAGCAGAGAGGTTGGGCAGATTCGTGTCCATCGCATTCGCATTGTTAAACACAATTTATGCGCTCAGCAGCTGCGTTCTTTGCCATACTAACGATACTTTCTTCTTCCTGCTGCTACTTCTTGTTCTTATACAACTTTTACTTGGGCTTTGGTCCTGCTGCCATTACGTTTATAATTGTCTTGTGCAAGTTCGGGCAACGTCCTGCTGCTCCTGCTGTTATTCAATGTGGTGGTGCCAGCACCTGTGCCTCAACCACCCAACACCACCCCACTAGTGTATGAGTTTGCCCACAGCAGTCGTTAGAGACGCTCTCTCTCTCTCTCTCTCAGTCTCTCGCTCTTTCTGCCACTCTATATACACTTGGCAAAACTTTATCGTAGATCTTGCGAAATCAACATGTTTAAGCAAGTGTTTATCATATTTAGCATAAGATGAATTTTGATAAATCTGAAATCTACTTTCTGGAGATTTAAATGATCCAAAAACTAAATTTTTGCTAAAGAAACAATTTGTATTTGTCATATTAAGCTTAAGAGGAATTATCAAAGCTCTAAAAGTGAAACTGTTTTTGGAGATTTAAATGAATAAGTGAATAGATTTTTGGGAATTTATCGAGTAATTGTAAAACACTTTTATTCTTCCTCATTTTCAGGCTTACACTCACCTACATATATTTCTCTTATTTATTTTTTCTGCGTGTATTTACTTAAGCTGTTGCTCTTTGTGTATTCTTTGCGTGCTCTCTGTCTGCTTTGCTCCTGCTACCTTTTATCTCTGTCACTCTCTCTCTCTCTCTCTTTTTCTGGTGCTTGCTTTACTTACCTTTTACCTGTTGTTGTTGCTGTGTGTTGCTTTTGGCCATTCTCCTTTTGACTTGGCCACTTTCAGGCTCATTGGCTAACTGTTGATTTCTTACTCTCTCTCTCTCTCTTTCTTTCTCTTTCTTTCTGCTCTGTCGATCCGATTGCGACACACATTTTTGGGTTTTTATTTTGTGCCTTCAGCTTGTTTACATTTTCACGCTCGAATTCGCCCCTTGTGCTGCTCCAGCAGGTTTGAAACACACACACATTAAGCGGGCCTTCTCTCTCCCACTCCCACTCGCACTCCTCTCTCTCTCCTTTTCTCCTTTGCGTCTTGCTCACCAACAACTTCTGTTCGCTTCCCCTTTTGCTTGGCCTCACTTCCGTTTCCTCTGCTTTCAACGCAGCGCCTTTGTGGCACATAAATTTTGCTTTAAAATGTATCTTGTGCTTTCGAACACAATCCCTCCCCTTACACTTACCCTCACCCACACCCCCAACCCTACTCCGTCAGGGGTTTCTTTCTGTCGTGTCCTGTGTGTTGTACTTGTTTCATTCTTTTCATGTCGCTTGCTTTGTTTTGTTCTCATTTTCAATTTGAGCATTTTAATGTTGTGGTCATAAAATTCTTTTTATTGGTTGTAAAACTCTCACAAAAGTCGGCCAGGGGAGCAGAGGGACGGAGAAGTACTACTACTACTACTACTACTGCAAACAAAAATTAGCAGTCTCTTTGCCTGGCTACTTAAGAGCTGCGTTAAGGTGCGATAAGGACGCCAAAGTATTTGTCAAATTAAACGAGTTGCGTTTTTTTTTTTTTATGTTTATGTTTGTCGCGTCATTGGGCTTTATACTCTATATATTTATGTACAGACTTACGGTTGGGATAATATATTTGAATGACATGAAACAAAAACATGATAAAAGTCATTTGAATTTCAAATTTAATTAAAATTCAAATTGTTGAAAAATACAAGAAATGAAATGGGCAGGAAGTTATTAAAAAGAAAAGAAAGAAAAGAAAACAAAAATATGAAAACAAATCGAAGACGGAAGGAAGCCTTCAATGTGTGATGAGCGTGCAATAAAATATTGGAAACAAAAAATAATGTTTTAATTGGAAGAGGCAAAAATAACTGACTAATCGAAAACCACTCAAAATATCAATTATAACATTAACAAATAAAAGCTGCTAATAAACGAGTCAACAATGTAATAGTATATACGTTACCTGTCCGGCATACTATAATGTATCCAAATCAAGCGATATAAATCGAATATTTGCTCCGTATAAAATATGTAAATTTGGCAATTTTTGGCATTGCATTAAAATGTTAAAAGCATTTCATTTCCCTTCCTGCGAAAATTGACAAAATTTACATAAAATCAAGTTGAAAAGCGGCCGACGCGTCACGTCATGCCAAACAAATCATAATGCGAACAAATATTTATATATATATATATATCTTTGCTATCATTTCATTTTGCGCGAACACGAACTATATTAGCATAATGGATACATTGGAAAATGCTCATAAATAGACAAAAAAAAAGGAAAAACGAAAAACTTGATTGAGAAAGTGACCGGACGCAAAGTAACGTTGCAACAATGTTGCTTCGGTGGAGCACAAAAAACACGTGTCTGTCGTCAAAAGTGAAAAGCGTCGTTGTGTTGAGAGCGAAAACTGAGACATTTCCGGCGCTATTACTAGATGGAGCAATGTGAGCAATATGCAAATGAGAGCGAAGACTTTTTGCTACAAAATATCTACGTTAACACTTAATTGACACTGCTTCGAGGAAGTTGGCTTCGTTTTCGGCTCAATTATATGCTAATAGATACTCAAACGATAGTCGTTAGTAATTAGTAGCAGTTAGAGTAGTAGCCTTGATTGATGTATTGTATGTCCGTTACGATATCGGTTTACAAATTTGTGAATGTTTGGCAATGTCAAAGGAGCAAGTGCTTAAGTGAAAGCTTTATTTAAACGAATACTTAGCTATAAATAGAGCTTTATAACGACGCACTTAACTGTGAATTGGTTTCGTCGAGTTGATACGATGATATCGAGGATATTTATGAGTATTATTGTGGGAGTTTTGAGTTTGCTGAGTGTTCAGTTCTGTAAGCCGAATTATACTTCAAAGAAACCTTTCACTCATTAGCACGATCCGTGGAATATTTGTTAGTATTATTATACCCTGAACCCATTGAAAATGGTATAAAGGTTTTGTGCAAAAGTATGTAACAGGCAGAAGGAAGCATCTCCGACCCCATAAAGTATATAAATTCTTGATCAGCATCAACAGTGGAGTCGATATAGCCATGTCAGAGACTATAAGCACTAGAGACTCCTGATTTGGAACATAAGCTGGCCTACGCAGTACAAGTTTGTTTCAAATTAACGATAACTTTCCCCGTTTTCGATATACACATCTGATCGATAACAACAAAATCTTGAATTCGGAAAACCTTGAGATGGCGTTTGAAACATTAGACGAAATAATGCTAATCTGTGAAATTTGTATTGAAATCGATTGAGAAACACCGGAGATATGGTATATTGAAGTTGCAACTCGAGTAATGTTAGAACGAAGCTCTAAGGCTAACTGAATACACTTCGGTGTATCCTCGACTAGAACCTTCCAGCTTGTTAAAACAGTTTGCTTAGGCAAAATCTAACACCGAAAACTAATAACCTGCAATAGAAAACTCACCCAACGAAATCTACTCAACAATTCAGTTCATCCATGCCAAGAGCAGCAGTTCTACTCTGGCTGCACAAATTGTCAAGCCTGTCAAAATCTTGAAGCAAGCAAAAGCTGCAGTTAATCTCAAACAGTCGAGGCACAAGATAAAAGATTTTTTTCTGATTTTTTTTTTTGCATACTCACCGTAAATCTTGGCTGTATAAATTTTGCATTCTGAATGTCGTTTCTATATATGTGTTTGTCCAGGCGAGAGATAGCTAGCTGCTTGGCCATTGTCAGCAGCGTCATCGTCTTAGCTTTTTAGCCTTGATATTTTATGCCATTTGTCTTTAGCCAGCTGCATTGTGCGAAACACGTTTTGTGCACAGCTTCCTCTTCTTCTCCGCCTTGCCCCCACACACTTTTCTTCTCCGCTCGCCTTGCACTAATTTCGATTAAATGTTGACCATGTTTCAACATTTCGTTTGTTTTTTTTTCGGGTTTGTTATGTTTCTGGAGTCAATGAACTGTTCAAATTTCGCTTAAAGGGGAAGCTGTTGCGATACTTCAATTTCTTTTCTTTTCTTTGGGTTCGTTTGTTCTGTGTGTTTTTTCTTTTCTTCTTCTTTGCTGCATTTGAATTTCTTATTGACCCATTTCTGCTGGGTAAACCGCACAAAATACGTTCGTTCAAAGCCCTTTTTTTTTGGTGTATAAGAGGAAACCGGTTACGAGTAATTTGCAACACTTTTCGACTGAATGCAGCAGCCGCCGCACAGCATAGCTTTAGTGGAAAGGTCGCTCCCTGCTCTCCCTCTCTCGCTCTGTCTTTGTGGCTCTGACTGCGTCTACGTTTGGGCCATTGCCTTCTTCTTGTGTGTTACTTTTGTTATTGCCTGTGGCCTTTTTTTCTGCCTGCATGTGCCGTTAGTCGTCGTCGTTAGCCAAGCACTTGACAGCCGGGCTAACTGGTATAGCAAGTTTCTGAAGGCGAAGTTCGCGTCTCTGTTTGTGTGTGTGTGTGTGTATTGCATTCGAGCTTAGTCTCTTGGTAAAATCATTACGACACATTTAACATTACATACAGCTTCCCATCCATCCATCCATTCATCCATCTATCTATTGGGCTAAAAGCTAAACAACTCACTTTCACTTTGACCATTTTGTTATCCTCAACAGCTCTTAAAAGTCTTTAACAGCAATCGATTTATGTGACAGAAATGTGCACAAAATATTGTATATTTATTTGTTAATGGTTTAAGGGGAAAAATGTCTTTTAAAATTATAATTAAAAACATCCTTAAGTTGTGGGAATTTTCGTTTCATTAGAAAGTTGACTGAATTTAACAAAAACTAAACTTTAGTAGAATTCTTTCAGCTTTGAATATTATAACATTGAGTTATGGTTCTATATCTGAATATAGTTCGATATATATATTTTCATCATATTCCCAAAGATCCTTGTCATTGCTTCTAGCACTCATTATATATAGTTCCACCAGATTCCCAAAGATCCTTGTCATTGCTTCTAGCACTCATTTTTATACCCTGAACCCATTGAAAATTGGTAAAAAGGGTATAATGGTTTTGTGCAAAAGTATGTAACAGGCAGAAGGAAGCATCTCCGACCCCATAAAGTATATATATTCTTAATCAGCATCAACAGCCGAGTCGATATAGCCATGTCCGTCTGTCCGTCTGTCCGTCCGTATGTATGAACGCGTCGATCTCAGAGACTATAAAACCTAGAGACTCCAGATTTTGTACATTAGCTCGCCTAATCCCCGTGCAGTACAAGTTTGTTTTAAATTTTCGATAACTCTTCCCGTTTCCGATATACACATGTGATCGATAACAACAAAATCTTTAATTTGGAAAACTTTTTGATGCAGTTTGTAAGATTAGACTAAATATTGACAATCTGTGAAAATTTTATTGAAATCGATTGAGAAACACAGAAGATATGGAACATTGAAGTTTACTCAAGCGTTAAGTATAGGGTTCAGGGTATCGTCTAGTAGGGATTTCTCGACTAGAGCCTTCTTACTTGTTAATGATTCAACTTGTTAAGCCATAAATCTCAACTAACTAGCCAACATTCATAACATTCATTTCGCGTTTATACTAGTATTAAAATCGTAAAGCTTTTACAACTTAACTTCATATAAAGAAACCTTTTTCTACCAGCTTAGTGGTTGTGTATTCGGATCAGGCCACTTTACAGATTGTATTTTTCTTCTCCCCCCTGAGTAACATGTCATAAATCGCAATGCTTTTATGACATTTGTATGGTGCTTCGCTTGCGCGTTGTGGAAGTGATAATCAAATAAAGGCAACTACTAAAATGTTGATATTAGAACTAAGCACACAATATTATTAATATTTAATGCGCTTGACCAAAAACATAATAATAATAATACATAAATATATATATATATAAAAGAGAGCAGATGTAGCACAAAAGCCTGCACATTTTATGAGACGGTAGCATCAGCGTTGCGGATATAACGGACAATGAAGGAGGGATGGGTTGGGGTGATGTTGGTGGGTTATGGTGTGGGCGAAGTTGTGGGTCAGGTACAGTACCGTTCCTTGTTGGACGTTGACGAACCTGACGAACAAAAAAAGCCGCTTAACGAGGATGCTTGCATTTGCCTCGCAACCCCTTTCGCACTCCCTCTCTCTCCCTGTTTGTTATTGTTGTGGTTGATTTAATATTTAGCACGCCTGGACAGCAGAAAGGCCGTGGGGAGCAGGGGCGTGGTTAGGGAGTTGGGCTGACGCCTGAAGCTGCTTTAGTAAAATTTTAATGCGCTTTTGATGATGGCCATAAAATGGCCAAACAAAATGCATGGCGGTGGGCGAAACGGGGCGTGGCAGCGTTGCATGCCACACAAGAATCTCTGCGCTAGATAAAATATTAATTTATTTTTCTGTTCTTTTTTTCGTTCGGGATTCGCCATATCCTTGCGGCATCCTCGCATATATAGTATAACAGTTATAGTGCCTCATAAAATCGTGTGTACGAATGTATCCGGTGCACTTATTTTTAAATAACGGTTTCGTGTTTTGCCACTTCCTCTCTCTCTCTATCTCTATCTCTCTCTCTCTCTTCGTTGCGCACTTTGTGTGTTATTAATATTTTCATTTTCATTTTTGACGCATTTTATTTGCCTACATTTTCCACCCTCACCAACGAACTTTTTATTCATTTATTTCAACGCCTTTTGCATTACTTATGTTTGCTGTTTATTAATTTAAGCGCCTAGCGCATGTTTAACTTTTCCATTTTCCATATTCTCCTTTTCGCTTTTTATATTTCTGTCTTATAAGCTGCCTTGCAACTTGACACTGGGTCAATCCCCAACAACAGCAACAACAACAGCTGAAATTATATTTTTAGCTTTTTGCTTGCCTTTGCAACGAATTTTTTGTTATGATATTTCGCTTGATTTATGGCCAACTACCGGCCAGAAATGTTGAAAACATATTAAAATGATTTACAATTTTTTTTTTCAAGTTTATTATTCTCATAAACATTTTCGGTTTTTATAGTGAGATTTGTTTGATTTCCCCTTGCAATTTGTTGATTTTATATTGACGGGAAAATTATATTTCAGCTATATACCATGTCTTTCAATATTTTTTGGAGTTTTTCATGATTAAAATCATAACAATTCTTGTTCGAAATATTATTAATAATATTTTTCTTCCTAGTAAATGAATTTTGTATCGTAAAACTGAACTTTTTATCTATCAGCACTTTTCATACCCTGAAAATGGGTAAAAGGGGTATAATGGTTTTGTGAAAAAGTATGTAACAGGCAGAAGAAGCATCTCCGATCCCATAAAGTATATATATTCTTGATCCGTCTGCCCGTCTGTCTGTCCCTATGTATAAACGCGTCGACCTCAGAGACTTTAAGAGCTAGAGACTGCAGATTTGGTACATAAGCTCGCCTAATCCCTAGGCAGTACAAGTTTGTTTTAAATTTTCGATAACTCTTCTCGTTTCTGATATACACATGTGATCGATAACAACAAAATCTTGAATTTGGAAAACTTTTTGGTGCAGTTTGAAAGATTACACTAAATATTGACAATCTGTGAAATTTTATTGAAATCGGTTGAGAAACATTGGATATATGGAGTATTAAAGTTAAGAAAGTATGCACTATACGCGTATACATACACACACTCACACATACTTGCAAGCACTGACTGTATGCGTAAAGTATAGGGTTAAGGGTATAGTCTAGTCGGGATTTCTCGACTAGAGCCTTCTTACTTGTTAGTTTTGTGATAGTCATATAAAACAACTTTATGTCCCTTGAAATATGTGTCAGCTCTTTTGCTCGCTGTTTTGCAAGACACATTTTAATTTGCTTGTCCGCACACACACACACACATAGACAGAAAATGTACTAAAAGTGTATGTTCTATTACTTAATTATTAATAATGCTGCTTTAGCTGTGCGCTCAGCATTTTCGCACAGTCAACACTTGACAGCTGGCGATGTCCACAGCATTTTCATTCCAAGAAAAACATGTTTACCTCTTTCTCCGCCAATCCTCAACCCCTCTCCCCCTTTCTCTCTATCTATCTTGCTCTGTCTTTCGCCACATAACTTTTCTAATTAGTTTTTGTGCACAGTTCGCTTTATAGCAAGGCAAAAAAAACAAAATAATGACAAGTTGCAAGTTGCACAATTTTCTGCATTCATTACAATTTGCTGAGCGGTTTGCTTGTTCGGGGCGTGGGGAGGGAGAAGTGGAGTCTAGACCTGACACACCAAAAACTCGGACAATTAATGTAAATGTCGCAGAGAAAAGTGTAGAAATGGCAACGTTTAAATGAGTCTTGTTAAGAAGTGCAGCTCAATGGAATGAATGTGGCACGTGCCACAATATGACAATGTCTTATCGTAGAATCCTCGATAGAAACACCTTTTCGCTTCAGGCGAACATCAACTTCAACATCAACTTTACATCGTTTTGGGTAATCTGAGCGCAATTTGCTGCTTCAACAATGTTTGTTCGTAATTGGAGAGGATTAAGCATGACGCAAATAATTTCTGTGTGTGTGTGTGTACGTGTGGGTGTGGGTGTGTGTGTTTGCTAAGCAACGCTAATTAACGTATAAGCAAGTTGAGTTGTCATGGCAACAAATCTCCTAACATGAAGTACACAGAAAAGGAAGGGAATCTGTGGCATGCCATAAATTGTATACACTTGAAAGGCAGGACCTGGTTGAGTTTATATGGCAGCTATATGATATGGTGGTCCGATTTGGATAAAAGATCTAACAGCAACAAAAGTAAGAAGCAACAAAGTTTCAGCTCATAAACTGAGGAACGAGCTTGCATAGAAACCGAACATATCTATATCGACTCAGCTCGCTGACCAAGAATATATATACTTTATGGATTCGGATATGATTCCTTCATTGCATAACAAAATCAACATTTATTTTGAAGTATTTGCAAATATTTGAACATTTTGTTGAAGTGTTTTGGTTATGTTGTGGTTACACCTAAAATTCAATACTAAAGTGTGTGTAAATCAATTTAAATGAATAGAAAATATTTGTCGATTGACATATTTATGAGTTCGGAAACCCGTTCGTTGGGTTTCTGTTCAAGACAAACCAATTTAAATTCGAATAAATATGAACAAATTTGTAAAAGCAAATATTGAGCCACAATCAACCTCCCTTTGCCATTCCTCTTTACTTTGTGTTAAGCTGCACAACAACAACAACAAAAAGATTTAATTTTTGTATAGTCCTTTCCCACTGCCTTCCATAAGCCACCTAATCAAGCTAGCCCAAACCACTCCCCTCCACTCGACACGACTCGACTTGATGCCTAACCATTCTTCAGCTGCTGTCAATTACCGAAACCTAACCCTGCGCCCCTAAGCACGCCCCCCGGCGTATTGAAAAATCTGTGCAAAAGGATTTCGAACAAGAGTGGAGAAATTTGTTGCCGACTTATCGATGAATTTCATGAATAACAAAATAATATGTACTTTGGCTTTCAACACAAGATTTACGTGCCATAACTTTTACCCCAAAGACAAAAACCGAATCCAACCCCCCATCATTTGCGCGCCCCTTGAGGCGAAACTTGTACAAATTGAACATTTAACCCATTAGACGGCAAAAATTCCGCACTCGTCGGCTTCTTATATATACCATGAATAAATAGATGCGCAACGCAAGTTGAGACGAAGTGGAAGCAACAATTTTGCCAGCTTAAATTTACCATAAATTTTCATGCCACAACAGCAACTCATTATAATTTTGCCATAAATTTACAAAGCTCACCAATCTCTCCGCTCTCTCTCTCTTTATATATAGAATTATGTATTTTGTTGAGGAGTTTTTTGGTTTTTTGGCCGTTGTTGAAGACTTAAGACACGTTGTGTGCTCGCGGCTTCTGTTGAAAACTCATTAACGTAATTTTCGAAAAATTTATAAATGTTAATTGGAAAATGTTCTTTGGACTCGCTCGCTCGCTCTCTTGACTGAAATTCTCGCACTTTGGCCCTAGACAATAACTGCTTATTAAATTATGCTAATGAGTTTTGCTTGCTGTGCGCCAACTGTCAGTGAAATGCCAAAAATTTTCCACAAATGCTGCAGATTGGGGTGCGAGTAGTATATAAAAAAAAAATTATATTCCCGGAAAATTGTAAACCAACCAAACGAAAAATTCCAATTATGAGGCACACAGCAAGGCAGTTAACTACAAATGGCCGAAACATAAAACACACTCGAAATGGTAGGCCAAATTGCAGTTGTAAGGTTACAAGCAGTATAAGCCAAAAATAGTCGAGCTTTTGTTGAGACTTAAAGTAAATTTAAGAACTAGAAAGATCATTGAAAATGTAGTTAAGAAAGTATATAATGATTATTCATAGCTTAAATTTGTCTGCTTTGATTTAAACTTAGTTTAAGCATAGAATGATGGAGAAATTATATTAAAAATGATTTCATAAGCAACAAATAATATGTAGGGATTAGTTTTAAACTTTTAAAAGATTAGTTTTTGTTCGATCACGAAGTTGAAAGGTTTTGCACACTTTTAGTTAAGAGATCTAATGTGAAACAGATTAAAACTATGATTTGTAGAGTTTTGACTAGAAACATGAAGAAAAATCACGCATCACTTTACTTAAGTTGAAAAACCTAAGAAAAATTCTTATTAAATCAAACTTTATTTACGAAGCGTCCAAACACTATAAAGAGTATAAAGTTTGTACTATATGTTGTCATCTGCCATGATTAAATGACTCGTTTTGCAAGGAGTAACCGAATCGAGGCTGTAAATGGGTCTGCCTGTCTATTGTGTGTGTTGGGGCTTGTGCATTTTGATATGTGTGCCTGTGATGTGGATTTCTGTGTCTTTTTTGGCCTGTGTGCAGTGCTTGCTTATAAATTAGTCAGGACAATGGGTGAATGCTGCTGCATGTGACAGTTGTTGTGGCAACTGAGAGGGTTGTTAAATTGGCTCGTTGATGTTAACTGATGCTTCAATTTTTGGTTTGTTTTTGTTTATTTGCAGGATGTCTTGCATAAAATTTGCAATCCACATGGCCAAGTGCTGCGCATTGTCATCTTCAAAAAGAATGGCGTACAGTCGATGGTCGAATTCGATAACCTCGATTCGGCAACACGTGCACGCGAGAATCTCAATGGTGCCGACATCTATGCTGGTTGCTGCACTCTTAAAATTGATTTTGCCAAGGTAAGTTTAATCAATCTCTAACCCCTCTGTATTTATCCTAACATACTTGATGTATACCTACTTTTAGCCGGAGAAATTGAATGTTTATAAGAATGAGACAGACACCAGCTGGGATTATACCCTGAGCACAGGTGAGATTCAACCAAGTGCGTTCACATTTTATTACTACTATTTCTTATTAGTCGATAAGTGTACCTTTTGCACCCAAACATAAATACTGTTCAATCTATCTATCAACACACACACACAACTTGCATATGTTCATAAAATACACACACACGCACATCTACACACACATAAACACACACACACACGTGCTTTTTATTGCCCATATATATATATATACATATATATGAAGAGAGAGAGTTGCATATTTGTATAACTATACAAACTTTAGTTAGCTTAATACATTTATCTATTTAGTTTTTTATTTAGTTTAAGCTAACACACAAAAATAAATTTGTTTTCAATTGCTTTACACGATTTATTTAGATCATGTTAAACTAAACTTTTATGACTATCTGTGTGTGTGTCTGCTCCTATGTGTGTGTGTGTGTGTGTGTGTGTGTGTTGGTGTTTGTGTGTGTATAATACAGGTATCGCAAAACTTTCAATAACATACACACAAACACGCCTTGTTCGACATGGCGTATGCGTAATCACTTTAATTGAAGCTTTCGGCATTTATGTGCAAGTCTATTCTTTATTTATGGTTTTATTGCAACATTTTTATTCAAAATACGTAAATTGATTTATTTCATTTTCAATTTTTTGTTTTAGGTTTTTTATTGATGATAAAATACATTTTTAATATATATCGTTGCGCATTCGATTTTTGACGGCCTCTCGGTCGTATACGTAATGTCGTAATAATATTTTCCATTCGAAACTCGAGAAAACTAAACTTCTCAACGTATACGTAATGTGTTTTTGCAACAATATTAAAAGTTTTGTAGCGAAACGCAATTCTTCGACTGCTTTTTGCTAACATCAAACCTTTATCAAACCTTGCTCAAACTGATGGAAATTTTTTTTTATTGAAATTTGAACTTTTTGCATATTTTTATGAACTTGTTCTAGTTACTTTGACGTATACGTAATTTGTTTTGTGAAGCCTACACCTCTATTTAACTTTCGAATATACTATATTATGCCTTATGACGTATACTTAATATTTTGTTGCTTAGACCAACAAGCCAGTCAAAGGCTTTAAGCCATTGCCGTATTACGGGTCGTATGCTTAATGCCCTGTCTGATCGCTTATGGCATTTGGCAGCATGGTCCTAATTGCCAGCGACAAAGCTGCCAAGCTGACAAAGAAACAAACAAGCTACAGCAACAACAACAACAACAACATCAAACATTAATGAAAAGAAGAAGCCAACAACAACACTAACGCCCGCGCACCACATTGGCCACATCAAATGAAAGCTGCACCACCTGGCACACCCACTCTCACTCTCATCTCTCTTACCTCCCCCCTGGCTGCAGTCATGGCACATGTCGCGTTTAATGACATGCGACAAAGTTGCGCGTTAAATGCCATATTTAATTTTTATATTTCACTTTGAATAAAAATGAAATTAAACGTTGTTGTGCGGTAGGGAGTTGTTGTTGTTCTTGTTGTTGTTGGTTGGTTGTTGCGTTGTTGCCAGACAGCGAGGCGGCAACGTTGTCGTACAATTTGCCAACAGCCAACAGACGACAAGAGACGCAGCAGCAACTTGAAAAGGCCGACAAACTGCAGAAAATCTGCCATCATCTGAGCAATCTGTCCGGCCCCGCTATATCCCCCCTCTATGTCTCTTTTGCTGTGTGACAGGAAAACGTTGCAAGTGTCAACGGCAGAGAGGCTGGAGCCACAATAACTCAGACAGGCAACAGCAACAGCAGCAGCCAAATTGCCCACTGTCATATTTTGCTCTACTCGGTCGCCTGGACAAAGTTTTTCGGAGGCTGTGTGGCTCTTGGTTGTGTGTCTCTTGCAATTATCTGCTTGTTGGTTTGTTGTTGGCATATCTCGCTCCTGCCACAAACATGCATACGTATATGAACCTGTGCTGTCGAGTCAAAAGTTTGCCATCAATGAATGAACTTGGCGGCGACCGGGCAAGCAAACAAGCCAGTTGCAGTCGCATAGCTGCATAGACTCTGCCATCTGTTTGCCACATTATGTGGGCGTGTAAATTAGGCCTGGACACACACATAGATAAAAAGAGACAGACAGACAGAGAGAGAGAGCGACTAGATCATTCACTGGGCGTATAGTGAACATCCCACACACAATTCTGAGTGGGTGTTGCTTGTGTTTTAATGTGATTTTCTGCTTGGTTAGACAAGTGTTTATGGGCGGCAAATGAACTGCTTTGCATTTCATAATCTCGAGTGTGGAAAATGGAAATTTGAACTTGAGCTGATTAAGTAATCAATGAATTGAGGAATTAGTGAGCAAGTAATCGATGAAGTAATCAATTACCAGTGCAACTAAGTACAAAGTTCACTTAAATTGCACTTTTAAACATTTTCCAACTGCTTAAATGCACTTAATCATTAATTTTAGCTTAAAAAGCAACCTTTAACTTCTAAGGATCATGCTTTCAATTGTGTTTTCCCCTTCCAAGAACTGTGTTAACGAAACGTTAGTGACTTTTCTAATGAAAAAACCGATTAAAGAATGTTAAATTTTCACTAATCGATTTCAAACAATATTACGCAACACTTTGTTGCACCTGCCCCTTTAAAGTTCAAAGAGTTGCTCAACTCTAACCTTCTATGACAGCCCTTATTAATTGGTCTGTTTTGCTCTTTGGCCAATCAATAGAAAAAAACCGTTGCTGCTGAATGAATTGCCACGCCCACAACAACAGAAAGTCATAAATTTTGCATGACTAGCGACAATAACAAAATTAATGGCTACAAATGATAATGGGCAAAACAGATAGAAATGACAGCAAAAAGGCAAGGCAAACCAAAAGCGATAACAACTTAAATATCGAGTGAAAAATGCAAACAATATATAAGTATTTGCATAAGTTATGGTAGCAGGGAAAATAGGAATCGATTTGTGAATGAAAACAACAGAAAAACTGTCCCTCAGTTTGCGGCTGGGGTAAACAATGTGAAGCATGCCACAAAGTGTAGCAAAAGTCATTTCTTTCCTCCCCTCTCCACAATACAAACAGTAAATGCAGTTAGCTCCCCTCCGCCGAACGAACCACACTTTTAGCGCAAAACGTAACTTTATCAACAGAATAGAATATAGCATAGGAAAAAGGACTAGAAGTGTAGGAAATTTGTGTAGTATTTGCATTTGCCAAGCGTCAGGGTCGCCGCTGGCTAACCAACCTGACAGCTCGCTGCATATTTACTTTAGCAAGACGTGGCGCTTTGGGGTTGTGGTTAAGTTACGAAGGGGCGAAGGCTTGTTTAGCTGTGTGTGTGTGTGTGCAGCCTCGAGTCACTTCACGTGCAATTTTATCTATGCGCGGTTGGCGTTTTGTTAATTTTCTACTCATTTTCCATGGCATCCGTCTCGCAGTCCCTTCTCTGCTTGCGGTTTGGCAAACACACGCTCCTTGCCTTGCACTGCAGCTGCTTCCGTTTCCGTTATCCTGTTCAGAAGTAGCTGAGCAGAGCAGACAACGACGGCTGGATTCCTTATGCTCATCGCATTTTGGCTTGTTTCGTGCTGTCACGCGATGTGTTTTCTTTTCATCTTCTTCTTCCTACTTGTGGGCCACAACTTAACGTGCCTCCGCTGCTGCACTCCTCTCCTCTCAGCTCCGTTCAGGCTCCTTCTTATATTTGACTGCAAATTGTTTTTAGTCGGTTGGCGAGTTGCTTGAGCTTCCTTAGCTATAGCTTTTGTGGCCCAAGGACATTCGATTTTTTGTTGGTGTGATTCACTTGACAAACCTACAAATAAGTACGTGCATTTCGTTTACGTATACGAAATGCGGACTTTTTTCGTCTCTCCCTTCTCTTTCCCTTCTCGAGCGACATTTTTTGTTTTGCTGGTTTCTAGCTAATTAGATTCGTTGTAGACATTTCTAATCTATTACTAAAAGGGTTTGATATGAATAATAGTTGTCAACTAAAATCTAATTTAAGCTGAAATGCCCGTATTTAGTTTCTTTAATTGTATCAATTTGTTTGGCAGTCTATCTAATTAGATTCGTTGTAATCTATTACTAAAAGGGTTTGATATGAATAATAGTTTAGAACTGTGTCAATTTGTTTGGCAAGAATGTTTTTAAGGGTATTTCTGTATATTTTGAGAAATTAATAAGTTCAAACTAATTCTTCAATCCATCACAGTAACTTGTCTAACACATCTAGCACATTAATCAGTTCGTATAAAACGTTTTCCCCTCATACTAAAGGCAAACAATCTTTCTCTCCCCATCGCAGTTTAATTAGTTTACATAAAATTATTATAATTTTGACCTTTGTACCTCAGATCTAACCCCCATCGTGTTGCCAACCGATCAATCACAGTGTTATGGCCGGAAAACATTTTTCTGTTGCCATTGTATCAGTTAAACCAACAAAGGAGTAAAAATATATATATACATGCGCCCAAAACTATGCTATAATTAACCACAAACTGGTAGCTAAAGCGACCTGCAACCCTGCCACTGCTTGCCATACCGAAAGGTACAAAACCACAACACAAACAAACAACAAAAAACCTGCATTGTAATGTCTGTCATTATATATTTATGAATGCATGACAGTAACAATAAGCAAAGCAACACAATAAAGCAACGCTACGATAGTAAATGGACAATGAAATACTCTTTAAGGCAGCTTGCTTTATTCTATTAGTTATAGTTTTATTCATCTATCTTACAAGAAGAAGATAAAACTTAGAGCTTCTAACAATATTTGTTAATAATGACTTTGTCTAGAATAAACTTCTTCTATAAGCACTCGCTTACTGAAACTACAGGGTATATTGATTGCAACAAACACCTAAAAAAAACCAACAAATAAAAATAATAAGCAATATGCCAAAAGTCATCAAAACACATTAAAAAACCGCATAACAAAACAATTTGAAAGAGACCTAAGGGAGAGTTAGACAAAACTATTTTATGCCTGAGGCTCCAAGGGAATGTTAAAGGGGTTTGTTGGTATAGTAGGTGTTTTAGGTTTTATTATTATGTGACTAGCATTCAGGGAAGCGAACTATCGAAGTAAATGAGCATAAATAATTCATACGGGACAAACAAAATACAGACAAATAGCAGTACGACCATGGTCGTCTATGCAAATGGCAATGGCAACCCTAATGCGTTGCGTTGACAACTCGGGGCGTGTGTGTGTGTGCGCCCCTGTGATTTCAATTATGGCAACCCTCATCCTATAGTCAAAATAGTA
Source organism: Scaptomyza reducta (assembly GCA_035044485.1). Lineage (NCBI taxonomy): Eukaryota > Metazoa > Arthropoda > Insecta > Diptera > Drosophilidae > Scaptomyza > Scaptomyza reducta. The sequence continues at coordinate 112,944 of JAWNNV010001104.1, read as the reverse complement.
CTTTTGGGTTGGAATTGTTTCCTGTAAAAGGTATTAAAAGTTGGCATGATGAAGAGAAGGGTTGAGTAGAAAGGTAAAACTGAGAATCTCAAATCTCACTTTTGTAAGTTTTCGATATTCAGCTTGAGCTTTAATGCTGCCCTTAAAGTTTCAACTAGCTGCCATTCGAGTGTTTCATAACTATTTTCCTATTGCTAGTTGCTATTTATTCAAAATTGCAATCGAAGAATGTAGTAGTAGGAAAGCATAAAAAAACATGACTGTTATTTCATCTGGCTGCCAACTTTGGCTGCTGCTGTAGCTGCTGTTTATCCTAAATCAACATTTGTCTGAACCCCGAACTCCTCTCTCCTCACTCCTCACTCCTCTGTTGACGGTTGCCATAGTTGTTGTTGCTGCCGTCCTGCTGGCTTCCCCAAGGCTCTTTCACTGTTTCTTAGGCACTTTATTTTTATGACACGACAATTTCGAGCGGGCTTGTATATGAATATGTTTGTGTGTGTATCTATTTGAAGTGGTTGGGGTGGGGTGGGGTGTGAGTCCTTCGGCCTGGCTGCCTGCTGATTATTTTCGTTTTATCTAGAGCCGTTGCGAGCTATGTTTTGGATCCTCAATTTGTTTTTACTAGCACACATTTCTTCTATTTTTTTTTTTGGCCATATGCTGTTGCCGTTCAAGGGGGTTGAGTGGGGTTTATCAACCCATCATAGCACCCTCATATAATGCAAACGTAATTATATCGGTTTATTTTTCAGCGTGGCTTAGTTGATGTGAAGCGCGCGGAGCAAACTTTCTATGTAATCAGTGTGAATAATTTGCTTTTATAACCACTCAGATATGGGCATTTTATTTGCTCTTTCCGCTCAAACCCTTCGACCCCCTTCCGCCTTCTCCTCCTCCTGCCACACTCAGCTAACATTATACATATATATATGCGATGATGATATTTTGTTAGCTATAATTGTTGTGCCTTCTCTCGCATAAGCGTCAACTTTGGCATTTAGATCCAATTAAGTTGGTTTTTATGGTTTCCCCTTCCCTCTGTGTGTGTGTGTGAGTTGACCAAGTTTTTAGCTCCTCGACACTTTGGTGAATACATTTTCGGGTCATCATCTAATCTGCTGCTTGACATGCTTTTTGTTTTACCCAAACCTAATGTCGCGCAGCAACCAAAGTGCTTTTTGCAACTCTTCAGTTGAGGTTGTGCTGCCCATCATTAGGTTTAATTGAGCCAGATGGCCAAGGATTTAAAATCAGCGATGCAAACATTGAAACATTTTATCTACAGCTGATTGATTGCATTAGTTTGTTTGTTAAACTAAACACGACTATTTAGCTATTAAGCCCTTTTGTTGCTCCTCACGATAACCTCTGGTTAGACGTTATCGAACAGTTAAAGTTAAACGGCAAAATTCGCAGGGTTTAAAGCTTTCGATATAATAAATCAATCAGCTCTTTCTCATTCTTGTTCAAGTTCTTCAAAAACAGCTGTTTGAAGCTGCAGGGTTGCAATTTAACGTTTATCGATGCAATAATTTATCGTATGGATGAAGAAACAGATACTTTTTCGATGAAATTAGAAATTCTATCAACCAAAAACACAACTCTTTAAAATACTCTCACATACACCATGAAACACATTCTCTTGTGATCTATTTGTATGGCTTGATGTATTGTTTTTATGTTTCTTCTGGCTTTACTAATCCCTCAATTTTATATATTCAAATTCAACAATACACCAATCATTCACCCACACCAACAAAAATAAAAAGCTATATTCAAAATGTTTAGCGATAACAAAAAATTATAACTCTTAAGCTAAGTTTAGCTTTATAAGCAATACTTTAAACTCTTGAACAAAAAAAAAAACATATATAAATATATTTGAAATTGTCTGAATATCTTTTTTGTTTATTTTGTGAACGATTTTTTTTTTGATTTTAAACAATTAAATAAAAAATTAAATAAGTGAAAACAACAAAAAAAAATGCAGCTTCGACTTCAACGTATTTTATATCCTGTCGACACAAAAAAAACTATCTCATTAACCAACTACAACAACAACCACAGCAGCAAGCCAGCAACAACAACAACCACAACAACAACATTCAACACACAACAACAACACATCGCAATTAACCCAAACTCTTTTTGAAAAATGAAACTGAAAAATTGAAAATCTTTTCACTGCTAACTACTAAACAAAATGAATACACTGTATTATATTACAACAACAACAAACAACAACATCAACAAATACAAAGAAACATTGTGTATTATATACAACAACAGCAAACATTAAGCCAGCAACAACAAACAACAACAACAAGCAACAAAGCCTGCAAAGTATGTTAACCAAAAACTCTCAGCAGCTGCAACCATTGAGTGCAACAGCAGCAACAGCAACAACAACAACTCCAAAAGAATACAGCCACAAGTACAACAACAAGAACAACAACAACAAAACCACGATGAAAACTGCTTTTTTGCTCGCACAACAACAAATATAAATAAATTAAAAATAAACAACTGCGCGAACAAAAAAACATGCAACAAATAAAATCACTAACCAAAACTAACTGCTAACTTTTTATAATTAAAGTTTTCTACCATTTAGTATTTATTTATGTGTTATGATTCGTTTGATTTGATTTTACATAATTGTCTTTCTTTTTGTTTCACGGCAGTGTTTAAAAAGGTAGCAAACAATAACAACAACAACAACAACAACTACTACAACAACCATACACGGAACCACCCAATAAAAAATACCTCGTTATATAAAAAAGCGCCCACTAACAACCAACCAAATATAAATCCACTGCGTTGCCAAAAACTAGCTCTCTTTATATATTCCCATAATAAAAAAATACAACAATCGCCCGCCTGCCTGCTCGCCCGCCCGCCCGCCTGATCTACCCTAACTACTAACTTACTTACTTCTTACTAAAAACCCATCAGCAAAAATACTAAAAAAAAAAAAAATACTAAAAAGTAACTACTACTATATTTGTTGTGTGTGTGTGTGTGCGTGTGTGTCAGTTCCAGTACAGAAATAAAACAACAACAAAAACTACTGATACTACTACTTTTTACTACTATTACTACTACTACAACAACAACAGCTACAACAACAACAGTTATGCAACTAAAAAATATCTTAAAAATGCACCAAATCTAAGCAAAAGTAAAAAAAAATACCAAAAAAAAAATATCTCTATATATATTCAATTTTATGCAAATCTATACAAAAAATTCAAAAACCAACCACGACAATGCAAGCAATATAGTATATATCTCAATATATATATATATATATATAATATATATTTATATATATCAAAACTCTATATCTGGGCAGGACTAAGCATCACAGCAACAACAGAAAAATATATATAAATAAACAAGCAAAACTCGCAGACAACAACAAAAAATAATAATAAAAAAAAAAGAATTCAGTATATGTCTTCTCACTCTGTCTCTCTCTCTAAATATAGCATATCTCTTTCTCTTTCTAATCACAAAAACCAATACCAAAAAACCAAAACACTATTCTACTATTCTACTATCTCTCTATCTCGCTTGTGTTTGTCTGTGTGCAGGGATGCATGGCACGGTCAGGACGAAGTACTCACAAGAATTGTTGTTGTTTGGACTTATGATGATTATACTACAGATCAAAAGAATAATGATGTTGATGTTGAATGTTGGAGGACATCGTGGGATCAAAAATGGATATGGATTGGAAGGATAACTACAGAAACGACAGCTACCAAAGCAGCTAGTATTATCGCGACAACTGCTACAGCCCCGTTAATAAGTTCTTGTTGCTATAGAACATATATGTACGATTTGAACAGATCCTTGAAAAGTTTTTGAATTTTTTGCATAAAACTGAAACTGAAACTGAGAAAAGACAAGTGAAAGCATTAAAAATGCGATTAATCGACGCTAATCGTAATCGTTATCGAGTTATCGGAAAGAAACGTTGCCCAATTGTGGTTGTTGCTGTGCTTGATGTAGAACCAAAAACGACAAAAGCTGCCAAAATAAAACAATTACAAACCAATAACGAAATAATTATTGAATATAATTTTGTTTTTTTGGAACTATATATATTAGCTTATAATATTTTTGTTCTGTATATCATGCCATGAACCACAAAAAAATCAATATTCAAAGCTTCAATTTTAGTTCATTTACAATTTTGTTTGACAAACAAAAAAAAGATGACAAAAAAACATTTACCATTGGGATCTGTTCAAAGTTATGTGTCTGTATACATATATATATATATATATATATGATATATATATATATATATATATATGATCGATTTGTTTTTGGGGCTGCTAGAGATGTTTGTGTGTATACAGCCCGTGTTGGTATTAAAGTCGCTCCGATAAGCATGTAGTTCCAACACACAACGGTTCACAAACGAATTGTTGAATCGTTCTCGGTTCCCGAATGGAGTTTCAACGTGTCGCGTATTATCACACACACACACAGTGACTACTTCTACTACCCCAACTACTACTACTACTACTACTACTGCTACTGTGACGGAGGTGAGTCAGTTGAAGCACTCTATACTAAATATAAAACAAAAAAAAAACTATCTAAATACAATTTTTATAGTTTGTAAGTGCAAATGTCGTCGTCCCACTGTTCCAAAACTCAATAAATGTAAATATTAGCAACTAAGAATGATGAGAATGTGTATACTTACTTGTATTCAGCTTAAGCTTAGACTCAAATGATTTTAAAAATATATATGTTAAGAGTTATTTGACTAGGAATCTTCCTTTAGCATGATTTTAAGCAGGTATGGAATGATCTTAACCTCGTTTTTTATGCCTTTAAACACTTAACTCAAAAGGTTTAATGTTTTTGCTATTAACCTAATCGTTTGGATCCATCAATTTGCTACTAAATTGCGATTTCTTAAGCATCTATGTTGTGGTTCATGGTTACACATAATATTATATTCTCTTTTGGCAAACATTCGTTAATTCTTACTTGTCAAATCAATTGTCGATCGTTTGATTTTGAATGTGTGTTGCCATTAGCCCACTTCACCATAAAAGTCGATTGTTTGTTGAAGTTGCGTTGCATTTGAATGGAGCTAACGTAGAACAGGTTCTAAGCATTAAAACAACTCAAACAAGCTGCAATTATTGGGGTCGCATTAGATTATTATTACGTTTTCGATTTGCTTTTATCTGCAGCTTGGTCAAATGGCCCTGAAAATCAACTTTGTGCGGCGCGTGTGAGAGCCAAAAAGGCTTTAAATATTCTTTACAGCTGATTGGTATCGCTGATTGTGATATATCTTTCATCCTTGCATTGTTTTTTTTTAACAGAATGCTGTCGTTTAATTTGTGTTAAATTGTTTCGACTGTCGTAAATGAAACCACTTCGAAACTGGTGTTATATAATTGCTATTAAAATTCAACGCGACGCATTCTGACCTGCCTCAAAATTAGTTGATTGCACGCTGTTTCTCTCGTATATTAAATGATATTTTTTGTTTTTGTATTCATAATCTACAAAAAAAAAAACAAAAGCAAAAACAAACTTGATTCATTGGCATGCCAAAAGCAATGAATAACGAAACAGCCGCTGCTGCTGACGACCCGTAATATATTATATATATCTGGGTTCTCACACGATCTGGCGCTCTCTCGTTTGGCTGAGTTTCTTATGTGTGTGTGTTGGTGTGGTTTTCTCTCTCTCTCTCGCTCGCCCGCAACTTGACTGTTGTTTATTTAAAGTTTTTCGTTTTTGGTATCGGGTTAAAACTAACATATGTTTATTTGTTATTTTCCCCTCGAGTTTTGTTTTGTTTGGTTTTATTTGTTAGCCAACATTCTAACAACAACAAACAGCGAACACTTGCCACAGTTTCTCTTAGTTTAGTTTATAGTGAACATCAACAGCAACATAAAAATACAACAACCAACAACAACAAGTAATAAACCGTAACCAGAAACACACTAGCCACCACACCACAACAAACAACAACAACAACCAAACCAAACCAAACCAAATCCAAGCAACAACCAACCAACAAATTCAACAAATTTGTGGAAACATTTATCACGCGTAAATTGTTTGCCGTTTGCTCTTATCTCATTTCAGTTAAGGAGATTGGAAATGGTCGCTCGCCATTACTGCAGGAGCCACTTTACGGTACACGACCTCAGCCCTACAGTGAGTAGAAGGCGCCTATTCATTTGTAGTTACTGTTTAGCTGACAAATGTTGTACCATCCATCCTCCTCGATTTTTGTGTTCTTTTTTCTTTCGTTTCGTTATCATACTTCCTCCTCTCTGACTTCCTTAACCATTTCCCCCTTCAAAAAAACTACAAATATCTACAAAGTGTTGTGGTGTGTGTAAGTGCAAGTGTGTGTGTGTGTGTGTGTGTGCGTTTTCGAGGTTGTGTGTTCAACTTTGATTATATTTTTACATTTGTTGAGTGTTGTGTTCTTGGCTCTTTTAGGATTTGCGTTCGAGGTATGTGAAGTTATTATCGTTTTACTGTTTGTAGTGGCAATTACGATATTGGTTAACCATAATTATTACCATTACACAAATATATTTAGCATGAACATATTTTATGTAGCCCAAAGCTTTATTGCCATAGCAATTGTAGCACTGAAAATGTAATGAATTAAATAATTAAATCTATTTTCATGCAGAGTCGCAAAACGAGGTCAACATTTTGTTCTTTTTGGCCCACATCTTTTGCCAGAAACAAAGTTCACATGCCATTTAGGAAATTGTCTACATAAATTCATTAGTATGTCAAATGCAGAGAAAGAACTCTCAAAGAGTAAACGAAAAGTCTACTTGTCTTGAGTTTTTCTTCTTTGCTTTTACTTTTACCTGTTAAACTTATCTAATTGTTGGCACTTGAGTGTGAGTGTGTGTGGAGACGAAGCCCTCATAAAATTGCAATCATTACAATTTCTGGGCTCCCCTTCATTCACTTCTTTCTGTGTATTACGAAAGTTTTCTGTGTGTGTGTGACATGAACGCAATTAAATGAAATTAAGAGCTAACAAAATATTTAACTAATTAACTTGGCTAAGTAAGGAGTAAGTAAAAAAAGAAGGTAGAACTGTGCAAATCAACATTTGGTACAGTACTCGACCCAATTCAAAGTTCACTCTTCACACACACACACACACACCCACACCAACACACACACGTTTTATGTAGAGACTCTTAAACGTGACAATGGAACACGATTCTATTCTTAAGTGAAAGTATTTGTAGTAGAATACTCAAGACTTGTGGTATTTGCCCAATTGTGTCAAAATGCAAGCAAACTGAAAAGAAAGAATACTAAAACCCAAAAGGGAGTAAACATGGTTAGAGAGAGGGACAGAGACGGGGAGCAGGAGGGAGAGAGAAAACTCATATTATGGCAAGAACATGTGTATTATATTTTTGCTTCGTTGACTTTTGTGGCTGGCCCAAAAATGGCGCCCAGTAATTTTTTTTGGCCTGAATTGTGGTAATCGATTTGTGTGTGTGTGTGTGTATGTGTGTACGTGTGAAGTACGAAAATTAATTGATTTTTTATGGCCCACAAAAAACAGTTGGAATTGAATTGCATTGCACGTTGATTGTGAAGTTTTTTTGTGGGACTTGAAGAGCATCGAAAAATATTGCAAATATACCCAAAAACAAATATGTGAAACTTGCCTTTTCAAACTAAAACATATGAAAGCAGAATTCCCCCAACTGTTATGTCTTGAAGTTGAAGTTTTTTGAATGACTTAAGCTCCAAGGAAGCTCAGTTTAAAGTTTAAGCAATTTTTGACTTGTTAAAATAGCTGCAAATTGGCGAAAACTTTCATATTCCCATGCCTCATTTATCAACAAACTAATTTGCGCAAATATTTTTTATCGATCGCTCAAAACTTTAGCGCTTTGCTTAAGACCAAAAGCCTAAGCTGCCGCCGCATTGCTTTTTGTGGGTGGTTCGCTTGGCAAGGCCACAAAAAAAACAAGTAAGCAGGCTGTAGTCGAGAAATCCCGACTAGACTATACCCTGAACCGTATACTTTACACAGTCGCATACTGCATATTTGACTTAACTTCAATGTTCCATATCTCCGATGTTTCACAACCGATTTAAATACAAATTTCACCCATTGCCAATATTTCGTCTAATGTTTCAACCTGCATCTAAAGGTTTTCCAAATTCAAGATTTTGTTGTTATCGATCACATGTGTATATCGGAAACGGCAAGAGTTATCGAAATTCTTAAACCTTGTACAGCCTAGAGATTAGGCGAGCTTATGTTCCAAATCTGGAGTCTCTTATAGTCTCTGAGATATACATATAGATAGACGGACGGGCAGACGGATCAAGTATATATATACCTTATGTGGTCTGCCTGTTACATACTTTTGCACAAAACCATTATACCCTTGTATGCCCATTTTCAGGGTATAAAAAGTGGGCAGCGCCTCGAGGCTGCACCTAGTTCTAACTTTTGCATTATCTTAAAATCGCAAAACTATAAACTAAAAAACCCAACCCACAAGCCTTTCGATGCATAGTTATGGAAGTTGCCTTTGGGCGAGATTGTTGGTTGGTTGGGTTTGTTGATAATTTTCTTGGCCTTGATGTTTTTAATTTGTGCGTAAATAAAATTTTAACGCATTGCTTTGGCAACTGGAAACTTTCAACTTGATGTTGTTGTTGTTGTTGTTGCTGTCTTTTGCGCTTTGGGGACAGCAAAAACTCTTGATGCAAAAAGATTAAAACAAAAATCCATCTTTGACAGCCGCTCGGCGCTTCTGCTTTTGCTGCTGCTTTTAATTGCATTCGACGCAAAAGTTTAACTTAACTTAAGTTCTTGAGGCGCTTTGGTTGCTGTTGGTTTCAATTAGAGCCAAGGGCTTCGTGCTACTACCATACTATGCTACTATTCTATCTATCCTGGCCATATCTATGCGTAAATATCTGCTGCTGTATCTTTTAACTCTATCTCTCTCTCTCTCTCTCTGTGTGTGTGGCAGCTGTTGTTCTTTGTATCTGGCGCAACTTGGCTCCCCTATGTTTGTTTGTTTGTTTTAGTTTATCTCTCTGCGGGGAGTTGTGCTCAACTTTTTGCCTTGTTCCTCCACTGATTACTCATCATCTTGCTTCTGTTTGGTAGAGTTATTTCCCTTGATTTCCTTTTCTTTTTTTGTGTTTTGTTTTGATTTGTATTGGAAAGGGGCAAAAGTTTGAAGCAAGCAAATTTTCTTCAAAGATGCTTTTGTCGGTTTGATAATTGGCTAAGGTCAAAGTTTTGGCGCACCCCAAAAAGTCCAAATTCAATTGATTTTTCGTTCGTAAAGCGAACTAAGAAGTTTTTCGAAAACACTATTGAATGCTGAGGTCTTTCAAACTGTGCCATGTTTGTTGTTTGTTGCGCTTCGATTACTTTTGCTTTTGGTGTTTTTCGTTTTTCACATGCTTTGGGGGTTAAATGCATGTGTGTAATGTTTTTGGCCTCAAACAGCGTAGATTGTGTTATTCATGTAACACTTAATTGCTTACATGAAAGCACAACACTCTAATTGGGTTTGTAAAAGCGAAATTGAAATTAAAAACGAAATCGAAAGTTTATGGCCATTGGCTAGCAGCTACAAAAAGTATTTAAAGCGAACACAGAAACTATCAAAAGTATTTGAAGAGAACATTTCATAGCTTATTTAAAATTCCTGGCACAACATATTTTTAATCGCAAGTTTTATTAGTAAAGCTTACTATTCGTTATTCTAAGTTATATTTAAAAAAGTTTTCTAATATTATTTTTCTCAGTTGCCAATAAAAGTTTTCTGTATAGTATATGAATTTATGAACTCGCATTATTTTATTTTTAGATTTCGCTTGCCAAATGACTTTGTGCATATTTGATAGTTTTGTTGATTGTTTTTTGTTGCTGTGGCTGGGCTGTGGCTCTCCCACGCCTAATCAAGGAAATGATATCAAGTCCTGGTCTCAGTTGCACTTATGACAATGTCGAGGCAGCTGCAACTGAAACAGCAATGCGAATAAGTGTGGGAATAGTAGAGTATACTTGATGCTTGGAAACGTCAAGTGAAAAGTGAATTCTTTGGGGGCTTCGCTTCACTGTGCTGCTTGTTGGCTTGCTTGCTTGGCCTAATAAGCATCCTTGGGGAAATTATGATGAGCAGAATTCAATTTCGTGTTTAATTTGCCACTGTGAGAGAATCCGTTTCTCATTTTTGAACTCACTCTGCATTCGAAACTTGCAACAGTTCAGCTTCTTCCTTACAAACTTTTCCACATTTTTTGTGGCTGAGACTTTTCGTTGTTAAGGCCCAAACAAATGTTGGTTTATATATATTTTTTTTGTCTGTTTATTGCCTTTCTTTCTTTCTTTCGCTCGCTCATAAATGCAAATCTGCTTTGCCCTTTGCCATTGTTTTGTTTTTCTTTCCTTTGTTAGACAAATAAATTTCAATATAGTACTTATTATTTGGCGCTGACTGCATTGCTGCTGTTGCCTTTTGCCATCTCATCATTTTTTAATTTAACCACAAAGTTTTCTGTCTCTCCTCCGTTTGTTGTTTCTTGCAAATGAAATACTTAAGTCATTTTTTATTAAAACTTTGACTCTGCGTTTTTTCTGTTTTTGTATTATTAAAAGTTTGTTTTGTTTTAATCAGCTTTGCAGTTAACTTTACATTTTTGTGGTTTTGCTCCTTGCTCAAAAAAATATAAAGGTTAATTAAATATAATTTGTTGTTTGCTTATGCGCAAAGTTGCTTCAAAGCTTAGTTATAAGCAAACCCTTGACTCGGTCTGCCATTTTTTTTTGCTCGATGTGCTTAAGGATATAGCTGGCTGCTTCTGAGGCCCCAACGCAATTTCAATTGCAATTCATTACCAGCAGCAGCAGTCACATATTAATGGCCTGCGGCATCGCTTTTGGCTGATTCTCTTCTTGCCACGTTCCACGTTCCACGTGCTGCGTGCCTAATCAAAAATGCCAAAACAATTGCTGCGTCTCTCTGTCCCTCAGCACTCATTCTTCACACCTTTAGGCTGCAGCTGTCAACGTTCACCCTCCTCCACCTGCCTTTGCATTGTGGCTCCCTTGAGGCGCAAAGGCGGAGGGAGGCGAAACGCGTTAAGGCTGCAAAACCCAACTGACTCAACTGGGCTCACAAATCCCAGCCGCCTGACTAAAACAAAATGGCCAACAACATCCCTTGCTCTCGCTTCATACCGGAAGCTGGCAACTGCGACGGCAACGTCGATGTCGCATTGTGCCACCTTTATTTTTTGTTACAGCAGTCGGAAATGTTTTTTAATTTTAATGCAAGTGGTTTTCAGTTCTTTTTTATATTATACTTCCAAATGTCGCTTTTCCACACTGCTTATCCTGATTATAAGCATAAAAAACCGTTGACGGATTAACTAGCCTTTATTTAGTTGTTGTTGTTGTGAACTTAATAAAGACAATCAAATATAAAATGAATGTTATGAAATAAATTTTAGAACTGTTGTCATGTTTTGCAACTGACTTATAAATCTAGAATATTTTTCATTGCCTCATTTTGAATTTTCAAACATGTCAAACTAGTTGTTGTTTGTTGCTTTCCTTCTTTTGGATACATTTCGATTCATCACAAATGCAGCTAACATGAAATGCAATTCACAACTTTGAATTGTGTGTCATATATATATATATATATATATATATATATTTATTCTGTTGCTTGTTCAGCTGCCAAAGAAACTTTTATGATAAATTGAACGTCAAGTTCTACTCGTCGTCGTTTCCATTTCCTACTAACCCTGAATCCCGCTTCCTTGCACGCACACACGCCCCACACACCCCAGCTCCACCCACAGCTCTCTGCAATCAATCCCCCAACTTTTATCTGCGCAGTTTCTGGTGTTGCTGCCGTTGCTGTGTTTTGCATTATTGCCATGACATAACAGCCTGCGGCATTGCATTTGAAAGTTATCAGCCACCAAAAGAAAAGAAACGAAACGAAACGGAAACTAGTAAAGAACTAGAAATATGTATACAGAAATTGTTTCATACATATTTTCTTTCTTTCTTTTTTGTGTTGTGCTCAAGCAGCAGCTGCTTCAATATACAATTTGAATACCCTTTAGTTGTTAGCATGCCGAAGGGTATAATAAATACGTTGACAAAATACATATGTTATGCATTACCTCACAGTCAAGCGTTAATGAATCTCTGCTTACTTTGTAATTGTAACATTTTTCATTGAAAAGAAAGAAGAAAACTTTCAAGATACATTTTATTACTATTAACTGAATAAATAGTAGTCTTAAACATTTTACCATTATATTCCTAAACTTTATTTCTCACCTTTATTTTGCTTCGCCAATAAACACTAAGGTTCTAGTCAAGAGTTAATGAATCAGCGATTACTTTGTAATAACATTTTTCATTGAAAAGAAAAAATAAAAACTTTGAAAATACATTTTATTATTGTTAACAGATATAATCGTATTCTTAACTTTATATTTTACACCTCTACAGAGTATTACCTTGTCACATACTGTGCCTTATTCAACGTATTTCCTTGTCCTTGCTGCGATTGTAACAAAAAAGAAAAGAAAAAAAACGATAAAGAAAAAATTGTTACTTACTTGAGCTCGATTTCAGTAGTTGAGTGTTTTCCAATTGCTATGCTGACGGCGATTTTGTGGGCGCCGTTTGTGGTGGGCTTATTGGCAGATGGGCGTGGCTGATTGCTGTTGCCGCTGTAATACCTCAAATTGTTGTCAAGTTTCTCAACATGCCATATCTGATGATATGTTATGTATATGTTATTGCATGTAAGCACATCATCTCTCGCTTTTTTTGGGCAAAATATTGGCAACAGTTGTTGTTGTTAGCCTCTTTTTTGTCGCTGTTCAGTTCGCTTCAATCTCTTTCATCCATTGTCGTAATAATTTTGCTTTATTATTCTTTTGCCTTCAATTTGTGGCGAGCCTTTTGTTATTGCATTTGCGATAATTGGCGCATTTTTGGGCACTTGCCACTTTTTGTGGCTTTTGTTGTTGAGTGGAGATCTCAATCTTTTGACAAGCGCCTATTTGCAATATTGACAATCATGTCGCACATTGTTATCGTCATCGTCATCATCATCGTTATCGTTATCGTTATCATAATCGTTCGTTCTTCGTCCTGTGTTAAGTGCGTGTAATTGAGTGTGGCTTTCAGTGGAACATTGATGCCACACACTTGCAAGCTTGATTGAGTGCCAACTGCCAACAGTTCAACTGACAGATGGACAGCTGGAGACAGTTTACTGATTGAACCAACACCAACATATACATGCATATATACATGCGACTTTTCCTTTCTGCAAGCATGGTCAAGTTTTGACTTTGACACATTTCGTCAACAGCACACACACACACACATACACAGATTGACACTAATTGTTGCTTGTTACTATTATTGTCTCACTTCATGCAAATCTTTGTCTTCTTCCATGCAAATTAAAAGCCTTTTGACATGACTCCAAACCTGTTTGTCTCATAATTAATTCATATTCAAAGTTTACTTCAAAACATTTCAATGTTGAACACTTAGAGCATTTCTCTCTATTGCTCCAATAATCATAATCCCTGGAGAAACTCTCGCTTTCCTTCAGCTCTTTCTCCTTCTGCTCAATCTGCTTCTCCTCTCTTCGGGTACATGCCACCAAGCAATCACTTGGAAAAGTTTTGCTCATGCATCATTTTGCTCATGCCACTTGTGTCAGCTCAGTTCAAAGATGCATGCAACATAAATTGGCGTTGCCACATTGCAAATACAGCGTGACAGTTGCAACTCTGTGGCGGACATTGTGCAACAGCCTTAAGGCGCTTGTCAGCCTCAGCCTCAGTTTTAGCTATTTAATATTGGACGACTATTTTAGTCGCCAACCAGAGCAAAGAATTCCCCCCTACCCCCTTCGTTTGCCACCACTTTTGTAATTGTTATGCAAAAACTGTTTAACTGTTGACGTTGCGACATTTTGGTTGTAACTGTAACAAAAGACACAAAACGTCGTCGCAACTTGTCCCAAAAGACACAATGCCAAAATGGCAATGGCCAGCAAATTGAATTAGCTCGTTCGCTGGGAAAATGCGGCAAAAAAAAAAAAACCAAACTGCAAGTCAAGTCTTAAAACACTAACCGCCAAATCTGGCTGCAACTTTTGTGGGAATTTTTCGCAATGCTCTGGAAAATTGTTGATTTAGTTGTTGTGTGGTGAGATTTCAGGGTAACTCTTAGTCGTTGTTATCGGTTTGAGCTTGCAGCATTTATGCCCTAGTTTAATTAATTGCTTGTGCTCAGACTGACTGAAGGAAACCCAAAGAAACGATACTTTTCCTTTCAATCTACCCCTCACCCCCTCTGCTCTCTCTCTCTCGCTCTTTACTTTGCATTTTGGCTAACAGCAGTAGAAACTTATTCAATTAAACTTTTGTGCGCGGCAAATGCTCTCTCCCTCTCTCTCGCTCGTGTTGATGCTGCATCCGAGTCCACTCGCGGGATGCAACGGTTAACCAAACTCGGACAGGGACATCCAACTGTGCGTATGTGTGTGTTGTGTGTGTGTGTGTGTTTGCAGCAGCATACATTTTTGTTTTAAATGAATTTTCATTAAAAAATATTATTTTGCAGCAAGCAAGCGCTTCATTTGCTGTTCCAGTAACCACCGCCCACATGCTGTGTGTCCGTGTGGGCGTGACACACACACACACACACACACACTCGCTGTCGACACACATGTGACATGTGGCATTTAAATCTTCCCCTCCCGGGTGCAGTTGTTCTTCTCCTTGCCACGCAAATTAGAGCTTTATTATATTGCACACTGCAATCTGGCTTTGGGCTGGCTGGCAGCAGGACACTCGTCCTGATGTATGTTGCTCCCTTGACTTCTGAACAAAACTATTTCCGCAGCAGACTGATTTATGCAGCACATAAGTGAGCGTTGACTTTTGCCTCATTTGATTAATATTTTTGCTTGCCACACATGTTGCAGTTGCCCCGTTGCCATTGCCGTTGTGTTCGCATCTAATTGCCTGCACAAGTTGACAGCTTTAAACGCTGCTTAACTTCCTCAACCTCTACTTCATTTGGCTGCCTAAATGCTCCTTAGACTATTGTGATTCCTCAGCAATCAGATTTAATGAAGACTCTAAACAAGCCTTAAACAACATAATCAGTAGTAGCTTTAAAGCTTGCTTTGCCAACTGATAAATCTATGAAACTAGTTCCTTAGTTGAACTAACTCAAAGAATTCCCAAACTTGTTAACAAGCTAATTTGCTTATGTTTCCTTAGAAATTGTCCACAAGTTGCTTGGCATAAATATTAAAAGCTTTTAAATAATTATACACATTCATTTTCTCATATTTTTCGAACTTTGTTGTGTGTTTGGCTTTCCTCCCTGTTGCATATTTCATTTAGAATACTTTACTAACTAGGAATCCAAAGCAGCGCCAACAACAAGTTTTCATTTGTCGTTGTTGTTGCCAAAGCAAATGTCAGTCCAATGCAAATATACTTATGCAGCTAGTATTTCACAAGAAATTCTCTTGAACCTCCCCTCTCTCACCCTCTCTCTTTTTTCTTCGTCTCATTGCAATGCAACAGTTTCTTTCTCCCTCAGACAGATTTTGGCATTAGTGCAATTTCTTGTAAATTTAATTTCCTGTTTTACATTTTGCTCATCATGTACGATCTAAATGGGCGTGTTTCTACTCACTTGCTCTCTCTCTCTCCCTCCCTCTCTCTCTTTCTCTTTTACTCTTTTTGATGCTCTATCGCCTTTTGTTGACATTTCATTGGCCGTCTGATTCAGTTGCATTAACTTAACTTAGTATTAGCATTCACTGCTTCTTCTTGACATTCACATTTGCATTTTGTCTTGACTCATGATGACGTCTTCATTACATATGCAACATTAATTTCCTCAACGTACGTTCTATGTATTCTTTATTTGTGTGTCTTCTGACAGCTGTCAATTTCTCTCGAAAGTGAAATTAGTTCGCAGAACTGCAATTTCTATGCATTTTTCATTGCAATCGTTTGTTTCTAATTGCCAATTAGTAAACTTCCGACTTTCTTTCCACTTGCTTATTATAATAATAATATTTTTGCAACAACTTCAGATTCGTATGGAAAAATTTTGAATTATTTTGTTGCTTTATGACTTATGATTGCTTTGTACCATGTACCCGAAAGCGTCAAGGCAAACTAATTGATTCGAAAATAAATAATGACTAATCACCACCTGCAAAATAGCAACAGAAGCAGCATCAACAGCAACAGCAAACCAATACAAAAGTCAAAGAAAATATATATATTTCTATATTCTTGGTAATACCCTGTATATAGCGATTGTTTATGAGGAAAAGAATCTAGTATTTAATAGCTTTGGTATTTTATATCGTTGTTAATAACAAATTCGAATTTATTTAGTCAAACAGCTTTTAATCCATAATATTATTATATTGCCAAGGAATTTTAATCAAAATAAATCAGTTTTCAATATCGCAGGGTATGATTCGAGCTATCCATTTTAGGTTTCAACTCTTTGACTTGATTTTATTTAGCTATATTTCATTTCAATGCCTTTTGACGCGTCTCGCTGCCATCCGCCCAAGCTTACATCCTGCCATCAATTTGGCTATATAACACACACCATCAATGTCGACATGGGTTAGCCTCGCTTACACCCACCCCCCGCACTATTCCCCTTCACTTTCTACATGTTTCCTTTTCACCTACAGCTTTTGCACCTAGCTTTTAACCCACGTAGCCGCATACAGCTTGATTAATTGAAATTTCACTCACTGTCAAGGTGTTTGTTTCTCTCTCTCTTAGTGTGTGTGTGTGTGTGTGTGTGTGTGGAAACTAAAAACGATGTTTCAAAATTAATTGAGTGCGCTAATTTTTGGCTAAAAGGTGTGCTTAATTGATGACGTGCTTCTCACTCTTATCGCTCCGTTGAGCGAACTAGTTGCACAAAGTTGAAAGTGAATATTGAAAACTAATGAAATGATGTTCATGCTGATAACTCATAAATGTTGTAGGTGCAATGCTTGCTCCACATATTTTAATTGACTTGCTTGTTTGTGTCGAAACATGAAATCAACTTTCAAACGTATATTTCTCTTTCTTCTGTTCTCTAGTTTTAGTGTTTTTATGTTCTTTTTGCTGGCCACGCGCAATTTGCATTGAAAATGCATTTTCAGTTTCGAAAATGCATTTTTCCGAAAATGTTTGCGGCAACGATGCGTGGGCAACGTTTATGGCTCATGTTAATTGCGTTTTAATTGGCATCTGGGCAGCATGAATAATGTTTCCAAACTCAACCAAATTATGCCATTAAGCTGTTGGACTTCACGGAGTACAGGGTATCTATGGACTATACAATACTTTGAATCGTTCAACTATATAGAAATAATGAACTAGAAATCTAAATTTCATTTGCTATTGACTTTTCGTTCTTCTTTTTATTTTTGTCTACAGCCACAGCTAAACAAACACACATCCCCATTCCTCCCCCCACCAATCGATCCACTCTTGAGTGCGAATACACCCGCCGCCCGCAGCGCTCCCCTTTGGGTAGCGTTCAAGTGAAGCGTGTTATACTTCCAGGCTGCAGGATACGTTGGAGCTGGCAAAGCAAAGTTTGTTTGCCTTGTGCCAATATTCAAAAACTGATTTTCATATGTCTTTTAAGTTTATTTGCGCTGAGGCGTAACAAACTCCCCGACCACCACCCACCCCCACACACACACACACACACACAATCTCCTTTCTTCTCTTATCGTTTTCTGCACACGCATAAAAGTTGCTGCCAGCATTGCTTTAAACTTTTTTATTGGCTGGAATTTAATTCGCCCTAAAAGATACACAAAAAAAAAAACAAAAAACACTTGTGAAATATATAGTACGAAAAAATACAGTTTCTTTTTTGAAAAGCGATTTTGAATGCAAATTTTATTGGCACAAGAGACAACGATAGGCTGGAGGAGCTGTCGGAACTGTAGCTTGAGCAGGAGCTTCATGCAGATTAAAATCAATTCAATTTGCACTGCAAGCCAAGTAAAAGTGGTAATCATTTTGCTCCATTTTTTGTCTTTGTCTTTGCCTTTGCCTTTGCCTTGGCTTCCCTACCTTTCTTCTCACATATTTGCGTCCCTTTAGTCCTGTGCTTTTGCGTACTTTACATAATGAGATTTTAGGCAAGTGCGTTCACCGAAATTCTTGCGGCGCAGACCTAAAGTATTTTCTGCTATTTGCTTGTACTTTTTATTTGGAATGTTCGCCACAAATTCTCACAGAAGCTTCGCCAAGGAGACTCGCAGACGCTCGCATTTGTTGGCAAATTTACTTCCAAAGATTGGTTTTCAGAAAGTCCTACAAGTGAATAACTTAACCAACTTAGTTGTATTTGACTTTCACGAAAAGAAAATTACCTGAATTCCAAACATCTACCATAATCCAACGATTGTGTACTTAAGATTTAAAAGTATGTTTCAGCTTTTCCGCAATCGTAACTCCCTCAAAACTCAACCGATTATCAATTGCTATACCTTATAAGTTGTGGCTTGGCATCTAGATCAATGCTGTATCTCCAGTTTATAACATGATTTTCACTCGAAATCAACTTGAAAATATGTCTGAACTTTCTGAAGTCATAACTCCCTCAAAACTCATCCGATTATCGATTGCAATATCTCATAAGACATGGCTGGCCATCTAGATCAATGCTACAGCAGTTTATAACATGATTTCCACTCGAAATTCCCGAAAAAAATCAACTTGAAGTTAGGTCAGAACTTTCCGCAATCATAACTCCCTCAAAACTCAACCGATTATCAATGCTGTATCTCCAGTTTATAAAATGATTTTCACTCGAAATCTACTGAAGATAGGTCAGAACTTTCTGAAGTCATAACTCCCTCAAAACTCAACCCATTATCAAATGCAATACCTCATAAAACATGGCTGGGCATCTAGATCAATGCTACAGCAGTTTATAACATGATTTTCACTCGAAATTCATGATAAAAATCAAATTGAACATAGGTCAGAACTTTCTGAAGTCGTAACTCCCTCAAAACTCAACCGATTATCAAATGCAATACCTCATAAAACATGGCTGGGCATCTAGATCAATGCTACAGCAGTTTATAACATGATTTTCACTCGAAATCAACTTGAAGATAGGTCAATACTTTCTGAAGTCATAACTCCCTCAAAACTCAACCGATTATCGATTGCAATACCTTATAAGACATGGCTAGGCATCTAGATCAATGCTACAGCAGTTTATAACATGATTTTCACTCGAAATTCTCGAAAAAAATCAATTTGGACATAGGTCAGAACTTTTCGAAGTCATACTTCAACGATTATATACTTAAGATCTGGAAGAGCTGTTCAACTTTTTGGTTTGTGGCTAACTTTGGTATTGATTGCTGATTTCCTGCCTTTTTCAAATTCCAAATTTGGTTCGCCGAATTACTTGGCCATAGCTAAAAGTCAGTTAAACACACCCAATAATACACCAAAAAAAATTGCAATCAATTCGTTTTCCACCATTTCTTCAATCTGCTGGCAATCAACAAATTAAAAAGACAGCAGCTGGAAAAACATATTGCGAAAACATTTCAATGAAATGAAAAACAGAAAGAAAGAAAAAAATTACCATTTGCGGCTTATCGACATTCGCTCCAGCAAAGGTCAGCTGCAGCTGCTGAAATGCTCCAGAGATTTGGGTTTAGTTGGCATCGCAACCATTTATTAAAATCGCTGACACATATGTTAGTAAAGGCAGCAGATGGAGGAGGGTTGTTGTTGTTGTTGCAACTGAACTTGACAAGGCGTCGCTGCTGCTGCTGCAACTGACGCAAAAATATTTCATAAACATGGCGACAACGCCAAGGACGACGCAATTAAATATCAAAGTGCAGGCACACACACACTATGCCAAGAAAGGAAAGATGAGTTTTGTATTTAGATGAGAGAGGAAACTTTTTTAATATCAAGTTGCGAACTTGGAAATAATCTTAACATATTCAAAACCTCAACACAAATAATTCCTAGAAGTGTATTTAAGCTGCAGCTAGCTTAGTTTGTGCCATCTTGTTTCTCCTGTGCTGGGCCCGCAGGCGCAGGACAGCAATAAATATTGTCAGCTCACGCGAAAGATGCAGCCAGGAAGCGAGACTTGAAAACTTATGTGTGGCAGAGTTCTTTTGCGCTCACCAAAGACAAATAAATGAGTCCGTTTATGCACTAAGTGGCAGGCAACAGTAAATGTGGCTAATTAAAATGCTTGAAATAACGTGGCGTATGCGCAATTAGTCAGTTTATGTTCGCGTCTGCGTTAAGCTCAAACATAAATACACATAAAAAACGTTTATTTCTGTGCATAATTTTTCAACACTCGCCACACATAAATCACGCATACGCCGCGTAAAACGCACACACACACAGCCACACAGCCCAGCCACATTCATTGATTTATGTGCGCCGAGATATTTTTGCCGCTGCAATTTTTAAGTAACTTTTATTATGACAAACGTGGCTTTTGCTGCCGCCTGCGCCTGCCTACGTTGCATGTGTTCTGGGCCAGCTTTTTTTTTGTTCACTTCGCTTCATTCTTCTTACTTTTTTCCTTTTTGTTGTTCCTGCCAACTTTTGGTTTTTTGGATTTTACAGTCTTGGCGCAGTAGCTGGCTGAACATTTGATAAATGGCCCACTATAAAATGGACACTTAATGTTGCATGTGCCGCCTTATATTGATGTAGCATCGCACAGATCCGAACCACTAAGACTTCGATATATTTCAAAATGAGCTGGCTTATCAACGATATCCTAATAAAGTCTTTTAATAACTTAAAACAGGTATCGTTTTCGGCAAGGTTAACGCAAATTTGTATTTCTATTGCGTTCTTTGAATAGTTTTCGCTCGCCTAAAAATAATTCTCTCTGACATTGACCTTACTGCCATACCCATCGGGCAAGCAATGTGGCGCCCCCTGGCTAAAGAAATAAATGAAAATGCATTTAATGAAAACAGTTTGTGGCGTGTCTGGCCTCCGTTCAGGTCGAATCGTATTGGATTTGCCGCTGGTCAATATCATGAATAAAATCTTTAGCTGAGCAAAATCCATTTCCAAATTCGAAATACTTTGCGTCTGTGTTTATAAATATGATATTGCTCTAGATGATTTTGAATACAGCATCTCGCTCTCTCTCTCTTTCTCTCTCTCAGTCTCTCTCTCTATGTGGTATTTCAATGAAATTGGCAAATTATGCAAGGAGGCCAACCGTCTGTATGTCTGTTGGTCCATTTGTTTATTTGTATATTTGTTTACTTGAGGCACATTCTAATATGCAGACACTTAAATCGCAATGATGTATGCTTAATTTCACTATATATATATATACAATACTTGTACACAAGAATATTTGTACATCTAATATTATTATTTTGCCTTGCTTGACGATTGTATTCGTTGATGACAACCAGCTCGTCGTGGTCACAACATTTTTCGCGCAATTAATGTATTCATTTGAACTGACAGCAAGATGATTGCAAAATATTTATGGCCAGATTTATGTACGCGACAAAGTGTGTTAATCTATTTTATTAGTTTGGGGATTATCAAGGGATTTCAGTGGCGATTTGTTTAAGTTTTCTTCCTGGTGGGTGGCGCGGCAAATTAAGTGTTGTATTAATAAATTAAACACAATGAGATTAAAGCGATATTTATTGCACATAAATATGTTTTTCTGGATTTGGCTTGTAGAATTTAGAGATTTTTGCCATATTGCCTGATGCAATGCTGCAATCTGAGCTTACATAAGATTATAGTGCAGTTTAACAGATTAACAATTTCCTGGCTGGTTTTCACTTTCGTTTGAGGCTGGATGTGACAGTTATGGCAGGCGGGAAAAGGGGTTTGTCAGGGCCCAGTTGTGTGGCCAGGTTTAGACAAAGCTAATGCTAAAAAGTGTTTGTGAGAAAGTTGGCTAAGAGTTTGTCATGCAATTAGACCAACATGCGAACCAAAAGTGGATGACGACAGCTATGGGAAAAAAAAACTTTGTATCTCGTTGACTAAAAATGCGTTTTTTCTTTTTTTTTCGCAACTAGAAAATCAAGTTTTGCTATCTTGCCAGCTTCTCGTCGCATGCCAGCAAAATAAAAGCAACAATCAGCCAACCAAAAGTGGTTTTCACCAATTGAACATGTTTTCTCATGATTGTTGTTGTTGTTGTTGTTGTGCTTCCTTTAACGCTGCAAGCGGCGATTGCGAACGAAATCGAAATCAATTTTTTTTTGGTTATATGTATGTGCCACAGAGCCATTGAACCATGCTCATCAAAGCCAATGTCCATAACAGCAACTCCCCTAGCCACCCCTCCCTCAATCCTCTGGCGATTTGATCGTGTTATGTAACCAAAACGAGGGGCGCTCCATGACTTTTATTTGTTTATTTTAGCCAAGCAGCGCTCAAATCGTAATATGCGTTAGAGTCGCCACAAGGAAAATCGAAATCAAAACATTGTTGCAGCGAAAGTTGCCCTAGCCCACACACACACAGATAGAGAGAGATAGCAAGAGAGAGGGAGAGGGAGGGAGCATGTGCATGGTTTTGTGGATATCGCTATGATAGCTTTTGGCCATAAATGTCTTCGCTGGCTTGGCCATAAAAGTCGTTTGCCAGCAAAAACAGCAGTGGACAAAAGGAAGTGAATACAGTGTTGGCAAATGGACCAAATAACATTTTATATGCAATTGCGTCTTTAAAATTCGAGCAATATTTAAAGAATATTTTAACACAAAACCTTGACAAATGCTTTGCTTCAAATAACTAAACATTTTTTTGGCATTTTTATTGCTACTTTGTAGTGAAATGTCTTGTTTTATTTGTCTATCTGCTAAATTCCTGCTATGCGTATACTTAAAAAATTCTAGTTTTATTTTCATTCGGTCCATATCAAAACCCAGACAAAAGACACGTGTGTGTGTGTGTGTGTGTGTAATTAAAAATGTACAGAGACATTTTAAAAATAAGCAGACGAAGAGAAAATCATTTTAAACTAATTAAATTTTTAAGCACTGTGTCTAGAATATTGTGGCTGTATTATGTCTTAGTTCTAGATAGATATGTGCGGGTGTGCGTGTGTTGTTGTTGTTGTTTATACCATAAACATGCCAAAATACACAATGGTCCTCACACAATGCCCCCTCCCCGCCGCCGCCCACATTGGTTCGTTTCTCTATCAACTGACAGACAAATCTAATAAGCATAATGAATGAACAACCAAATAGTAAAGACAGTGAAGGGGGGAAGCGTGAACGGGGGAACGGGGGTACCAGAACCAGCTGAGTTGCTGTTTTCGCTCAACGTGTTGAACTTGTGCTGTCACCTGTAAAGGCAACTGACAACCTTCCATCGTGCCCCCTTCCAACTCACGGCCATGTGGCAACACCATTCCGAGAGAGATAGAGAGAGATACATTGCCTGTTGTTGCCTTTTGTCTGTGCCATTTAATTAATTTCTATATTAGATACGCTTCATTAAAAATGTTTTAGATATGTGCATTGTTGTTCTCTTTGTCTTGGTCGAGGAATGTTGCGTTGATTGAGGGACGCAAATGTATGTGACAAAGTTGGCCCAAAACTAATCCACATTTCTTATCTAGTATCTGTAACTGTGTGTGTGTGTGTGTGTGTGTGTGTGTGTGTGTGTGTGCTTATCTTATGCCCAATGCTTGCTTAATGGCTTGTAAGTGATCAATGGGCATAAGTATATGGTTCGAGAGAACCAAACGACGACGCATTACATAATTCATCATCATGATAGTTTAGCCACACACAAAACCAAGTGACACTTCCCCCCACTCGCTCCTCCTCCGCCGCCAGCAACAAAAAAAAGCCTCTTGAGTGCGTCAACTGTTGTCAAACTCATTTAATGCTAAGGTCCTTTCAACTAACGCTTCTACAACTGCGTCTTCTTGTGCTATGCCAGCAATTAACGCACTTTCAGCTACATACATATATGAACTGGGTCAAGTGTGTGTGTGTGCTGAAAGAGGTGGAGTGGGTTGGTGCGGGGTTTGGGGGTGGCATGAAGTTTTTGAAGTGCCTGGCACTTCGTAGACCGTCGACGTTGTCGAATGAAATGCATTTCAGCTCTCATTAGGCAGGCCATTTTGTGATTAAAACATGAAAGGTGTATAACACTTGTGTGTTTGTGTGTGTGTGTTTGTGTGTGTGTGTGTGTGTGTGTGTGTGTAAGCATGCGTGTTTGAGGTACAGTTGTGCTCGCGTTGACAAGGCTGTCAATCTGGTATATTGATTGATAAATTGGAATAAATCTCAGTTCTCAGTTATGCTTCATGCTCAAAGTTTCCCCTTTGAAAAAATCCTGAAACTTGGCCACGTTTCTTGCAACATTTTCTTACCAAAGTCTCCCGTCACGCAATCACAAAGACAACAAAACACAGAAGAAGAAGAAGAAGCCAAAAACCATCATAAAGCTTAAAGGCAAAATGCAAAAGTAAAAGCCCGAATAAAATGTTGTTTAAGTGCTTTTCTTTTGTATTTACTTTTCGCTTCGTTATTTCTTGTTGTAAAAGCCATTACACACACATTTTTTGACCCCCCCAGCCGAACCCTTGGCCCTTGCTCCGCTGCTCCTTGTTGTTTTGTGTTAATTTTTGCATACAATTTAAAGAGAAAATCTTTTCTCCTTTTTTGTTGTGTTGTTAGAACTGGTAATGTACTGGCACTTAATGCAATTTTGATGTTTTTGCGTCACCTGCTGCGGTTGATTTGCAAACAATGCAGAAACAGAAAATAAAAAACTTTACATTGCAATTGTGGTTAAAGTTGTATGTTGCTGTTGTTTGTTGTTTGTTGTTGTTTTACACATCGTTCTGGCCATTGTGAAATGTTGGAAATGCGTCGGCTGGCAACCTGCTGTTGCCTGGCATTTTTGCCCACGTGCCACACTCTCACACACCTGTGTGCGAGGAGTCATTCTCTCTGTGCACTCTTCCATGCCATGGACTCGTTTTTAAAGCATTTTTGGCAGCAGCAGTTGCCGGAGCATCCTTGCAACTTTGCTTTGTGTCATGTGCCATATTTATTTCTTGGCTGCTGTTGTGGCAAGTGTCTTTTGTTTTAAGAACCTCGAATCCCAACTGCTCTCAACTTTGAATTTTGGCAAAGCATTTAAGCAAAAAGCATTCAAAATTAGTTGCAAAGGAAGTTTGCCATGCGGCACGCGGCAAGAGCCAAGAAGGGAGCATAATACGCTTAACCGTACTTATATGGTATTGCATTTTAATGGCAGCATCTTAAAATACCAGAAAAGTCTCTGAGCTTACCTAAAATGTTCTTAAAGTTGTGCATAAATATATTTTTGTATATTTTTACTTGATGGATTTTTCAAAAAAAATACGAAAAGTTGAAAAAATGTACACCAAAAAGTTGTTTAAATAATACCAAAATGAAATGCCAACAACAGTGTTACCATATTGCATCAATGAATTAGTATTTTTTGCACCTTTGACGTTTGCATCTGTTATCGATAAACTCAACAAACCGAAATCAGAAACAGCACACAAAAGTTGGCTGTGAAAATATAGAAATCACAGAATCAAGGCATTAATAATTCATTCGTATGTGAAACGCCTTACTGAAAAGAATTAAATCACATCTGTCGCGCCAAAAAAAAAAATATATTACAAAAAACGTTAAAGTTTGTCAAGAAAATTTTTTCAATTTTCTTTGTGTGTGCGTTTGCCCTTCGTGCAAAAGTGAAAAAAAAACCTTAAAAGGATAACTAAACGGATTATTGTGTTGTTTGTTGTTAACTGAATAATGGACAACTATGTATGGATTCCACCACAACAGCAGTCGCCGTCGTCGCAGTCGTTGATGCAACAGCCAACGCTGCCGGCGACGTTGCAGCAGCAGTCACAACAACCTCCGCCGCCGCAGCAGCAGCAATCCGTGCTCAATGGCATACCGCAGCAACAACAACAACAGCAGCAGCAACAACAACAATCGCAACAGCAGCAACAATTGCAACCGGTGCGCCGATTCGGTAATGGGAATAAGAATAACTACGCGTATATGCAAAATCAGGCAACGGCGGCCAGCATGATGATGGGCAGTGCGGGTCAATTTATCGGTGTCGGTGCGTCCAATAATTATCGCAAGCGTCAGCCCTTAAATACCGGCTATAACCATGGGGGCTATCAACATAACGGTAAGAAAAAGTTCTCAGTATCATCATCGAGAATGATTTAGCAGAAACAAAAAACAACAACAACAAAGTGACACACGCGTCAAGCGTTGCCACCTAGCATACAGTGTTGCAAAACGTGCTTTGCTCTCTCAACTGACTTTTCTATGTTTATGATTTCTCCCCCCCTATCATCCATCCATCCATCCAACCAACCAAGCAACAACTACAACATTTGTCGCTAAACACATTGAATGGCTATCCAAATTGAATTCTTGTACTTACTACTCACTCACTGTTTAAATGGTGTCTTTTAAATATTTATATATCTCTTTATATATATATATCTCGTTTATATTACCAACTTTTCAGCTCTTGAGCCATATGACTAAATGTTTACTTTTCTTTTCTTCCCACTTTTCAATCTCTCATTGCAGGTAAGTCGCTGTTTTCTATTCCCGAAAATGTTGTTATGCTTGACAGCCGTAAGTACATTTCAAAACTTATTCTAATACACTTTAAAGCACACATATACATATACATACATACACATATATATAAACCATTCATCCATACATACGTACACTCGTTTCATAACGTCTTATGGCCAAAAATGTAAATTAAAAACATCATTGCCAAATCTCGAGCAAAAAAGATCAAAAAAGCTGTCAGACTCGAACCAAAAATTATTGCATTTTTCAATTTTTGATGGAAAAATAGTTGGCTGCAATTTATCAATTATCTGTGTTCAATTTTTTTTTCCATTTGCAATTGCATTTTACTGCCTGCAGTTTATGTATATAGTATAGTGTATAGTCATCTCCATTAAGTTCCATGACGCCATCAACTTTTATATTTTGAAGATTGTTTTCTATTGTTCTTTTTGCCTTTCGCGCAATATTCGAGTATATCGATTGTAGGTGGAGCGGGAGGAGGGTGCAAGTGGCAACAGCACGTGCCTTTGGCAATAGAATTTTAGCTTTATAGAGCCATAACTGGGTGGTCTTGTGATATGATATGATATCAGTTGCATTCTTCGCTCACGCTTCACTCCAATTCGCTGAAACTGATTGCTGTAATTTTCGTAATAGGCCGTAACAGGACAAATTTAACGCCCAATTCGAAGAAATAATGACCATTAAAATCATATTCGCAGCATAATTAAAATAAATGCTTCTCAATGCTCAATAATTGCCAAATAATTTCATTTTAATTGCCTGAGCAGCAGCAGCAAAATGCCTTTAAAAATATCCAAAAATAAATATCTCTCACTCGCATCAGTTCTCTGTCTCTCTCTCACACTCATATGCTTGCTCACTCACTCGCTCGCTTGGTATTTTGTTCGTCTGTTGACTAACCAATACGATGTCTGGGCCACGCCCACCAAAGAATGTCGCGCAGGTGGCGAAAATGAAAAGAAAATAAGAAGAAAACGCTTAAAAATACATAAAAATGCCAACGACTCAGCAGGCTGAGTGGTTGGCGGGGGGAGGATGGGCGGGTTTGTAGGTGTTTAGGCGGTAATAATATTTTTCTTTTTGGCACGAAGAATCATCGGGTGAAGATTTGCTCGCTCTTGGCTGCTTTTCTCCAAGCAGCAACAACATGAAAACCACTCGAAGATTTATTGCGTATGTTCATTAAAAGCAGCAGTCAACCCCAAACTAACACCCCATCCCTTTCACACACACACTCGCGCATTTATGTAAATTAAATGCGCGTCTTTATTTGCTTTACTTTGTGTCAGGGTTGTCAGGCTTGTTATATGTTTGTTTATCTTGCCGGTTCCAGCAAAAAACGTATTTCTTTTTTCGCGCACATTTTTTTATTGCTTAATTTTCGGGCAGCGCATTTTTGTTGTAGGTGTGAAGCAGTTTGGTCCTTTATTATTTGTCTGCTGGTTTGTTTTGTGGCTTACTTTGTGCTGGTTGGCATTTTCCTTTATATACGTTTTTTCCCGGTGCACATGTTGACATTTAATTAATTGAGTTATTTTTTGCATTTCGTTGCTTTAACCCTTTAAAAAGTTACTGTAATTGTAGGAAGGAAGCTCCTGAATGGACATTTTTTATGGTTTCTTAACCTTTTCTCACCCAACATAATAAATTATCATGCACAACTCGTAATTTTTGGAAGTTTGAAAGTAAGCTTTACAATAAATTCCCTAAACACATAAAACAAAAGAAAAATGTAAAGAAATTTCAAAAACAATCCTTCGCTTTTGGCTCGTTTATCATGTGCCAATTTCGCAACAAAAACTCGCCTCACAATAAATTAATTCATGCTGAAATAAACCAACAATAAGGACGCGTTACCACAAACAACAACAAGTTCGGATAACCGCAAACGTGGATGGGTTTGGGGGGAGGGACCCAAAACGACACAAAAATGTAATTTGTGTGTCGGTTAGCATTTTATGGTAATTCAATAAAACTGAATATGACAAATTGTGTCATGTTGCGGTCATTTAAAAGGACTTTTTAAGGACTTTTTCGAGGGTAATACAAATGGACAGCCATAATTAAATCTCTTCGTTTGAGAAACAATAAAAGTTGCCAACCCGTAATGGTTTTAAAGTAAAGTTGATGTGTCTGCTGGGCGTAACCCTCTGCCTTCCACCCTCTCTTCCACATCAATCAATCAATGAACAGCGATCAATCAATGTGATGTCAACAAGGAGCAGCAGCAGCAGCAGCACGCACATTCAACTGATGATGATGCTGCTGCTGCTGCTGCCGTTGTTGCTGTCTGTCGCAAGAAGAATGTCGCTGTCATCGCCTGACCAACTTTTCGCCTCCAACTCATCCAACTTCTGCGCTCCTTACGAGCCCTAATGGCCAATAACGTTGCCCCACCCCCTGCACTCGATTCTGTACTGCAAGATGTTACAATGAAACTATTGAACTGAAAATGTTTCAAGTGACTTACCAGGGAGCTAAAGTTGTTTCGTTCAATATTGCTTCGATTATCTTCAATCAAATGCGCGTGATTGATGACCTGCAACCGGATCTAACAGTATTAAAACAGATAGCATCATGCCTAAGATTCCTTTCAGCGTTACTTTAAATGTACTTGCCCCAAAATAACCAAATAATGCAAGAGCAATTCATCAGCGTCAAATAATCAATTGGGTTGAGTAGCGATGTTAAATAGCTAGAGCTTTTCCGTTTTAGTTTTAAAGTTTTGATGAACTTTAAATTGAAATTCGAATTTGCTGAACCTTAGTTTCAGGTTTACTCTTATAATTATCTTATATTCTCTTTTAACCTTCGCTTCGATGTTCTTGCATTCCATATTCTACATATTTACATCTTTTGAAGCTAGAAAGAATTCCTGTTTGCTCTGTTTTCCATACTTGAAATATATTGAATAACTCTTCTCCCACCACTTCCACTACTTTCTCTCTCTCTCTCCCGCATCTTCCTTCGTTCGTTAAGCATTCTCGCCGCTTTCACATCATTTGCATATAAATTATGTTCTAAATGTTGCGCATAATCAACAATTTGCACCGTTTCTTCCAGTTCTCAAAAGCAATTGACCACATGTATCCACTGTGCAATACAGTTACCTCGCTACCCCCTCTCTTCGCAGCAGCTTTGCTTAATTTGCTTAGCTGCTGCTGCTAAATGTTGCTGATGATTTTCTTTAATGTTCCATTTCATAATTTTATGAGGCAAAGTACATCGAAAACCTACCTCCCCATCCATCCATCCTTTCCACCACAGCCTCTCTCGTCTCTGGTCACATTTGCTTAATTTATGCTGGCAGCGGCTGTTGTGGCATCTCTTCTTCTTTTTCTGCTCCCTCGTTCTCGTTGCTGCTACTTCTAATAATTTGTAATTCATTTTCACAGCTGGCCTTAGCAAAAAAAAAAAAAATTTATGAAAAAAAAAACAGCAATATCAACAAATTTCTTTGTTGCTGGCAATTAATTTTGCATTTAACTAATGCGTTTGGCAGAACAATAAAAAATATAGTGGCATGCCACGAGCGGGCACTGCAACCATGTTCTGTTCAGTTCACAAATTACAATATCAAATTTGTCCACCAATTTAGCACTGCTTTATTTTTTTTGCTAATGCCAAAGGCCATTATCGATTTTCGCTTTTTATATTCATTCATTCATTCATTCGTCGCCCTCCACACTTATCTGGCTAACAAAAATGAGCAAAGAAAAATAGTAACAAAAAATATATAACAGACCCCAAAAAAAAAAACAAATATAGAACGAAATCAACTTAATCAAATCGAAGCGAGGACACTTTCCAAAGCAACCAAAGCAAATTGTCGTCCCACTCTTTGGCTCGTTGTTAAATAAAACAATATTTGCGGGCACAGTGTGTGCTCGTTAAAAGTGACAGTAACTTAGCACAAGAAATTATTTCACATAAGAAATAATATACAAAATGTGAAAATTTTCCTTTAAATCTTCATCAACGTTAAAAAGAATGAACCAAAAAAAAATCTCACGAGTTAGAACACATTGTGAATTATACGGAAAAGAAGCTTAACATTTTAGATTATATAAAAGAAAATGTGAAAATATAAAATGAATTTTATTCTCGCACTTCACTTCCTACGTATATGTATAAAGCACTTTTCAGTGTCCTTTCAATTCTTGTGGATTCTAAATGAATTCACACGAACTCGCCTGCAAGTCGTCAAAGCAGAGTGCTTACTGTATTTTATTAGAGAAGCCCGGAACAAATGACGCCCATTAAGTAGCAAAAACAAACTGCTAAAAAGAAATTGTCATAAGCTTGGCAAAGAAAGCAGCCAAAATAGAAATGGCGAATAGAAAGCTCGTTCCATAAAAGTCAAAACATCGAACCGCAAACCGCAAAACAACAACTCGAATGTTTGAGGGTTTCTTTTTCTTTCTTTTTTTGGTCGGGCACACACACACCCACGCACATGATGTGTTGTCATCCAACTAACAATCCATTTGAAACTTCATACTCAAAATTATATCCTATCATGTGTATATGTATGGAATGTTTTGTTTGTGGTACTTGAAACTTATGTAGTCGCATCGTTTTTCAAAGCACTCGAATGTGTCTCTTGGCCATGCTTTTGGCCAAATGTTGCAAAAGCCATTTGTGTGGGTGGGAGATGAGATATGGAAAGCTCTAGACGAAAATTGAAGTGGAATGCATAAAAGAACTCGACTGAAGGAGTTGATGATAACGTAGATGATGGAGCTTTGGGTAAAATGTTTATAGACCAGATTGAAGTCTTTGAGTGTGTGTGTGTGGGTGGGCTGTTTGTATGTGTGCGTGTGTGTTTGCTTGCGTTGAAAGCGCTGCGTTGACCATGGCTATGAAAATGTTTGCAAATGCATTAATTAGGCCAGACCAAAGCGAGTTGAAGCGAACTTTGACATATACCCACGCACACACGCACACACACACACACACAAGCCAATGTGTGCTGATTATTGCGCGTGACCTTTATCTTGCTCTCCGTCCGACACACACATCAAACAAACAAATAAGCCAGGAAACAAACAAACCAGCGACAGTCAACTTGAATAGCATTTTGCGTTTCTAATTAGCTTTGTGTCGCTCGCGTCCCTTGTGGCTTCAACACTTAGCATTGTCCTGGTTAGCAACCTGTTTGCCACCTTTCGAACAAGGAACGAGAGCGAGAGAGAGAGAGAGAGCGAGCATCGCCAGAAATCTAGCTGGCAGCACGAACAATTACATGCGTATTATTTAAATCCGTTTCGTAAATGTAATTAAGCTCATGAGAATTAAACGCAAATTTATTTTGCCACCGTGTCTCGGGGCCAGAAGCGAGCTCGTTAAGCACACACAACAAGAAGAAAAACAACAACAACAGCAATCCTTTCGCAGCGTCCTTCTACTTCTCTCATCACTCTCGGCTAATTTCTTTCAAGGGGACGGTTAGACCTAGAGTCAAATACTTGAGGGAATTTCTTCTATATAGTTCGGTTTCTGGTCGCGTGTCGCATATAAATTGCCTCATTGCTGGCTTCCCCTTCCCCTTCCACCCTCCCCCCATTCTTCAGCTATTTCGCTTTCTTTTGTGATAAGCATTTGCGTTCTTTTCCACGCTTTATTTCCGCCCCTTCTTGCTATTATTGCGTATTATTTGCATTTTTTTATATGCAGTGAATTATGTGAATAATCTTTTGAGTCCATAAAGAGATGAAGATGTTTTTTTGAGAAGCTGAAATGAAATCCTTGGATGTATGATTTATTTGAAACGCTTTAGTTGGTTTTCTATAAGTTCGCCAACTTTTCGTTCACGTTTTATTTGTAAAGCTTCTTTATTAGCTTCTTTATAAATACTTTTTCAATTTTTCACCAACAACAACAAAGGACTAAATCACAATCGAAAAAGGATACTGCAACCTTACAATTTGTAGTTTGCCAAAATGTTGTTGCTGCAGTCGACGACAACATTAAAAACCAATCAGGCTCATTGTCACATAATCAACCCAAACACACACACACACACACACAAGCACACTCGCGCACACTCGCGCACACACGCACACACATGTTTGATAGCACATAAATATATATATATTTATTTTTTTATAAAGTCTGTTGTTGTCATATCGCTATCCTGACACACACACACAGAGAACTCTTTTGCCCTGTCACATAATAGTTTTGGCTTATGAAAACAAATTCAATTTGGAAGCTGCTTATGGAAATGTTTATGCAAGACGTGCACAAACTGTCAGTGGGTGGCTGGTGGGAGGGGGTGGTGTTAAATTAATGTCACATGACATGAAGAGCGAAAGGAGGAGAAGCAAAATGCATTTTAGCCAGATAAACAAGCAGCAGCAGCAGGCAGCAGAGGCAGCAATAGCTATCAGTTAGTAGTAGGGCTCGTACAGAGTTGAGCCAGTGAGCGGCGAAGGCAGCAGCAGCAAAGTTGACTCTGACAAATTGAAAATCATTGAACAGAAAAAAGTAAAATGCACACCTAAGCAGCAACAACAGGGAG
Organism: Scaptomyza reducta; assembly: GCA_035044485.1. Taxonomy (NCBI): domain Eukaryota; kingdom Metazoa; phylum Arthropoda; class Insecta; order Diptera; family Drosophilidae; genus Scaptomyza; species Scaptomyza reducta. Next base: position 79,650 of record JAWNNV010001104.1, on the reverse strand, counting down.
AGAGATCTGTGTGTGTGTGTGTGTAGTTGACATAATGTTGTGACTCGTGGGGGTAACTGAAAAATTGTGTAGCATACATTTAAGCAAATTGCAATTAAGGTTTGCTGGCTGGCATCGTTCGTTTTGCACACATCGCATACAATGGGTTGTTTGACTATATATATCGGATATAGCCAACCCCTAAAAACAAACCCTTGAACCATTTGCACATTTGCCGCTCGACAAAGTGCGCCAATATGCCACAAAGTATGCAACAATTTGTAGAATAAATACTATGTACAGGCTGTAGTGTGTACACAAGCATCCTTCTATACCCCCCCCCTCCCTCACACACACACCCCCTCTCCTACCTCATCATGTGCATTTGGCAATAAACGCCACATAAATGTTGAATATGCCGAATGGCTTGCATTTGCTGTATTTTTTTTTAATGCATCTATGTGTGGCGTGTGTGTTTGTGTGTAGCCATTTTTCACTTGCAACAGCGTTGCCAGGTTGCAGTTTTCTAGCAAATTGATGAGGCTGCCAGCTGGTGCAAGATATGGGTGGGGGGGGTGGAGGTGCGGGTGCGGGTGGGGGTGGTTTCGCCTGCCCAGTGTTTATGGCGACTCTTCAGCTTGTTGTTGTTTGGTATTTGAACTGCGCCTGGTTGATTTTATGTTTATTTAGTCGTTCGTTTTATGACCGTACTAGTATATGCCTGGCAACCATATATGCGCTGTTGCCGCACTTCAGTCGAGCACCTAAGAGCACATCAAATATTATTGCCTGGCATAGTTGCAATATATACTTGACACAATGCAATACTTCTTATTGAATAGCGAACTTTTTTCTTTCGCACACTGTTGCCAAACTTCACAAGTTATTCAACTGTCTCTGGCCCTTGCCATAGCTATTTGTTTAAGTAACTTCCAAGTCACGCGCTGAAGTTGCCCAAAAAACTTCTTATGCAAATTACAGTTAAGGAAATTTTGTTTCAACTACTTGGCTAACTTATGTTTAAACTACACGCCATTTGCTTTAGTAGCTTAGGCCATTATTTACACTTTGGCGAAACTTCATGAATTTTACATTATTGGCAACTTCCGCACATAATTGTGGACCACGTGCCGTATGTGTAACTTAACACTCACTCGCATGCAAATAACAATCAAATCCAAAACGCGCCACAGTTTGCGCTTCATAAAAACTAAACTACAACTTCCGGCCAAGCACACACACACATGCACACGCACACCTCGCCTCACTTCTTATGGCTCATAATCTAAAATAATTTGGTGAGCGCGCAAAATTTACACCTGAGTCGCCTTGCGTGTGAACATTCTGCCCCAACACAATTGCATGCAACACAATTTCATTCCGCCGCTTAAACATTTTAGGCACGCTTCCGAGTGCGGCAACATTTGCCTTGCCCCCCAGGGGCGCCTCCGTTGAAAGTATTTTTCCTTGTCCTTTGACCGAAAAACTTGAGCTTCGCGTCACGCATACGCCCCATTGTGCGCATTGGGCAACAAATCAGCGACCCGTCTCTGAATTTCAATTAAAGCTGTGCGATTCTGATGTGGGGCACTGGTTAAAACGACTGACTAATGTTTACCTCTACATACGCTTGAATGTTCCGTGTCGCCGCCGGCCGTGGCACGTTTCAACTTTCCGAGCATTTATTGACTAGAGTTCGGCGTGTGCGATAACGATTTAGGGATCCTTGCAGCCTGGCCAAAATACAATATACAATATATATCAATGGGGCTTATTTGCTTAAGGCCCAAGTTTTAAATTGAATCCTGGCAGGACATCTATTTGATTGCTTCGCTTTAAACGCATCAAATTCGCATGCAAAATGCAAACGGATTAAAAGCTTTGACTAACAAAAAAGAAAACAAAAACGGAGCACAACTAGATGGAAAACGTTATCTGGTCAACTGAGCTGGCTTAAACTGCCACAGGGCGGCAACAACCAATAACAGCAGGTAGATATATGTATTTCTGGTGCTTCCAGAGCATAAATACCCTGGAGTTAAGTGAGCGGATAAGGGCAGCTTTTCTACAACTTTCTCGTTGGGTGAGAAGCTCGTGAATTTGTGTCCAATTTGGTCAGAACCAAATTGGCCAGCGCGCAAAAAAATAGCAAGCTAAAATAAACAAATTGCATCAAGTGGCAAAACCGCGCGAGCGCTATGTAGATTTTTTATATAAATATTTTGTCAGGTTAGTTGAGTTGTGAAAATGTCGCCCAACTAAAGCAAACAAATAGTTGTTGCTGTTGTTGCCAGTGGCATTTTTTTTTGGCAACTGAATCAAATCAAAACAAAAACAAAAAAGCTAGACAGCAGAGATGAGAAAGGTTGTGGATGCAAATTTGAGTAGCTGACGTGACATTGATAAAGTTTCCACAGATATCCTCTTTTTGGCAAGTTACTTGATTAAGTTTAAAGTGTTTCGGGCTTAAATGGCGTCAAACAACTTTAGCGACTTTTATAGCTCCTGCACATGTGTTGAAAGTTAATTAAGTAAATGCCAAGGCAACAACTTTTTCTGCTCCCTTCGTCTGTACTTCGCATTTGCCAGCACCCACGCGACATTTTGACAGTTTGTAACGCTTTTCGCTTTAATTATAACGCTCCAGTTTACAGCATCGCGCGATTCCGGCGAGTGTATGTTGCGGTTTTCGGAGCGAGGCTATTTCGAGGATTTTTCTTTTTGCTGAGTGGTGTTGGCTGGGCGGTAAATCTATGCCTAGGACTCGCCTTCCGGTTATATGTGTGGTTTTTTCCATAGGGTTTCTACTACATGTTGACAATATTCGGAGCAGTTATTGTGCGAGCGCCGACTGTGGTTACAGTGGGCTGCGAATGTTCGTTTTGGTGTGGAAATATTGAGGGAAAAGCATATGTCACTGGATAGTATTTGCCTACGTTCCATACACCAGTCTTTCGCGAAAGTATTAGTTCGATATATCTTAGCTTCTATTATATATTATTCTGCACAGTTTGTATGCTTGACAATGCTTTCTTGTTGCTTTACTTATTAAATTGCATTTTCCTTGGACGGCATTGCTCTAGCCTTGGGTTTATTTTTCGCTGTTCCGCTTGCCAGTTAGCAACTAACAAAAACTGACATAAAGCAATGCACAGAAATGTTGTTTTCGTTGTATTCTTGTAGGCCCGCGAGGGAAAATTCAATTAACTCGCTTTGCCAAACCGCAAACGGCCACAGAACCCAAAAGGAACAGAAAGAAAAACACAGAAACCACATTTTGCACCACCCCCACTCCAACCCAAACCCAACCCCAAACCAACCCCAACCCAACCACCGATTCCATTAGCTCTATGCCCCGGTTATTGCTCCTTTGACGCTTATCAAAGCGCTGGCAGCAGAACCGCAATTTGGTTTATTTTTTTTGGCTCATATTTGTTGGTTAGGATTTTATTTTCGTGAAACTTTTGGCCAAAAAAAAAGAGACGCTTGAAACATAAACAACAACAACTACACACATACAACATTTTGCATGCAACAACAAACGGCGAGAAATAAAATAGAAAACCATTTTTAGTTTAATTTCAATTTTTATAGCATAATAAATTGTTTATATTTTTTTAGCTCAAAGCTTTGTTTTCATCATTATTTTTATGTTTGTTGTTTTGTTTGTTTTTTTTTCTATTTTATTTACTTTTTTATATGTGTAAATACTACTTGTTAAATTGTTGTTGCATGCAATGTGTGTATCTAACATGAAAAATTGTTGCTGACAACAAAACCAAAAACCAAAACTGATAGTTGCAACAATACAAACACAACAACAACAACAACATCGCAACAACAACAACAACAACCACCACAACAACCACCACCACTACCACAACAACAACCAACAACACCACCACCACCAACAACAACAACAACATCATCATCACCACCACCACCAACACCATCAACAACAACAACAACTTGTTGCTCCAGCTCAAACGCACAATCTTGTTCCATTTAAAGAGCCACCACTATTGGGACCAGGTACGGCCTTCCCGCCATTCGGTGCACCCGAATATCATCCCACCCAGCCGGATAACTGGAAGGGCGCCTCCATCCATCCCACTGGCCTAATGAAGGAGCCCACCGGTGTCGTTGCCGGACGCAATGCACCCGTCGCTTTCGCCCAACAAGCACAGGCTCAGGTGAGTATCACAACAACAAAAAAACAAAAAAAGAAGAAAGGATCCTCTCGCGCATCTGGCTTGATTGGCTTTATATTGTTTCATAAATTTAATTCACAATTTACTGTCTGCTGCAGTTGCTGCATGCTGCAAATCAAAGCCACACAGCCCACAAATCCCCGCCAGATGCTTTCAGTCCCACAGCAGCTGCAACTGCTGATGCTGTTGCTGGTCAGGATATTAATTAATGTGTTGCTTTTTCTCTCTCTTTTCCGTGCTGCAGGGCGCTGTCATGATGGTCTATGGCATGGACCATGACACTTCCAACACAGATAAGCTCTTCAATTTGGTCTGCCTCTATGGCAATGTCGCACGGGTAAGTCGTCTCTTTCTCTCTCTGTACTTGTGAACTGAATTAATTTGTTAAGTATTAAACAACATGACATGACACAAAATCGCAGGCAACAATCACTTAATGATTTTTTGAACATATGATGTGTTAATTAAATGAAGTGGCTGATAAAAAACAGTTGAAACTTGTTAATCAAAAAGTTTATTCAATGAACGAAAATGGTAGAAACTTTTTGAGAGGTGTAAAATGAACTTTTCGAAGCTTTTTTATAGTGAATTTAAAACAGGTGCTAACATGAAATGTAGAAGAGAAAGGCTGCAATAATGTTGAGAGAAGAAACTTAGAACGGCAATAAAAAAAGAGCTCCTAAAAGCTGCACATAACAAGTATACGCACTTCAGAGAGTTTTTACTAAATCGTCACACTTTATTTAAACCTTTTAAGAGCCACAAAACATCTTCTGCTAAAAACACCTAAGTTGATTTTTTGTGAGCCTTCAAAATCACTTCAATTGCTTCAACTCTTTTAAGTAAAAATATTGAGCGTCATATGCTCCGAATGGCTTAAAGCACTTCAACTTGCACTTAGCCAGATGACACGAGCAAAAAGTAAAGTAATGACGCAGTTTCATCGCCTCGCTTCTGGTCGTCAGCAGAAGTTTCGAAAAAAAAAACAAAAAAAAAGGTGTTTTGTTGGGCGAAGAAAAAGCAAACCAACCGCAAGACACATTTCGGGTGTACGCTCCATTTGTAAATGTGCAAATAAAACGAAGAGCAATAAAAATTGAGAAGGCAAAAGCCAGGCTAAAGGCAGCCGCTAGGCTTACTGAGAGTATAGAAATGTTCAGGGGGGGAGCGAAATACCGAAATACATTTAGATAAAGCGTTTTAGATTATTGCCACAGACACATGTGCGCGAGATGAAAGGGGTAGAGTGGTGGGAGCCAAGATGTGCCTGCGGACAGCAATCAGTGCAGCGTCATCAGCTTCTGCCGCACAGAACAAAAAACCTGCGAATAGAATTGATTCCAAAGGAAAAGGAAAAGTCAAAAAGAAATGTTGAAGCATTTTTGTGCTACTCCTCCATCAAAATATGCTATCCATTAAAGGAAAAAAGCAAATGACAATTCAAATGGGAAGCGCAACAACAAACGTTGTTCGTGCTCTTGGGAGCATTTAGCGCAACTATTATAAGCCACGCCCGCTTCCTACTTCCTTTCGCTGCCATTAACAATGAAAGCGAAAACTGTAAAGTAAATGAAAACGAAAATAAACTGAGCTCAGCTCAGCGTCGGCGACATCAAAGTGAGTAGGAAGTAAGTTAAGTTAAGTTAGTTCCTTGGCAACAGGAGTCGCTTTCACTTTTATTGCCACTAAGTTGCTCGCTGTGTCCTTTGATAATTGCAACCCAACCAGGGACAACAGCAGCAGCAGCAACAGCTATACAACAAAGAAGTAGAAGAAGCCAGTTTAGGTTTTTTTTCTGACTTGCGCTTTGTTTATTTTTGGTTGGTCCCCTCCCTTGCTGCCCTTTAGTAACAAAGCGCACACCCCCCTTGAGGTTTTGTCACTAGAAAAAATATATGCGACATAAAAGTAAAACGTAGGAGAAAAATCGCTAAGCGTTTTGAAATTATATCCTTGGTGGGCGAAGAGTAGCTGGGGGCGGGGAAACGGTAAAAGGTTACAGATTGTTGCTAGTTTTTCTTTTCAACGAATTCTGCGAATTCATTTCTTACTGTCGTATTTTTTATTCATTGATTTTTAAGGGAAACATTTTATAAACGTTGCTTTAAATCTTTTTATGAATTGCAAAAATGAAACATATGGCAATTCTGTTCTAATCCAACGGTATTTAGCTGTTATCTTGAGCCATATGGCAAGTCTCTTTCAATGCAACCGTACTTCCCGTTATCTTTTGGCCATATGGTAACGCTTTTATCTCTTAACCATAGTTTCCACTTCATGAATCGTGCCATTCATTCAATTTTTCAACAATTGCGCTCTCCATTAGCCAATAATTTAACAGCCCTAACACACACACACACGCACACACTCTCAGAGAGAAAGGGAGTCCACTTTGGGTGCCTGCGTATTCACGCCCATTCACAATTAAATGCAATTTACGCTGCGAAACAAAGAGAAAAGAAACTACTAAAAGCAAACTAACACAAAGCGAATGGACGATGGTCAACGAAGCAGAGGAGCATAGGGGGGGAGGGAGGAAATATGGAGAGATTGTGCTGGGGAGTTAGCTGAAAATAGTTACGGATAGTTGGCTAACTCTGCTTAAAGCTGGGCTACAGAGGACGAGGGATAATTCAAGGCAGGGCAAGGCAATTTACGTTCACATTTTTCTTGTTGTTCTTGCTGTTGCGCACAGTTGAGATTTATTACCAACTTCCTGTCCGAGACGGAAACTACTCATTAGCCATTAAAAATGATTATGCGCAAACATTATTCACTGCGGCTTTGCTCTTTGTCTAAGCCACAGACATGCAGCTCTGCGCTCCTTCTCGCATTTCGCCTTTAACTTAACAATCCAATCCAATCCGGGAAAGAGTGGGCGAGGCACATTCCCTTCGCTCTTTGGCATGTCAGCCAACCTCATTATAAACTAACATATGTGTGCGTGTGCGTGTGTGCGTTTACATCAGTTTATGGTCCGACATGTTTGAATTGCGAATGAGAAATTGATGGGCACTCAATCAAAGTGCTGCTGCCTGAACTTGAGGCTCTCTTGTTTGTCTCGTTGTTGTTGTTTGAGTTGGGTTGTTGAGGGGTGTTAATGTGGGTCCCCAGAGAAAGCAACTTCATCTTCCTTCTCCCCCCCACATAAAGGGCGAAACAATTTTGAAAGGCATGTGCTTTAGACTAGCAATAAAAAAGCGACATGTACTGCATACCGATACTTAAATGCTTTCGCAAATCTCACTTAGTTATTGCTTTAAGCAGAGCTTGTAAATTCCTTTAAATTGAACAAGGAAACGAGAAAACCTAAACACAAATTCTTCAATATCTAATAAATCTATTCGCTTCTTAAGAGCTTGTCGATTTCCATAGATTTACTCAAAAAAGAAAAGAGAAAGAAAGGTCATCAAACTACAAAAAATCACGCACATCCCATAAGTCAAGCCTCATAGACTTTGGCATTAACTTTTCTCTCGGGCTAATAAAAAAAAAAAAAACGTAAAGTAAAATAAAATACGGAAATGATATTTGATTATCCCATCGGATTAGGGGCAATCAACCCAACAGATGAGGTAGCTGCACTGCACACAGGAAGGAAAGCGAAGGTAGATAAAATCCCTGCCGTGTCCTGCCCCTCCCCTCGCCGCATCTTCCACTCCTTGCTAACCGCCTGTCTTATGTTTGCCTGTGTGAGTTTTGTAATTTTTAAAGCATACATCAAGGCTGGGCATATTTAACTACCGCTTGCAGACACGTGCGAGACGTGTGTGTGTGTGTGTGTGTTGTATATTAAAGGCTCAGCTTATTTTTCCTTAAAGATAGGTCCGAACTTACCGAAGTCATAACTCCCTCAAAACTCAACCGATTATCGATTTTCACTCGAAATTCCCGAAAAAAATCAACTTGAGGATAGGTCCGAACTTTCCGAAGTCATAACTCCCTCAAAACTCAACCGATTATCAAATGCAAAACCTTATAAGTCATGGCTTGATATCTATATTCATACTGAGTTTCCAGTTTACAGCATGATTTTCACTGGATATTCATGGCTTGTGCTTTAAGCTAAGTTGTCGTAGTCTCTATCCAAATTGAAGGCAATTGCTTTTAATTAGTTTTTTTAGGGGCCGTGTGCCATGAAGTCGTCTAGCAAATTGATTTTCAGGTTAAATGGCTTGACAGAAACATGAAGAGGCCAAAACAGCTCTGTTGCACACGACGACCAACGAAGTTGTTTGCAGTAATATGTTTAAAAGGCAGGCAGCACAGCAGCAACAACAATCACACGCACTCAATTAAATGCGCATTAAAAAAGCATTTGGTATCGTATCGTCTGGTGTGATAGGAGGAGAGGAGAGGCATTGAATGAATGGGACCATTGGGAATTGGGGATGATTTGGGGGCAACTCCTGGGCCTCGAGCGCAACTATTGCAGCCGATATTTGCCAAGCCTATTGTTCCCAATGTTGTTGATGTTGTTGCCACCAAGCGCGTGAGCAATTAAATCAAACGGCAGCAGACGCCACGCCACATTGAGCAGCAAAACAAAAGCCACACAACACAATACAGGGTAGCATAGGGTATAATGAGCTTTGAGGAATGTGTCGAATGTCTCGTAGATGTTTCTCTTGAAAGAACCAAAAGACAACACGCTTTATACTATACTATACTATTTTAAATATACTAAGAAGTAGAAAGTAAAGAGTATCTATTAGTATACCCTTTGCTTGTGTTTAGAACACCATGCATTGTTTGTAATTGAAGCCACATACGCATGAAAGTATCTATTAGGGGTATTCTCCGGGTGAAAAAGGTTCTCTGGTGGGTCAGCTGGTGTTGGTTGTTGGGGGTGGGGGTGGGGACAAGCACAGCATAGCTCATTAGGCACGCACCAAATGTTTGTCGCTGGCAATGGAAACTTGCCCCAACTCGCCTCGCCTCGCTTCAGCTCGCAGATGACCAATGGCCAGTGAGCCATGAAGCGAAGGAGTGAGACAGAAAAAGTTGTTGGGGGGGAGGCCAATAGCGAACGCTCTTTGATTTGTGAGTGAATCCTGGCGCCTGTTTTGGTTGTCCATATAAATCCGTATGGCCCATGCCACACACTCCAACCTCCTTCTCCCTCATATCATAAATGCCTTTTGTTTTAGATGCTTTGGGGATTTATTTGGCAGTCCTATCTGCGCGCTTTCTGCCTCACTGATTTATAGTCTATATTTATTTCGATTTTTATATATAGAATATAAAAGCAATTTTATTTGTTTGGGATTTTTATGATTTCTGGCCAGAGAGTTGCTCGCGTGTCTGGCTTGTTTTTTTTGGGTTGGTGAGAGGGAGGGAGGAGGGTAGGGTGGTGGGGTTCACCTTTCATTCGATAAGCCTCATTTAGTTTTCATTCACTGCTGCGCTCTTGTTATTGTTCTTGTTTTATATTCGTTATTCCGTATTCCGTACTCATTCGCATTCATGTTTCATTCAAGCGTATGCGTAACGTTATACATCCGTTAATATATATATAGATATATGCGTATGTGTATATATTGGGCTTTAACTTTCAGCTGCGTTTGGGTGATAAAGTTCGCTTCAATTTTATATCGCCATCAACATGAAAAACTATAATCTGTTTGCCTTGTTCTTTTGGGGTGGAATGTTCCTTTGTTTAATTTCAATTATTTACTGCTTAATTATGTGCAAATTGGTTTTATTTTATGCGCTCAATAAGCGTAAGCTGCAAATTAAACAATGCCTATTTTATGGGCCAACAGAGATAATAAACCCAAATAAAAAACTTAACAAAATTTGATGCAAGGCAAACAAAAATTATTCAAAGTTATAAATTTATTTTTGATTTAACATTTTCTCAAATAGTTAGCTGTGAGTCGACTTTTCCATCGGATACTTCTGAGTCAAATAAAAATGTCTTCTTGCCAAAATATTGCGGCAACTTGACTTGATTGCCATTGTTGTTGTTGTTGTTGCTGCTGGCAACAAACAGCAGCAAGCAACAAACAATTTGCCTGTCACTTTCAAGTGGAAAAACTGGCCCAAGACCATAACAACACACACACAAAAAGACACAACCCGGCAATTATTTGGCCAAACAAAAAAAATGCCTGCCAGCCGACATGTTGGGTAATTTTCTTAAGCTGCTGCAACAAATAAATCAAAAAACAGAAACAAAAATGACATTCGTGTGAGCGCATTTTTTATGCACACACAGCTTTAAATATTGAACCAAATTGAAGGCATTTAAAACGGCGTTTGTTCATTATTTTTGTTTTTTTTAAACTGTTTTTTTGCTTGCCAATTTTGGTTGCAGGTGCAAAAACACGTTTTCACTTATTGAGTTCAATGCCTCACAGCAGCAGCAGCATGAACAGAAAATTCAATTGCCAAGCTAGCTAACGGGCCAAGTTAACTAACCAAGCAGCTAACCAACCAACTAACCAACCAACCAAGCTGGCTGTAGACTTTTCACTTTCACCGTTGTAATTATTTTGCACTCGAATCGGCTAATTAACTTTATGATGAGGCGTTTGCTGTGCAATAAAGGTGCCAAATAATTATTTGAAAATATAATCGATGGCTTTAAAACATAGTTTATATACAAATACGTACTTTGTTTAAGCCCATTTAATTTACGTAATCACGCTCCCTAAACTGTCAAGCATTTTAAGTGTAGTATCGTGTCAGCTTTTAAGCCCGTTAGCTGTCAAACTATATGACATTAAATAAGCTTAACTCTGCGCTATTGTTAGCTATGTGAGAGAGGATAGATACCCTGTCGACATATATTCATTATTCAATTGCCATTAAAAATCATTTGCTTCTAGTCTAAATGCTTTCTGGCTTGCTGGTAATTTTATTTTGTTCATTTGTCACGTACGAGCAGCGAAAAAAATATTTATTCAATTGAACAGGAAACCAGCTCACAGAGTTCGCACAATGGACAGCAAATTACACAACCTTATTCAATTTAATTTGAAAAAAAAATTCAATTGAATACAAAAAATTGCTAAGGTCAAAAACGACACACATGCTAGGGATCAACAGGGCAGGGCCATTCGCAGGGGTTAGGTTAAAAAGGTTGCAAGGTGAGAACGAGCACGAACACGAACACTGCAAGAAAATTCAATCAAATGTGTGTGTGTGTGTGTGTGTGTGTGTGTGTGTGTGTGTGTGTGTGGCAGTGACAGGTCAAACACTTGAAGCGGCGAACGAGTGTGCTTCGAGTGTTTGTGAATGAAATGAAATGAATTGGGTGTTGACGTGAACGAAGATAATTGCATTTATTTACATTTACTGCGACTGCGACACAAATTGCGGGTGACAAATGCAACTGACAACGAGTTGAGGCAACACTCTGTTGCAACTACGAACTCTCGCTTCGTGGCTTAACAAATGAAATTAAAAATGAAACGTAAATCCCTTTCATTCACTCTTTTTGTGCAGATCAAGTTCTTGAAGACTAAGGAGGGCACCGCCATGGTACAAATGGGCGATTCGGTTGCCGTTGAACGTTGCGTGCAACATTTGAATAACATTCCCGTTGGCACTGGCGGCAAAATACAGATCGCATTCTCAAAGCAAAACTTCCTATCGGAGGTGATCAATCCATTCTTGCTGCCGGATCATACACCCAGCTTCAAGGAGTACACTGGCTCCAAAAACAATCGTTTCCTATCACCGGCCCAGGCCAGTAAGAATCGCATTCAACCACCGAGCAAAGTAAGTACAACTCAATCAATCACTATACTCAATGATTTTAAACGGTTTTCTTTCTACGTTTTTTCGTTAAGATCTTGCACTTCTTTAACACACCGCCCGGTCTTACCGAGGATCAGCTCATTGGCATATTCAATATCAAGGAAGTGCCAGCAACATCTGTGCGTCTATTCCCCTTGAAGACGGAACGTTCGTCGTCGGGTCTGATCGAGTTCTCCAACATTTCGCAGGCCGTGCTCGCCATCATGAAGTGCAACCATCTGCCTATTGAGGGTAAAGGTGAGATAGTACTGTGTTTAAGTGTTTCGAAAAAAAAGCTAAATGAAAAATGCTAAAAGTTGGCTCAAATTTGTTGTCCACCATATGTGGACGAAGTAAAAATTTAAATTTCAAAAAAAAAGTTACACAAAATTTTCGCATAAAAAAATAAAGAAAACCACCACCACCACCATCCCATCACACCACACCACCATCACCATCACCATAACCACCATTACCACCATAACCATCAAACCCCTAAGCCCAGGCAAGTAGTAGGCAATAGGCTAAAGTTTAAATGCTATTTTCGCAATGGCCTTTTTGACTTTTGCATGCTGCCTGCTGCCACACCAAACAAACACAAACATCCTAACCAACCACCCAAAAAAACCAGTTCTTCTACGCCCATTCCACAGGACTCGCGCTTAAACTTTTCGACTTTCAGTTGTTGTTGCGCCGAAAGTTTTTTAGTTATGGGTCGCGATGAAAATTTTAATTTCGGTAATTAAGATAAAAAATTTCGGTAGCGCCAGTTATTTTATAGGCCAACAGCGAGCCCCAACTCTACTCAACATTAGCTATTATAACATTTACCAAGCACACTTCTCGACGCATTCAACTTTGCCCATAAATACTTTAAAACATTTTCCCCGGGTCACAATTATTACGATTATTATTTTCATGTTTACATTTCGGTTTTGAGCCCCCATTTCTAACGCTATTTGTTGTGTGCCTCTCCTAAAAAGGTTTCATAAAATAATCAACATTCGATTTCCAGTTGATTGACTTGATTGTTGACATTCATGTACGTATTTTTGACACACATTTATTTCTCACAGGATGCCGCTGTCATTGCCAAAGTCCTTGTTATGCGAAACGCTTTTGATTGCTTATAAATGCAACACATTACATGAATTGTGTATGCGATACAGTTGCGTTCGTGTTGTTAGATACAGTAAACGGATTTGAGTTGAGAATATATACTTGTTGATTTTGCAAACAATGTTTATCTTTAATCTAAAAACATTTTCAATTCGAAATAAATACAATTTCCATTACATTCAATATGTTGTCAACAATTCGTTCAGTTAACCCAGTTGCCTGCAGCGAGCTGTACTTTGATATCTATCTAGTGCAATCTGTGCCTGTTTCGAATAATTTTGCATGCTTCACTGTGGCATTGGCATGCCTTTTTAATACAGCTGCAGCAGCTGCAGCAGCATCAGTGCCATCGAGAGTGCTTTGTGCATATCACCTATTCTCATGCTTACAGCACACGGATGATATTCATTCTCTCGCTTTCTCTGTTTGCACCTTGCGTAAAAATCTTTTATGCAAATAGCTGTGTGTGTTTGTGTGTGCAGCACACGGCGAAAGACTTAAGGACGAGAATTGCTTTTTACTACGTGCGTGTGAATATATATTTTGTCAATATTTTGGTGGGTGTTGTTTTGCATATATGTTGTTGTTGGTCCCTGTGTTGCTGTGCTGCATCGAGTGCTCGCCCGAGTGCACGGTAAATAGTAATTAAAAATGTAAGCAATGCAAATACACTCCCCCAACATGGCGTATTTCTACACACACACACACACACACACGCACTGGCATGTACATGCCTGAAGATAGAAACGTGCAAACAGATTTCGTTGCATACTTTCAGGCTGTAGAATTATGCATCTAGCAAATATTTTTGCCGCACGCTCGCTGCTCTCACATTTACACATCTGTGTGTGTGTGTGTGCTCTTTGCGCTTTGATGGTTGGCACTTTTTACATTTGAATGATTTTGATTGCATATTGAGGCCGCCGCAGAGTATTTTTATGATGCGGGGCTGCGGCCGCATTTAATTGGCACATAAAATGCGGTTTGGTTTTTGTTTTCGGTTGCCTTGAAAAGCCGTAAAAGGGGTCTAGATACCCTGTAGGACCAAAGAAAAATGCTTATTAAGCTAAAGAAGTATTTTCCAGTATTCTTTTTGATTAGGCCATTAATGATTTTAATTATGGGTTTTTGGGGTCATAAAAAGAACTTCTTTCCTGATTGCGCAACAAAGTGGAAATTAAATGGCTATTTACCAAATTCCTTCATCCCATTTCAAACTCTCCTTCTACCCCCATCGATTTTCCCCCCTTCCCCATTATCATCACCCTATAATCACGAAACTCTGCGAAAAGCAAATAACTTGATTCAGATATACAACACTTATACACATTACTACTACAACAAAACAAACATTTATTTGGCAACGAAGGAACCCCATTGATTCTATAACTATGCATATTTCTTTCTCTCATTTACAACAACCAAACAACAACAATCATATATTTAGGCACCAAATTTCCATTCATCATGAAGCTGTGCTTCTCATCCTCAAAGAGCATGAATGGTGCGTGGAATAATGCTGCAAATGAGGGCATGATCGAGAAGGAGAACGATGGCGATGTCAAGACGGAGATCTACAATTGAGATTTGATTACCATTGTGTAAGCGCAGCGAACAACAACAACAACAACAAAAACAAAGCTATGCAAACACAAAATCCAACAACATCAACTATAACTACAACTACAACAGGGAGAAAGCATATGGAAGACGATGAATGCAGAAATTAAAACAAAAACGTAAACACATCGGCAAACAATGATGGGGACAAACAACAACAGCAAGTGAAATCTGATGATTGACTTCACACATGAAACACACTAAATTTAAAATCTATATATATTAAATTAATACAATTGAGACACACGAAAAATCTTACGCAAACGCATGTAAACTTTTCAACGCGCGCCATTTACTTGAAAATTCAAAAAAAAAAACAAAAATACTTTAAAAATCACACTTAAACATAATCAAGAGACACACACAGACATACATTCTCGTACAAAATGGCGGCGTTTAAAAGCCAAGAATAACATACACACACACACGTACAGACATTTACATGCGTTTGCGTCCCAAAGCATTAACAAAAATAAGTGCATGGAAATTATGGACGAATAGCAAAAAGAATTAGGTTAAAAAATTGTTTAGTTGCATTCAAAAATAACTAAAAGAACACCAAAACAAACAAACAAACAAACAAAAAACATTGTTAATATTGTTTTTTCTTGCTTTAATTATTTTTTGTAAAGTTTCTCGTGTGTTGTGTGTTGCACTTGATGAAAATTAAAAAATAAAAACGAAACTAAAATTGTAAACAATGTAATATGCAACTAATATTTATAAAATAAAACAACAACATTAATAATAATAAAACACACAAACGCAAAAAAAGCAAAAAACAAAACAAATCAACTGACTTTCAACTACATACATACATATATATACATACATATATATATCTATATATAAATATATATATACATAAATATTTTAGTTAATTATTATATCATTTACTTAGACTTATATACAATATGGGAAAAAACAAATGCAACAACAAACAAAATTTCTTTGGACAATATTTCGACAAGTATTCACGTGTGAGACAAAAAATCTGATGCTAAAAAAAAACTTTAAAAAATATTTATTGAATCTAAAAAAAAGGGGAAAAATCTATAAAAACTAAAACAAAAACAAAAATTATGCGAGAGCGCAAAACGTGTAAAATTAAACCAAAAATTTAGCAATTTTAAATCAAATTTATTAATTTTAGTTTAACGCAAATTTCAGCAAAATTTTCAAAAAGAAAAACAACAAGAAAAACAAAAACTTGCACAAGCCAATGTTTTTTTTTTTGTATTTTTCTTGTAGTTTTATTATAATTTTTTTAAATTTAATTATTAACAAAACAAAAACGACAAAAAGACAAAAGAACATTAACATAATTTTTGTGCTTAATTTACAAAAACGAAAAAAAAAAATACAAAAAAGGTTTAAACAAAAGGCATAAATTTATTATGTATGAGCTGTATATGTATTTAAAATAAATATTTAACTATAATTTTACACTAAATGTAAAAAGCGACAACAACAACTAAAAACAAAACAAAATAATAATAACAGAAAAACAAAAACAAAAACAATTTAAAGCATATTCAATTTATATAAATTATATAATTATAAGTGCAGAGCGACATTGAGACACAGACAGGCATAAATACATACATACATACAAGTACACATAAATACATTAAATGGAAAACGAAAAACAAATATTTTTGAGGCGTTTTAAGCTTAGGAAGAAAGAGCCAAACATTTCAAGAACTCCAAGTAAATTAAATTGGCGTGACGCATATAAAAAAAAAAAGTAATTAAAAATAATTTAAAGTTAAAAATATCAGCAATAAAAGCAACAGTAACAACCATATCAAAGGCGTATGTTAGATTAACTAAAAACATAAAAACAAAACATGAAAAATAAATTTCATATAATTTGTAAGCTAAAAACTGCAGCTAGCTATAAACAATTTTATTTCTTAACAATGCAAATCAACGAATACTATATGCTATATAGAAACCCGTTAAACGAATTTTTCATATTTCTCGTACCATATCTTTTTGCTTAATACTATATGTGCAATTATTGCTTTAACACTTCATTCTACTACTATTTTATTTATTTTGCAATATTTTTTTTCTTTCTCATTTTATTTCGTTTTCGTCATTCGTTCTACATGTCTCTTAGTTCTTATGTAAATTTGTTGTAAATCGTATAAATTGTAAAATATTTTTTTATCTAATTAAGTATAATTGTACTTAATTTAATGCAATTAATGATTTACTATATACTATATATATGTGGACAGAGCAGAAGCTGAGCAAAATCTCGTTTTAATTAAATCATACAATTTATTTTCTTAATAAGAACTTAAAGCAACAACGATCTTGAAGCTCCTAATTAGTGCATAAATAAACAAAATAAATAATAATAATAATACAACTTGGTAGCTATATATAATTTATACATACATACATACATACTATATAAAATCGAAACATCAAATCATAATATGGAATTTTAAATGTTAATCCATTCATTACACAACATTTTACAATTTTATTTTATATTTTTTTGTATGAGTTGAACACAGAGAGAAACAAACAAAAAACAACAGCATATATTTATATATAGATCTATATATATATAAATGAATAATTTGTTTTATTTAATATTTAAATTTTGTTGTTATTTTTTAAACGCGTTTATTGTGTGCCCAAAAGTTTGTAATATGCGCGCTCGATTTTTTTGATATAAATATATATATATATATAAATATGTATATGTAAAATTATTTTTTCTGTTTTTATCTTTGGTTTAGATTTCTCTTTCCCCCCCATGAAGATATGTTTTCCGAGGAATTGAATCATGACAAATAATTTTGCTTAAAGCGACAGAAACTTTTTTCTCTTCTCTCGCAAGCAGAGCCAGACATCCTAGCAACGGATCCTTTTTTGAGTTTATTGTTTTGTTTTTTGTAATAATAAAATGAAATAAAAAAGTAAAAGAACTATACCAAAATGTATGCCAAATTGTTAAAGCGTGAAAATTCCTGAATTTTGAACATATCGAAATTTATAAGCGGCTTAAGTTAAACGATTTTACAATTTCGAAATTAAAGTAATCAGAATACTTTAACCGAATAAACAAAAACTAAACCAATAACTGCTAAAAAGAAAACATAATCCATTGTTAAGAACAAAACAAAAATCAAGCGAAAATAAATTATAAACGCTCCGCAAGAATTGTATGTAATATTTAATATGCAATGCTAGATCTAAGCGATGTTTAAACTAAGTTTAGAGTGTGGAACCCTTAAAAAAAAAAACAAAAACTAACTAACATAAATACTAGCCAAATTATTTTGATTTCATTTCTTGCCTGTTTTTACACATTCGCGAAATTATTAGCCAAAAGCCAACTTTAACTTCTTATTTGAATTGGAAATCAAACTAATGAAAATCTAGACAAATTTCGTTATAAAAAAAAAAAAGATTTATTATGTTAAAGGTTGTCAGCAATTTGAATTTGTGTTTAATGCAAAAATATTGCTTCTTGGTTCGCAGTTTTCTTTTCTTTCTTGTTTCGTTCGCCCATATTTTTATTGCCGCGTAGTTTTCAACTCTAAAAATAAAATGCGCATGGGGCACAAGGTAGGTGCTGTTTATGAATCATCCCAGAGATATTGCCAACCCGAGTATTATCTGTCTTCCTCTTGTTCTGTTGTGACTCAGATATATGCTCGAAACGGTTTTACTTAGTTCTTGTAATTCGCAATTCACACCAATTACACAACAACAACAACAACAAAAATATATATGGACCAGTTTGTTCAACATCATTGAATTGACAACCACCAAACAAATAAAACAAAAGACAAAAAAGTTATATACATAATATAAATTGATGAAACCGTCCAAAAAACAAAAAAAATGGAAGAAACAGCAACAACAACAACAACAAACAACAACAACAACACCAAAACATCATTACACAACGAGTTGAAAACTGCTTTTCCAAAAACATATGAAACCTCTAACAAATCGCTTTTCGATGTTCTATTTGTTTCGACACTTTTTGATATATCTTTCGATACCATGCTGCTTACACGAGTTACAACTACAAAGCCTAACCTAAACACATTTGAATTGCTAAAAAAAAAACGTATATATATACATTTTTCTAAGAATGAGACTTTTTACTTGCTAAAAACAACATTTTTCTATTATAATTTGGTTTTTTCCAGCAAAACAAAACAAAAACAAAACCAACAACTTTGTACACCGAAACGAATTCATAATAATCTATATGATAAAAAAATGCATATGAGAAAGTAATCCAAAAAAAACAAAACAAAAAAGAAATACAAGAGACGAATAAGCTACATATGAGAAATGCATTAAAAAAGATAGATACAACCTAGAACTATATTCTTATAGGCTTATAGTTTATACCTAACATACACACTTACATACTTACACAAACAAGTACTTACATATATATATATATATAACATATTTACATATAAACTATATACATAAACACACTCACACGATATATATATATATTTGACATATATGTACATATTGATACACACATATATATATATATAGTTTTTAATAAGAAGAAGCAGCAAGCGTGTCAATTTTAAAATGCAAGCAAACAAAGAATCTTATCAAAAACAAAATTAGACAAAACAAAATCGAATTCGCTTTTTGGCATATGATAATGATAATGATGAGGAATAAGAAGAGAAGGAATAGAACATAACCAAAAAACTTAAAACATAATTACACCACAAATTACACCACAATCTACACCACAGACACGACAAACAAACAAACAAACATGACACACAGACACACACTCACGACAGACAGCAAACGGAAAGGACGAAAAAGTTTTAAAGCTTAGATGAAAAGAAATGAAGAAGTTGAAAGAAATAATGGACAACTGCATAGTGTAGTCGTAACGCGTAATTACTGGTGATAATTTTGCAAAAAATCTTTAAAATACAAAACGTATATAATTAAACGAAATATTACAAATAATAATCGTATATCTTAGCAAGCTATGAATTTTTGAAATCCCCCAAAAACACAAAAACAAAACATAACAAACTCCCACAATAGATGTCTATACTTAAATTTTACCCGAGTTATACATATACATACATATATACTACTATGTAACATACATGCATACATACATACTTACATACATATATACATACATACATACATACATACATACTAAACATACATTCCTAATTGTCTCTTAGTGTTTAACGGAAGATTATGAGTATGAGAATTCTTTCAGTGTTTTATATAGCAAACAGTTTTAAGTATTGCAAACCATAAATGCTAAATGTGTGCACACAAAACTAACCCAAGGCACACACACAAACGTAGGCGGTGTGCATACGATTTTGAACATCTGGGACTTGTTTGTTTGCGAATAATTTATTGGTTCCATTTTAATCGCAAGCAATTTCTCAATGTGTGTATTTTGTTTGGGTTAGAAACTATTGCCTACATTTAGGGGCTCCAAATAATTGTTTGCATAGCTCCTGCATCGATTTTGAAAACTTAG
This sequence comes from Scaptomyza reducta, assembly GCA_035044485.1. Taxonomy (NCBI): domain Eukaryota; kingdom Metazoa; phylum Arthropoda; class Insecta; order Diptera; family Drosophilidae; genus Scaptomyza; species Scaptomyza reducta. The sequence goes on along the minus strand of JAWNNV010001104.1, from coordinate 59,445 downwards.
TTAGGCATCGATAGATAAGTATCGATACTTTTACAGTTTGCTACATTAAGGGTCTCTCTTCACCCAAAGCTCACTTCCAATGTTTGATCTCTAAAATGGAACAAAACAGAAGGTAGACCCTTTGATTTATGTGTGACATCGATTGGTTGTAATCTTAATGATATAGACAGAGAGAGAGAGCTAGCAAGATATAGAAAGAGAGAGAACGGGAAAGTTGTTTAATTTGGCGTGTGCAATAAATATGTTTAGTTCAAATAATAACACAAAATTCTTCTAATTAATGGTAATAAATAGAAATGTTAATATGCAATTTAGTTGAATTTGCGTTGAACGTTTTAGTTTAGTTAATATACTATATATAATTTTAGATTCGATTGTATAATGTGTGGCGGAAATAGTTATTATTATTTGTACACATATATACACACACACACACATACATACATAGCCACTTGTTAAACTTATCCACCGAATAAAAAAACAATCTCATTAACTAAATTTAATTAAATTAAATTTTAAAAACAACAAAAACAAAACAAAAAGCGAAACGAAATACAAAAACTGACAAAACTATTTCCGCTCGCTTAAGATTTGTTTGATTGATTAGTTTTCTTCACACACACACACACACACACACAAACAGAAACAGAAAGAATTGTGTAGTAGTACTATAAATAATATTATCTATTCTAATATATGCCGCAAATGTCGAACAACAAGAACATCGTAGCAACAAATTTAAATTGAATTTTCTAAGTGTTTAGTCGAAAATGCGTAAATGTAATTTATTTAGGAAAACACCAAAAACAAAAAAAAACACTTAATATATACTTACACACTATATACTTAATACACACACAAAACAATACATACATGCATACACATACAGTCATACATAAGAAGCCTACACAAATGAACACATAATCCAAAACTACTAACAACTTTTTGATAACAATATTTTCCAACAATATTTCGAAAAACACGTTTCTGCATCTCGTATACATACATACAAACACACACACACCCACACTTAAATACAAACAAACACATATTTATAGCATTCATTCCAAATATATATCAAGCAAAAGAAAAAATCAGAATAAACTAGCTCCCTAAAGATATGCTACAGAAAATTTGTTTAAACACAAGCACACACACACACACAATAACACACGTACACCTATACAGTCACATACAATATGACAAATTATAAACAATTATTAAAAAACTACTATTTATTAAATGTTGTTAGCATTTCAAAAACAAAAAAAAACCAAGCAAAAAAAAGAAAACAAATATAAAACTGTAGTGCAAAACAAAAACGAAAATTGTAAGCAAAACTTTCAAAACAAAATAAAAAAAAAAAAACTTATTTAAACTTAAGCGCAAATACAGTAAAATACGAAAAACCATTTAAGATACTTTCGATGCAAGCGAAATATCTTCAAAAATAAACATTAAAGCAAACAACCACAACATAAAACACCAACAACAAACAAATACAACAAACAATACATAACACATAATTCTTTGATCTTGAGCGAAAACAAATAAATGAAATACTTAAACTTATACACAAAAAAGAAAAACTCAAAAGAAAACTTTGTTTTATTTCCTCAAATAAAAACCCAAAAAATGTTTCTTTTACTCAACTTTTCTAACTCACAATAAAAGCTCACCTATACGTTTTATCATATTTACAGTTAACAATATAAAAAATGCAGTACAACAACAACAACAACACTACAACATCCAAAGTACAGTTAGTGGCCGCATAACAACAACAACAACAAGCACCACAGTCAAAACCACCAAAATGTCCAATAAAAACAATCTTCAACAACAACAACAACAAAAAACAACAACAACAACAACAACTACAGCTACAACAACAACAACTACAACAACCACCACCTCCATTACAAGAACTAGAACCAAGTGTAAAATATATATATAGTATATAGCTACAGAATTATAACTATTTGATTCCATTTATACTCGATTCTTATCGCTAGTCGTAACTTTTCATTAATTTTAAGTGCTTGCTGCATGCGGTAAGTGAATCCAGTAGTTAACCACTATAAGAAATAACGATTATTATCGATAACTATCAATTTTAGTGCAAAAAACTTCCAAAACCGCGTGTTTCAGCTGATTTGATCCAATCGTATATATTTATTTTTGTCACTACATTCAAATCAAAGCCAATTATACAAATATTTGAATAATTAAAATCATTCGACATTCGCATCAAGCGCTTCGGGGGTTATAGCTGGTAATCAATAGAGCGCATTCAATGGTAAAATCTAATTAATTTATAATCGATTTTATTTGGGAGGGTGGCCAAGTAACGACATATTTACCCACATGAAAACAAATTGAAGGCCTCGACAATTTAATTTGGTTCACGCACAAAAGCTAATAAGCAAACAAACAAGTCAACAATAATAATAATGAGATGAACAATGAGATGGAAAATTAAGTTTAGACGACTAAGAGTTACCACGTACATCAAAGAAGAATGTCGTTGGGCATTTGTGAAACATTTTGAAAAGTAGAAACTTTAATGAACATTTTGCTTTACATTTCAATGCACAATTTTGTAATGAAAAAAAAACCAAAACTCTTTCGCTTTAGCTCGAAAAGTTTCCGCAAGTTTTTCGATTCGTTTTGTTTTAGTTCGTTCGTCAAAATTTCTGACGCTTGAATGCGCTTCTTCTTTATTTTTTGAATTGCATTTAATATTGTTTAATTAAGGCTTGGCCCTTAAGACCTCTGGCCAAAAACTTGTATCCAAAAAACCAGCTGGTTGCCCAATCAAAACCAAAAAGGGTTCAATTTGCTCAATTTATCAACTGTCTGTTTGTTTGCCTGTGTGAGATACGTATGTGTGTGTGCTTAGGGTTGCCACAAAGTCCACAAAAAGGCAGCCTTCATTTAGGCTAAGCCCTGTCTGGCTCAATAAATAATTGAGTTAAGCTTAAGTTTTATGTAAAGTAGCATTGCATACATATACCGTTAGTGTAATCCTTTTGTCCATTATTTCATTTGCGAACGCAGAACGCAAAAACCGATCCACCGACTAGCATAAATATTCCATTTCAAATGCATGCCACTTGCCTCAAGGCGGCCGGATAGGTGGAGGGGGTTGTGGCTAAAGGTTTATCCCTCCCTGAGTTGTGTTATTTGCTTGTCATTCCCACCCCACCATTTTCAGTTTTCCTACTCTTTTCTGTCCAGCAAGTATTTATCTTTGTTCCATTTTATTTATTTTTTGTCCTGTTTCAGTTTATTTGCAGCCACAAACACAATGGCACAATGGCTGTGTTATTTTCTTATTTATTCACTGGCTTTATCCATGCTTAGCTTAGTCACATATCCATATATATATGTATATATATATATATATATATATATGTTTTCTATCTTTATTTTAGTTGTAGTCCTTTTTATAGTTGGCGTTAAATTACATGTCGTGTGTGTCCAACTCGTTGACCATGGATTGATGGCAGTTACTAAAACTAAAGCTAGAGAAAAGACACTGAAAAATTCAATTCTAAGCGAGACTAAAATTGATTTGCAAGTTGTTGTCATTACGTAATTGGTTGTAATAGCTAGATTCCTTGGTTATTCCATCCGAAATGAATTTCCAGCAAGAGCCTATTTAAGAATCCTACGAATATCTTGATATAACCTTTTCAACTTTAACTAAACTTTGAGATTTTTCGATAATTTTGCTTGCGAAAACCAGGAAACAAGTGAAGGGACCAAATTTCAGTTGCTTAAATATACAAAATGTATATTTTTTAAACTTATTTTATTCTATCTGTGCTCTTTGCTCACTGAAAACATTTATAATTTAGCTTTTTAGCAATTTTGTTGCTCGACATAATAATATTAAATATATAATACGAACAAATTTTACATATAGCCTTGGTATAAAACATATAAATTTCAGAACTTACTTTACTGAAAATAATAATAACAATCTTCCACACGAAGAAATGCGTCAAATTGTAAATATATATATAAACCAATGAAAAAAATATAAAGATCTTGTAAAACTACAAAGAATCCATGTAAATTAAAACACGAGAAATATTTGCAATTACTTATTAGAATATAAGATGAAGAAAGAATCTATGTAAATTGAAACACGAGAAGATTTGCGATAATTATATTAGAAGATAAGAACAGAAAAAGAATTTTGATTTTCCTTAGCTTTTTTTGTATTTGTTTTGTATTTTTATAAATGTGTTGCCATAAGAATTAAAAGATATATTGAAAAAACATTTAACGTTAAGCAAATTGTATTGAAAACATAAAATGGGTACAATAATTTACAAAAGAAGTAGAAGAAGATGCAGAGAAGATGTTGCAAGGTCCAGTTAGGAGGTGAAGTACGAAAAGGTTCAACAATTTTGCTCATAGATACAATTGCTTTAATAGTATGTGTGGTTAACTAGTTTTCTTTCTCATTAGGCTAATGTTAGAGGTTAGTACTTAAAGCATTAATAAATAAATAACAAAAACAACAACAATAAATTACACCAATTAAATGTAAACGCACTTCAATTATTAAACTTAGACTTAGTGTCAATTGTCTTTCAATATTTTTGGTCGAAAGTAGAACAAACAAAAACTGCACAATAATCAATTATATATAGTAAGTATATATATATATATATATATATATATATATATGCATAGTGAATAAATGCACAATAATCAATATATTTATCATTTACAAAACAAATTCGGATTAATTAATTAGAATTCTAATTTTGGGTATTTAAGCAAAAAGCGGCTCGATCGAATGCATTTCACGATGCGTTCGCGAACCAAACGATCCTAATGTCAATTTCAAGTTAAACTTAACTGTAGTTGTGTAATAACAATACAACATATGTATATACATATATATATAACTAACTTATGTAACAATTAAACAATTAAGTATTAAGCAAAAACAATTAAATGTGCAAAAACGACGTTACTTTAACCACAAAGAAAGAAAGAAGGAAAAAACACAAATGAAAACTGTATTTTATGTAGTAGTTGAAAAATTTCTGTGTAAATCAATTCCACAACGCAAACACACACACACACACACACACAAACACATACTTACTAGCATACAAGTATAGTCATTTACTTCCGCTTTAGCAAGCTAACAAAACTCAATTTACATTGTATAAAAAAAGATGGATGGATGGTTGAATGTTGGAAAAAGCAATTGGAAAAAGCGTGATGTAGTTTTTTTTTGGTCAACAAACCAAATGTGATTTTGCGATATACATATATATGTGTATGTATGTATAAAAACAAAAATATTTATATATATACCAGAATACAACATATGCACTTACAACTTTGTACAATTTTTGGTTGCATATTTTTAGGCGAAAAATAATAATTGTAGTAATGAACTACGATTAACTAGTACAGATTTCGAATCTTTCTGCTGCTCTTGAAATTTTTGTGTGTGAAAACAATGCGAAAATTTAATTAAGGACACGACTGTATTTATTTATTTCCTACTTTCTACTTACGATTCTCATTTCACTGACTAAATGTATAAATGGAGTCCAAATAAAAGCCACCGCCTCTCTCTATATATATAAATATATCTTATAAAATTAGAGAAAATTGTGAACAAATTGTGTCTATGCTATATAAATGTAAATTAAACAACAACAAACAAAAACAGAAGAATCAACATCAGAGAAAACCCAACATTAAGTATACATATAAATAAGTAAATGAAAAGTTCTCTCGTAAACGTACAGATAAAAGTATTTGGAACTTGTGTAACTAAAAGATACTTATATATATATATACTATATACAAGTACATATACATATAGAATAATCTTATATAGTACGATATATACATATGCGAAATCCGTTTTTGGACAAATTTTTCGATGTTGCTAATACAGTGAACACACAAAACAAAACAAACCAAAACTAACCAAAACAAAACAAAACAAACAAAAAACCAAATTTGTAAGTAGACGATTTGTAAGTGTTTGTGGTGCAACCTGGTCGAGTATAAACGAGATATTAATGAAATTTAAAGAGAAATCTTAAAAAGAATAAAGTAAAAGTAATAGGATAACTTAAACAAAACCAAACACCCCCAAATGCTAAACAACAACAAAAAATGGCTAAGCAATAGGCAAAAAGCTGCTGCTTCAATAATCACAAACAAATCCAGCACAAAATCTATGTTTACTCCAATGATCCAAGTGCTGAGAAAAACAAAATCTATGCATTTGATATGCCTGTGAATTCGTAAATAATTTCCGCAGCACACAGCATTCGAATAACTCATAAACTTAACTATTATATATATATATATATAAATTTGTATCTTTCATGTCTTAGAACTACCCACCAGCTGCTCTTCCAAACAAGACGCATAAAACACACAAAAACTAAAAAGTCCTTTCCCCAAAAACGCAAAATGCAAATACATACATATGTGAAGGATATATAGATATATCCATATCTAAAGACATACTACATATGTTTGCCATCATCACCTAAAAGAGATGCTCTTCTCAACGCTGACTGCAGAAATACCACCATATTTAACTTAAACTAAAAACAAATCTTGAATATATATATTTTAAAGCAAACTGTCTCTGTGTGCAGACTAATGTATACAAAAATAAAATAAATACAGAAAAGGACAAAAAAGAACAACAAAAAAAATACCAAATTTAATAGTAATAATACTAATAATCATATAAATAAATAATAACAATATACATACATACATCAAATATATTTTATTAGTAGCAAAATTGAACAGTAACAGACTACCAATACAATACAAGCTAAAATAAAATTAAAAATAAAAATAAATACATACCAAAAGTAACAACCAAAAAGTATATAATGAATAAATGTTATATAGCTGTTAAGTGTGTATTAAATAAAAAATTGCAAAACTAACAAAAAAGAATATGCAACTCAACCAACCAAAAGTTGTTAAGTTTTTCCGCTTTAAGTGTCAAATTAGCTAAATATTGTAATTATAATAATAATATAAAAAAAAAACAATTGCTTGATTAAGACAACAAGAAACAATTTTTAACTGTTAGCGAAAAATTTTAATTGTAAAAAAATTATTTGGTTAGGCGCATTGCGACATTTGTTAACAAAATTATGGAGATTTTATTTAATTTTTAATGAAACGAAACAGAAAAAAAAACTAAAAAAAAGAAAACAAATTACAAATGAAAACACAAGCAAGGTAACAATTTACTTTGAGGCCCAAAAAATGTTGTCTAATCTTATAAAATAAACAATAAACGTGTTAGTAAAGAAAACATAAAGGAGCAGAAAGGCGAAGATGTTCATACCTACTCGTACTATTCGTATCATATGTGCGAGAAATAACCAAAACCAAAAAACATTTAATTACAACAAACAATAATAACAACAATTACTCCAGAGTAATACGAAAATGCATTGTAAACCATGGCAAGTTATACTGAAAACTTTATGCAAACGAAAAACCAAAAAAAAAATATTGTAAAACCGAAACTGCGAATAAATAACAATTAAAAATTAAATATTAAATTAAACGAGAAAACTTTTATTTGCATATGGTGTGGGCTGGGAGCTGAACTTTTTTACTTTACAGTTTTTCGTCGCTGCACACAAAAACGCCATGCCTGAATACTGGAATCTATTCGCTAGATATAAATCTACTGCTCAGTAAATCCTCGTATATTATGTTTAGCGTTTTTGACACCAAATTGCGCTGCGGTAACTTTGGCTTTTATCCACCACTTTTTGCAGGTGTCCATTCAAAAACTGCGCGAACGTCACAAAACCCTCGAGTGGGGTCAATTAAAACATGTCGCTACAACTGACCCCTTCACTGAATAAAGCTTACAAAATCGTTATTGACGAGCACCATAACGTTAATTGGGACTTTCGTACAGTTGCAGCTTTCAAAGAAGCTTTGAACTCTGAAAATTCACATTTTCGGCTATTTTGTTCAATGCCGTCAAAAATCGCTTCGAAACCGCCAGCGGTTTTTTTTAATTTGCTTTCAAGTAAATTGGTAATTTTTGGTTGATTTCCAGCTCCAAGTACCAGGCGAGCAGAAGTCAGCAGCAGGTGGCTGATTTTTAGTTCAAAAAAAGTTACAGCATACTTTTACTCCGCCCAGATAAAGATACATGATATTAAGCTTAGCATACTTTTACTCCGCCCAGATAAATAAACATGATATTAAGCTCAGCATACTTTTACTCCGCCCAGATAAAAAAACATGATATTAAGCACAGCATACTTTTACTGCAAATAAAAATATTATTGCCTGCTTTTAGCTGCGCATTAGAATTATATTTTTGTGGCCAGAGTAAAAGTATGCTGTAATCGAAATTAGCAGCATCTAGCTGATTTTTGGAGAAAAAAGAGTACAGCATACTTTTTCTCCGGCGCTCATACTTATAATTCTATTGCACAGCTAAAAGTATGCTCAGCATAAAATCGTTTTCTAATATCTGAACGGAGTAAAACTGTGCTGTCTTATTTTTTTGCACCAAAAATCGGCAACCTGCTGCTGACTTCTGTTCGCCTGGTACTTGGAGCTGGAAATCAACCAAAAATTGCCAATCTACTTGAAACGCAAATTAAAAAAAACCGCTGGCGGTTTCGAAGCGATTTTTGACGGCATTGAACAAAATAGCCGAAAATGTGAATTTTCAAAGAGTTCAAAGCTTCTTTGAAAGCTGCAACTGTACGAAAGTCCCAATTAACGTTATGGTGCTCGTCAATAACGATTTTGTCCGATTATTAACCAAAATTTGCCAATTTACTTAAAAAGCCAATTAAAAAAGTACTCGGAACACAAAAGCCAGCTGCAAGTAGCTTTTTTTTATATACATACTTTTACTGCACGGCAGCAAAACAAATATTATTGCCAACTCTAAGCTGCGCATGAGAATTATGTTTTGGAGCGCCGGAGTAAAATTATGCTTTAACTTTATTTCCTGTAAAAATAAGTTACTTGCTGCTGACTTCTGTTTAATTTATTTTTATAGTAAAAAGAGTGCAGCTAATTAATACCATGTTTCTTTATCTGGGCTGAGTAAAAGTATGCTGATCTTAATATCATGTTTATTTATCTGTGCGGAGTGAAACTATGCTGATCTTAATATCATGTTTATTTATCTGTGCGGAGTAAAAGTATGCTGAGCTTAATATAATGTATCTTTATCTGGGCGTAGTGAAAGTATGCTGTAATTTTTTTTTCACCAAAAATCAGCCACGTTCTGCTGACTTCTGCTCGCCTGGTACTTGGGGCTCGAAATCAACCAAAAATTGCCCATCTACTTGAAAAGCCAATTAAAAAATATCGACAAGCGCTGTCGGTGCTTAGTAAAATTTCGATAGCATTAAGCAAAAATTGTTTCAATGAATTTTCATGAACTTAAAAGATTAACGACAATTAAAAATCGATTTTATAAACTTTAAGCAGCAAATATTAAAATAAGTCTCCCAGCTCATCAATAGATTTTATCCTCGTTGACTTTTCTTTTCCATACAACAATAAAATATATATTATATATTATTAAGCTGCCCTTTTCAGCTTTTTGTGTTGTGTAATTATTTTGCTGTGCTCTGTTTTCATTGTCAGTTTGGGCTGCGACCTCAAGCTTCAATAACAAAAGGACAGCAGCAAACAAAATGGTCAATTAATATTACTCAATGTCGAAATATGAAACGCTGACTTGCACATATTCGATAGTAAAAAATAAATGAAGTGAAAATCAGAAAGAAACGTCAATTGAGGCCACATGGAAAAGTTTAAAGAAATAAAGAGTTAAAATATCCTTCCTTCCTGACAACTATGAACTGAACTTTTGCGCACATAATGCTAACTAGATTTTTCTGAAGAAGTTGATGTGGGTCAAAAGAGGCAAAGGTCAATGGGCAGCTGCAGCAGCAGCAAATGACTTCATTAGTTTAATTACAAACATTATTATAATGCACCCGAAAAAAGTTGCACTTAAACAGCAGCAGGAGTAACATCCCACCAAAAAAATAAAATAAAATAGAGAATTTCACTCATTTAGCAAACATTTCTTGTCTGCCTGCAAAGAACAACAACAACTGTTGCTTGGCCAAAAGAGATAATGAGGAAAAAGGCAAAAGCTTCGCAGAATGGCGTGAAAACACAGCAGCCACGTTTTTCCACCATTTTTTTGGTTTGTTTTTTTTTTCTACACATTTTTTCTTCGCTGCTGCATAAAACGGCTAAATTATACTGTAAGAAAAGGCAAAATCCGAAAAGAAATCTTTGCCAGCTGCCAAAATGCCAAGCGGTTAAGCAGGCAGCTGCCAAAAGCTTGAACAACTCTACTACTTTCTTACAATAGCAAAGTTAATCAGCAGCTCATACTCCTTTCGCATAGAGCACATAGTTTTTTGGTGCGTAATTAGGTGTGGAACATTTTTAAGGAAAAAAACAATATGAGCAAAAAGAGTACAGCATACTTTTACTCCGACTCACTAAAATATAATTCGAACGCACAGCTAAAAGTAAGCAATACTGTTTGTATTTCTGCTATGCAGTAAAAAATATAATAATATCATATTATATTTATTTTACGAATTTAATCAATGTAATTAAGAATATAAATAATTATGTTTATCAAATATGTGAAAATATTTTTTTACCCGAGTCACAGGTTAAAATTAGTATTCGTTAGTATTCTTTATTATTAGGTAGTATTATATATAAAAATATATAAAATAATATTTTTCATTGTATTACACATTTTACTATTGAATTTTATTTATAATTTGTTTTTGAAATGATTAAAATAATGTAAAATAAGTAAACTAAGTCCTTATCCCTATCATTACTTAACTTTTGCAATTTCATAGCTTATTTTCCTATGAACCTCAGCTACTTTTAAAACCCCTCCGCCTCCCTGGCATTATGATAACATGCATAAATATATTAGTATCTCAGGCAAATAGAAATTGTTTCCATTTGACGCCACATAACGTCATTTCTAACCTACTTAACGTCATTCTCGTATCGAATAACATTAACAGCTCGCTTTTCTCATTCTCTTCTCACACACATTATGCCTTGGCGCACACAATCCTTTAGCATAATGGCATATCAGCTCTCCGACGCGCCCCCTTTTCCCAACCACTCAAAACGGCTCTCCGCACTCGACACCTATCCGCTTAACTGGGCCCATTAAAGAATGCATCAAAAAAACGGAAATTGCCTTTTTTGTGCCAAAGCTCTTTCCAGCTGCAAGTTTTGCCCGGTTTCATATTGAAAATTAGCTGCTGCTTCTTCTCTCTCCCGATATTAATGTGCAAATTGCATTTGCCAGTGATGCGCATCCAACCAGGTGCCAAGGAGAAACGAACAAAATTGATGCCATAAAAAAAAGAAAAGCAGAGAAATATTATTTTGCGCTGTGGAAGATGAAAAAGTCTTAAAGCTAATGCTTGTTGGGAGCATCTGTGTTTTTGCCAGCCAAGTTTCAATGGCAAAATAATTATTTTTCATTAATATAGCCATCACGCACACACTAACACTCGTTGCTTACACCTGTTGTTAACACACACACACACACACACGCACAAAGCCAAAATAAAGTTGGTCAGTAAGGGCAACAAAAAAGAAAAACAATCGCTCGCTGGCAAACAGAGAAAATTAGAAAATACATTTTTCAGCATTAAAAACTGTTCGACATGGCGGAGATTGCGGTAATTTCGCTTAACAGTTAGTTGCTGCCACACACACACTCGCACACACACACACACACACGCAGCTGGCCAGCGGTTGAAAATGTTTCGACACATGCTGCGGTGCCAGTCAAACACACCTGCTCATCGTCAGTTGATAGAGTGAGAGAGTGCGCGTCGAAGGGGGTGGTGGGCTTGGTAAGCATGTGGGCGGCGCCAAATGTCGAGAGTGCAGCCCCCAGCTGTCGGATGGAGGAGGACAACCACACACACACGGCAACGGGAGGCAGGACGTGGAACGTGGAGGCCAGCAGCTGGCACTTGACATGAGCCAAACGGGCAAACGGTGAAACAACTGAAGGGGCCATCGTTTTTCAACTACTTTTCGTAACACTCGCAAAATGTTGCTTCCGCTTTCAACAACACACAGCAATATACATATACATGCATATATAGACCAAAACATATTTACACATAATACATTTAGAGTTGTGGAGTGTAACTAAAACAGTTTGAAATAAGAAACTTCTAGCTAAGAAAAAAGACAAAACAAAACAAAAAATAAATAAAACAAGTAACAAGGCTCTAGTCGAGAAATCCCTACTAGACTATACCCTGAACCCTATACTTTACGCATACAGTCAGTGCTTGCAAGTATGTGTGAGTGTGTATAGTGCATACTTTCTTAACTTCAATACTCCATATCTGCAGTGTTTCTCAACCGATTTCAATAAAATGTTCACAGATTATCATTATTTTGTCTAATGTTTCAAACTACATCTTAAAGTTTTCCAAATTCAATATTTTGTTGTTATCGATCACATGTGTATATCGAAAAGGGTGAGACTTATCGAAATTTTAAAGCAAACTTGTACTGCCTAGGGATTCGGCGAGCTTATGCTTCAAATCTGGAGTCGCTAGCTCCTATAGTCTATGAGATCGACGCGTTCATACATAGCACATTGAAAAATACTTTCTTTAGGGAAATATAAATATTTTACGACTATTATTTAATTTATGTAACGTAACATAACGTAATCTCGAATATACATATATTTTGCTCATCATGCAATGACAAACAATGTGTATAAACACCCCATAATACACTATAACAAAGCAAAGCAAAAAGAATAGAATAAAGCAATGACACACATATATACATATATGTATATGTATATGTACAACAAAAGGGAATGCGGCTCACCAAGCTGGCAAAATGTATTTTAGCGCTTTAGGGGCGTCGCACACACATTAAACACACACCACACAAAATGTAACGAAACGCAGAAATAAAATGCTCAAATGCTTATGTCTCGAAGCATAATTCTTTCGTTCTTTTTTCTGTGAAGTGTAGCTTCAGGTGTTGGCCAAATGCTTTAGTTCGCACGACACTCAACTACAATATATAATATGTGTATGGTGTGGGGTGACAACAATTGCGTTCTGGAAATTGACTTAGAGTAATGCGCATTACAATTACGTAAGCATCAAATTGTCGAATTTGACAAATCATCGAGCAAACAAAAAGGCAACACACAAACGTTGACAATATGGTTGGCATTATGGGTAATAGCCAAGCGTTAAGTGCAGTGGCGCGAAAATCTTTTGGGCCCGCATCAATCATAAATATTTTAAGCTGGCTTTGTATCTATGTGTGTGTGTCTCTTTTGGCTAATTGCATTTTGGGGCCAGCCAAAAACCCCAAAGACGTAACTCGATAAGCTTTTCGGCTTGTCCGTTGGCATTTTGCCACATGTCTCAATTATGAAATAGCGTAGCAATTAAAACTTAATGAAGAATGCAACAAGAAAGGATTTCAATGTCACACACATACCCATACACGACACACCGCAGCTCAACGCAACCAACCGCAGAGAAATCGTTTAGAATCTGAAAACGCTTAAAAGCAGGCAACACATTTTGTCTGATTTTCGTGTGTGTGTGTATGCGTGATTTTTAATTGCCACACACATACACACATACGAAATCGAGTATGCTGACACTTAAGCCTTTTTAAGCCCTTCAGCCCTGACTGAAATGTGCATGTTCAGCAACGATTTGTCCAATTATATGGACATTTTGCACATAAATACGGCTAAATAGCGAAATATGACCGATTTGCACTTGAGATAACATAAAAAAACGTTTTTGCGCTTTAAACGAGTAAATAAACAGCGTGTTGATTTATTTTTTGTATACCCTTACTAAGTGGATAAGTTAATGTTACAAAGCTCGAACTAATATTTTATTATAGATACTTTAATGATGCACCAGTAGCTAAAAATATATATAGAGCTGAATAGAGTCTTTGCCTTTTTCAATAGTTCATTCAGTTAGTCGGAGCTTCTGCAAGGGTATGCAAACATCTACTTTACAGTGATAACTTTTGTCTCACGTTTATTAGACAGGAGCGCTGTCTGTTCAAAAGAGGCCCAAAAAGGGTTTAAGGCCAAACCTTTTCACTAATCCTGTTTCGCTCCTGTTTGTCCGCTGCCGCAAAATGTCAATGCTTTGCTGTTGGAAAGCAATAATCAACACACATCATAAAAGGTGGACCACACGCAAGGCACTGAATGAGCCTTGAATTGTACACCTGCCAAAAAAGTAACCTTCAATTTTAGTTGCGAATTGACAATCGTTGCAGGAATATGGAGACACTGGGAGCTGAGCTTATATTAAATCCTCCGTCGCCCGTGCGCGTAGCAACAACAGTTGCAGGTATCAATGTGACATTGGTGAGGAAACTGCATGCGATTAATAATAGATTTGTGATCAACATTTTACATCGAATTGATCGAGTTCATCATTTTCGCAATATCATCTTCTATATATCGGAAGAACTTAATATAAGTTCACCTGAAGCCAATGATTTCTTTAATCGGCTTTGGCTTAAATTTCTCCTCATACCTTCAATAGTTGTAAGGAACAACCACAGTTCGAGTTCGACTAGTTCGATAAAGAATCTGATAAGTACACCGACCCTGGTTTTGGTATTTACAACGGGTAGGAATGATCCCATTATGGAAGTCGCATCCCAAGGACTCGAGGGCATGCGCTGGCTCAAGACCGTATTCTTACTCTTTCCCTTCCTAAGCAGCGCCGAATATTACAAGAACTTTGATACCTACAGAGAGTTCACGGGAATCATCAAGGATGTGCTGCACTGGGCATGGGAGAAACAGTTTATCCACGCACTCGTGCTAACCATTCAGAATAATATCTACCTACTTTCGCCGTATCCAACGCAAACCATTGTAAACAAGACGAAGCATTGGCGAAGTCGTGATTTCTTTCCCCCTTTGACTAATATGAAAGGATATTTGGTGAACTCTCCCATCATGTACGATGTGCCACGTGTATTCAAGGGTGCAGATCAGAAAACTCTATACGGCACTAGTGCAAAGTTATTCCTTGGTTTCCTGGAGTACGTCAATGCCACAATGGTGGATGCAAGTGCGAATCTGACAACGAAAAGGTTTGATCTACCCATTTTACTCGACTTGGTTACCCAAGGTGTCTATGAGACTCTGATTAATTCCTATACGGATCTATTGGGAAACTATTCGGCTAGCTTTAGCTATCCCATTGGCATCAACGACTGGTGTTTGATGGTGCCCTATAGGCATAACAACCTGCAGGAGCTCTACGCGAAGGAGGCACTTCAGGATAATGTTTGGCTTCTCCTGCTGGCATCTACATTCTATATGAGTTTCTCCATATGGTTTTGTACGCCACGACGTCCGAGGGACCTCAGCGCTGCCCTGCTGCAGTGTGTCTGCACTCTGACAAATAGTCCGCCCCTATCGGTCCTCAAGGCGGCAACAATGCGTATGAGGTATTTGTATGTATTGTTCTGGATCATGGGATTGGTTGCCTCCAATATGTATATCTGCAAGATGACTAGCTTTTTTACGACTGCGCCACCAGAGCAACAGATAGAAAGCCTGCAGGACGTCATTGATCTCAATTTGCGGATCAAGATTCAAGGTCATGAATATGATGCCCTCGCCCAAAAACCGGAACAATATACTCCACGATTCATGCAGCAGGTGGATATAGCGGAGGGATCTGTGATTCAAGCTCATCGTGATTTCTTGAACGCAACATACGGTTTCTTTGTGTCCAGTGATCGTTGGGAAACAATTATGATGCTACAAAAGCACCTAAAGACGCCCGTTTTTCGACTAACTACAATCTGCACGGGTCCCTTTTACCATGTATTTCCATTGCATATGGATTCGCACCTACGCTTGCCGCTGCAGACCTTTATACTGATCGCTGAGGAATCGGGTTTGGGTTTCCATTGGAAACTGGAGGCCTTCCGGGAGGCAGTCGCTATGAAGCTTGTTAGGCTGATCATTCCGAATGAGCAAGCGTTGCCGCTTAGTATGAGTTTCTTCACCATCATTATGCGCACCTGGTGTTTAGGTTTAATTCTAGCTGGATTCATATTCATTCTCGAGATGAAGTGGCATGAACATGCATTCGAGGAATATTGCCTCAAATCGTATGGTAAGCTACGTAAGATTCTCACAAGACGCAGGAGCAATAAAAGAAGGAGAAGAATGTAAAAGCAATTTAATAGTTGTATACAATAAACATATTTTAATTCAAACACGTATTTAACTGGAATGCTTTTAACTTAAACTCTTCCAGCTGTTTGCCAAGTGCGTGCCACAAAAACTTCCACAGCAAGAACAACAGCTGCCATCGCTGTCATGGTCAAAAGGAATATGAATGCTACAGCCAAATGTTGTAGACCTGCCGATTCATAATCCTTGTTCTCCTGCAATCGTTTCACTAAGCCAGCATGTAGAGCAGACTCAAAGCTGAGACGGGCGTAGTAGTCAAGTAGACCTGAGGAGTGCACTCGGAACGTATAGTACTCCAGATCGCGCCACAGCGTCGAATCCTTTCGCATGGGGTAGGCGAGATGAAAGGAGCCAAAGCAAATGTCGCTAAACTTGAACTGGCGCTGTTTCAAGTGACGCTGCTGCTCATCCAGAAACTGCCAGCTGTCCTCGGTGACAAAGTACGCAAAAGAGCTATTGAAACTCAGCTGATGTTGGGCAAATATCCCGCTGTCCACTGGACGCAAAAGTTTCATGAACGCACCAGGCAGCTCCGTGTGCATCTGCAACAAGAACTCCAACTCATAATCGATGATCATGACGGGAATTCCGGCAGCCATAATGTCCTCCATAGTGTTCAATTGCGCATGGAACAGGTTAACGGCTAGAATACTGCCCAAAGTCGATGTATAGTTGGCAGACAAGAAGAAGCCATGAAAGAAAACTGCAAGGAGCAGCAGGAAACGCACAGGAGAAGGCTGCAGCAACTGTCTGCCTGTGGCTATGTTGATGATATAACAAAATGTGTTAAGGATAGCAACATTGGGTCCTTCAGCTGCATGCGTTGAATCCACACATAGCCAGAGCAGCTCCAGCAAACTCAAGAGTAGAAAAGCACCCAGCACAAAGAACCAAACTGTCCAATCGAAAGGTTGCAGAGCATAGAAATATGTGGAGACACTATTGTACAATGGCACCATTAGACACCAGCGCACCACCAACATGGGATAACTCTTCTCCAGCTCGTCATCGGGCATAAACAAGGCATAGGCATGAGCGGAGAACTGTATTTTTCGATCCCTGACCAATTGGAGCGTCTGCTTCATGTTGACAGCTCTACCACCTAATGCATCCCTGGGTAAATCCAACTCCTTGAAGCTACCATTCAGATGCTGTACAAAGGTATGGATAATGCGATACGTGCTTCCTTCATAGCGGTTGCCTACTTTAAACAGATGTGGCACATCCTCCCGTAAAGGGGTTGCAAATTCATATCCACCCACATTCTGATTGGCAGTTCTTGTCTGTCTCAATTTTCTTTCGATATACTTTCGCAAATCTGTGCGATTCTCAAACACCATTTGGGGATACTGTGAGGCGCCAAACAACTGATTTGTTCCGTCTACAGATTCAAAATACAACATGGAATTGTCAAACTGATTGTCGTGAAGGAAACGACATATCTTATAGACCTCCTCCATATCGCTTACTTTGTCCATCATCATGATGACCATAAGATAGAAATGTCTTTTTATCAACACCTTGTTGGCCACCTCTATAATGGGATCCTCGGGTCCCGTGGTGAACACCAAGCTCATCTGATTACGTCTCACCGCCGAATGACTTGTCCTCAGCTCCGAGTTATTGTAGTTGACAGTCTGTGTCAATCCGAAAGCATCATCTATTATACGCATACACTTTTCCACATTCTGCATTTGCTCTCCATTTAATTGCTGGCTAATGAACCATGCCAACTCCTGAAAATCCGCGAAGCTATTAAATGTTATTAATAGTTTGCTAATGTATTTCAAATTCCAGCCACAAGCCCATTGACAAAGGCCTATTACTAGTATGCCTTTCAATAAATGCATGACTTAACTTCAAGACGCTCACGTGTCGTATGCGCAATGTTCACGTTTTGTTACGCATTTCAACTTCATTTATAGATGGTTATAGAACATTTCTCAAGGGATTCAATGACAAGCCCAGCAATAATAACAAATGAGAGAACATCAAAGTTAATAAACTAATATCATTCGAAACTCATTAAAAACTGACCGACCAAATGAGCGGCACATTTGGGACTTGCTTTGTAATCCCTTGCTTCATGTCAAACTATAAATGCAGCTAGTTAGTTTGCTACAGGATAAACCTAGTGTAGGAGAATTGTTGAACAACGGTTTTCGACATTTTTCAAAGGAAATGAATGAACTGAAAGTGAAAACTCTTTCTGACCAGATATTGATAAAGTTTTAATTATGTTTTATAAGTATCAAATATAAGGTGCAAACATGTTTTCTCTTATTACTTTCTCAATATGAATAGCAAAATTAATTTCTTAAAAAATGTTTAAATATATTTTTTTTTGAATATTTTGATATCTAAGCAGACTATATACGCATTTTGGCCCAGCGATAATAGACGTGTTCCAAGCAATAGACCACAATACAGATGGGTAGGCCCACGATCAGCACAATCCAAGCGGTCCTGAAGAAGTCCAAGTTTAATGACTCCACGCGATAGGTGTCTCGAAAGATCTGGGCATAGTTGGCACGCAAGGCAAAGATAAAGGCCATTTCCTTCCAGTGATGCCAGAGACCTGCCTCATGCACATGCAAAATGAAACGATCCAGGGTCGGAGCAAATCGAGACTCCAGCTGAACGGGAAAGGCAATGAATAAGCCCCCAAAGCAAACATTTGACATATGGAAATACGGTTGGTAGAGTGCACGCTGCTGTCGATCGAAGAACTGCCATGCATTTTGGCTAACCACATAGGCATAGTTCCTCGGTGGTTTGGCCAGCAGTTTCTGATACTCCGGTCAAAGGCGCGGCTCCATCTGTGCATCCAACGATGAGGTATCAACGATGGGCAGAAAACGCAGCTCCTCGAGCAGACTTTCCGGTATAATGATGCGGACTCGGGACTCTATCAAATCCAACCACGTATCGATGGGCTTCACAAAGACGGGTTTCATATCGAAAGCTGTCATATGACTGATATGAAAATTAGACATTATAAATCCATAAATGTAGAGCAACGTGTAGAAGGCGATCATATTGAAGGGAGCCTGATACAACTTCAGCTTCATACTCATATTGGGACTGTACATGATGATGGCCATGGCATGAAGTAGATTCCTGCTGTACGACCTGGTCACAGTCTCCCGATGATGAATGTAGCGCAACAGGAGGGCCACATAGAAGATGCCCAAAAAGAGTACAGTCCAGCAGTAACGACCCAATGGCCACAATATGTACATCCATTTGGGTAACTCTGGTGCCAATGGCACCATCACACACAACTTGGACAGCTCAAGGGGATAACTATATTGTGTGACATTCGCTAGCGGATCCTCCGCCATGGACCTTATGTTCACAGCATGCAACGACAGATTGTATTTACCGTCGGCAATCTGCCGCTGTAACACTGCCTTCGCTGGCCAACTATTCACAAAGTCCAACTGCAGTTTGTAGTGAAAGATCTGTGCAAAGGTCTCAATCGATCTCACAAAAGGTCCACAAAGCCGAATCCTCGCTTGCTCTGTATCATTGTAGGCGAACGCGTGAGGTATATCCGAACTGAATGGTGAATAAATGCTATCCTCCAGCATTTTGCCAACTGACTGTTTGCCCGCTTCGTGCTTCAGGTCATATTTATACTACTAGTAGTACTAGCTGAAGTGCCATTTGGGAGGAGTCGAGTGTTGAGCAACTGCAAATTATCGAAACTCACACAAAAACCAAACCAAAAAGAAATCAATTCTGACCCTCAGACACAGCAGACTGGTTGACGGCAGCTTGAACCAGGTACTGTGGGTTGTATAGAGAGAGAGCGAGAGATTTCCAAGTTCAGACTGTGGTCAGTAAAGTTAAGTTGTTCAAAGTTTTCTTGAATAAGTCGGAATAGTTCTCCACTTCCAAGGAAGGTCTTAAAGAATCAATTCTGACCCTCAGACACAGCAGACTGGTTGACGGCAGCTTCAACCAGGTACTGTGGGTTCTATAGAGCAAAATATACAGAGAGAGAGAGAGAGATTTCCAGGACTGTGGTCAGTAAAGTTAAGTTGTTCAAAGTTTTCTTGAATAGTTCTCCACTTCCAAGGAAGGTCTTAAAGAACCAATACCAAAGAATATATAAATTCACAAATATTTATAGAACAAACTGGCATTGAAAGTTTTATTTAACTTACCTTAAACCACTGTTTAGCAACTACGAATCACAGTTCCTACCCTTTGACCGCACATGCGAAAATACACCAGCGCAGAAAGCTTCGAATGAGGGGGATGTGGGGAAGAAGAAGAAGGCTTTGTGTGTTTAGTTTTTATGGGATTGTTTGCAATCAAAAATTAGTTTGTAAATACGGGACACAAAATTGTGAATATATGCATGTTATCGTCGTCATACGGTCAATAGTTGTAAATAGCCCAACTTTTTTTGCGTAATTATTAGAGCGAGAATATTCACACACACACAGAGACACTCACACACACACACACACACACACACACACGTGCCATAAAGAAGTGCATACGGATTTTATCGCGTTTCAAAAAAAAAAAACACAAACGTAAAATTCGAGCAAAAAATTGTACGTGGTCTTGTCTCTATGTATGTGTTTGTGTGGGTGTGGATGTGTGTGTGTGTGTGTGGGTAGTGAATTTGTGTGAGTGTTCGTGTTCATGTAAACACTTTAGTGTTCGTTTCGTTTCGTTTTTTATTTAAGGACTTTCCGCACGTAAAGCCAAAGTGGTGTTAAAAAAAAAATAACTGAAAGCCCAACCCACTTTTTGAACATTTTAGTATTTGTAAATGGCATACAATTAAACAAAAAAAAATAAAAAATAAAAACGAAAAGTGCCATTGAAATAATATTGTACTTATGGGTAATTACAAAATCCTCAAATCCAAAAATTATTGTACGTAAACTGGTTTCAACGGCATATTTGCAGTTTATTTAAGTTGCCGGCAATTGAAACTTGTTTATGGGAATTAATCCTGCGCCGGGAGTAGGACAAAGATTTTGTGAGTGTTGTGCTGAATTTAATAACAAATAGTATTGTGAAGTGCGGAAATTGTATAATTATAGGTCATGTTCATATTTTTATACCCATAACCCATTGAAAGTGGCTAAAAAGGGTATAATGGTTTTGTGCAAAAGTATGTAACAGGCAGAAGAAGGCTTCTCCGACCCCATAAAGTATATATAGTCTTGATCAGCATCAACAGTGGAGTCGATATAGCAATGTTCGTCTGTCCGTCCGTCCATCTGTCCATCCGTCCATCTGTCTGTCTGTCCGTCCGTATGAACGCGTTGATCTCAGACACTATAAGAGCTAGAGACTCCAGATTTGGAACATAAGCTCGCCTAATCCCTAGTCAGTACAAGTTTATTTAAAATTTTCGATAACTCTCCCCCTTTTCGATATACACATGTGATCGATAACAACAAAATCTTGAATTTGGAAAACTTTTAAACGACGTTTGAAACATTAGACGAAATAATGACAATCTGTGAAGTTTGTATTGAAATCGGTTCAGAAACACCTGAGATATGGACCATTGAATTTATGTCTGGTATGCAGTATAGGCGTATACATACTTACTTGCAAGCACTGACTGTACTAGTTCTAGTCGTGATTACTCGATTATTTTATGATGTTTTTCAGTTATTGATTCAAACATTAACAAACTTGTATTCTCATAAATCATATTTGAAAATTTGATGATAAGCAAACTAAGCGACTTGCTTATCGTCCCAAGCAACCTAATTACGATAAGCTGGGCATCATTTGCAAAATTATTGAATATGTGAAACAATTACGAACCGAAGCATACATATATAAAAATATGTACATAATTAAGTTGATACTCATTGAGAATGCCTTTGGGGCGTTACAAAGTGCAAAGTTTACTAGTCAGCACCTCATTAGAGGTATACCCTGTAAATACAAAAGCAAGGAGTATAAACTTATAATATTTAAACTCAATTCAAATCCAAAGCTTATTCAATTTGAATAAAGTTCTCCCTCACCCAAATTGTGCTTACGTATCTTTTAGTCGGCTTTGTTCCTTAAACCTGTTCATATAAACCACGCAATCATAAAAAATATATCAAATAACAAGTAAGAAGGCTCTAGTCGAGAAATCCCGACTAGACGATACCCTGCACCCTATACTTAACGCTTGAGTAAACTTCAATGTTCCATATCTTTGGTGTTTCTCAACCGATTTCAATAAAATTTTCACAGATTGTCATTATTTAGTCTAATCTTTGAAACTACATCAAGTTTTCCAAATTGAAGATTTTGTTGTTATCGATTGCATGTGTATATCTGAAACGGGAAGAGTTATCGAAAATCGAAAACAAACTTGTACTGCGCGGGGATTAGGCGAGCTTATGTACCAAATCTGGAGTCTCTAGCTCTTATAGTCTCTGAGATCGACGTACGGACAGACGGACATGGCTATACCGACTCGGCTGTTGAATATATATACTTTATGGGGTCGGAGATGATTCCTTCTGCCTGTTACATACTTTTGCACAAAACCATTATACCCTTTTTACCCACTTTCAATGGGTTATGGGTATAAAAATATATCAAATAAAAAGGGACAAATCCAATTGAAACACAAAGTTCAGTCCCTTTGCTAAGCTTGAATAAATTAATCGAATGCCCCAAGGGAAAAATAATCATTTTAAATGTGTGCACAATTTATTTCAATTGGAAAAGCGAATTGAATCTGTTTTTAGTCAAATATATATGTTTTAATTGTAATAGAGATTTTTAGAGAGAGCTTTGAGTTGAAATTAAATCGATTAAGTCATTATCAGTTTAAGATTTATTTTTCGTTGTGTCAAGATTAACTATTTTAAGAACAGTTTAACTTGCTTGATATGTTGTGCAAATAGAAACCAATCAAAATTCTGCAAATTCAATTAGAACATAACACACACAAAAATCATAAATATATTTAAACTTTTATTTATACTTCAAGTTTTTATTTATATTTACATTTGCCACTCAACCCGGAAACACTTCGTGCCACAATTGAACAACAAAATAGAGATAGCTAAAGCCACAAAATGCTGCTGATAGCAAAATGAATTGAAAATGTCAAATTCAAGTTCCAGTTGCCACCCCCTTTTCACCTCTTTTCCTCTCACTCTGCTGTTTGAAATTGAAATTCATTCATAAGCCAAAATCTTGTTTATTGGTTTGCTTCGTTTGGGTTTTGCTGGGTTCGGCGGTTTTCTCTTCAAGCTGCCATTCACCGTTGAATTTTTTATGTGATTTGGTTTCTCCTCTTCTTGTTGTTGTTGTTGTTGTTGTGCTTGTTATTGTTATTGCTGCAGCTGCTTGTCTTGTACATGCTCCATAAACAAGTTGTTTGTAGAGCAGCTCGTCCAAGCGTTTGATATATGTATGCATATATATACAATATTGCAGTTTGTATATGCTATTTTCATGAGGCGATTCAAGCGTCTTCAATAGCCGTGATCGTCTAGTGGTTAGGACCCCACGTTGTGGCCGTGGTAACCCAGGTTCGAATCCTGGTCACGGCAATGCTCACCCCCCAAACATGCATTGTCACGGAGAAGACTTTACTTTTTTTGCTTTTTTTTTTTCTTTTAGCAATAATCGCTAGCAAAACATTAGTCTATAAATAAATTTAGCGGGTGCCTAGAATATTTTTGTAAAAATAGCTTACAAAATATTTAATGAAATTAGCTTAATCTAAACCAACTACAAATTAACGTAAATTATGTTATTGATTTCCGTTTGCAGCCAATTTCCAATCTCGAATGCCGATAAGTTCAATCAATTTGAATTAAATCAATTAGGTTCATTGCGCTATAAAGTGTCCCTGCGGGCAACGTCTGACTGCCACACGCAGTCATGCAACTAGCTGCGACACTGCTACTGCCACTGCTTACCACATGGCCCCAACAGCAACTGGAGTCACACAATCTGAGCTATCTGCAGCACGTTCTACAGAGCGCCGCAGCCGAGCAACGCTGGACAAATACGCCCATCTTTAGCAGTCGTCATGTGCAGCGAATGGCATTGAATCGTTTAGTACTCTGGTTGCACAGCAACTTGAGTGTGGCAAGCTATGCATTCGATGGTACTCAGGAGCAACCAGATAGCTACAATCCGTTGCGGAACCATATCAAAAACGATGCATTGAGCTTGCTCTTCTGTCACAGCACGGAGGAGCACATCTGGTGGCAGCTGGACGAGCGTTTGAGGAAACTACGAAAGGCTCGACTCATTGTTAGTTTGGGATCGCAGCGAAGTGAGCTCGCCTTGCAGGACATCTTCGCCAAGCTATGGAGGCTGCAGTTCATCAAAGTGCTCGTTGTGCACAGGCAAAGGATCTACACGTATACGCCGTATCCTTTGCTGCGCTACTATGAAGTGAAACTCAAGGATGCAACACTCTTTGCCACTGTGCCACATGATTTGCGTGGCTATGTGGTCTCCACGCCAGCAGAGAATGATTTACCGCGCGTGTTTCTCATCAAGGATAAGCGTACGTGTGCACAGCTCATTAGAGGCTACGGCTATCGCGTCCTCGCCGAGTTCCTGCGTCGTCACAATGCTGTGCTGCACGTGAGTAATGCTGGCCAGGTTTGGGATCTGGGCAGTAATGTGAACATGAGTCGCGTCAACAAACTGATTGGTGAACAGCAGCTGGAGATCACAATGCATCCGTATGTGAGCATCGATAGGCAACTGGGCATCCTCAGTTATCCGCTGCACATTGCTCGAAACTGTTTGATTATGCCCGTGCGCAATGAGATTCCCAGATTTATGTACTTGCTGCGTCCGTTTCACTGGCACTGCTGGCTGCTGCTGCTCTTCGCTGTGCTCTACTTCAGCGTCACCCTCTACTGGCTGAGTCCGGGCTCAGGTGAGAGTGCTGGCCGAAGTTTCCTGGAGAGCCTGTGCCAGTTGTTGTACCTCAGTTCAACGTCTCGTATCTATGCACCTACGATGAGATACTTTCTGGTCGCCCTGCAGCTCTCCATCCTTGGGTTCTTTACGACCACCTGGTACTCGAATCAGTTGAGTAGCTTCCTAACGGCCACCCTGGTGGGTGAGCAGGTGAATACGTTTGAACAGCTCATTGCACAACGGCAACGCATATTGACGAAGCATCATGAGGTGGCGATGTTGTTGCAACAAGTGCCACCACATCTGAAGGATCAGGTTGCCAGTCTCGTCGTTGGCTCCGAGGCGGGGGAACAGGTGAGTGCGCTGCTTAGCTTTAACATCAGCTACGCGTATCCGTTCACCATCGAGCGTTGGCAATTCTTTGCCCTGCAGCAGCAATATGCCCACAAGCCCATCTATCGCTACTCTTCGGTCTGTCTGGGCGCACCCGTCATTGGTTATCCCATGCGCAAGGACTCGCATCTGGAGTCGCCGCTAAAGCACTTTATAATGCGTATCCAAAGCACTGGACTCTTTCAACACTGGCTTATCTCCGACTTCAATGATGCTCTGCAAGCGGGCTATGTTCACCTCATCGACAATTCGTACAGCTTTAAGGCCTTGGACTTGGACACCCTGCAACTGGCTTGGTTTGTCCTACTCTGTGGCTGGCTGCTGGCCATTGTGGTTTTCTTCTCCGAGCACTACCTTCGAAACCATCGAAACCACCACCTGGCATTGACTCTTCAAATTTAATTCAATTGTACACGCAATTGACAGAAAATACACAACAACACAGCTTTTCAAGTAGTCAGCAACGAGGATATTCAGACTCCTCAGGCAGTTGGCGGCGTTGGCGGCAGCAGCTGCCGTTGACATAAAAATGCAATAAAAACTGTCACGAGAACTCAAAAGAATCTTGAGTAATATTAGATTTGTCCGCTTTGTACAAACAGACGAATTTTCAATGCACTTTAAGTAAGTCAAATCAAATTAAATTCAAAAGTAGAGAATTTAAAAGCTACTAAGTACAAGTGCCCCATTCCTAACAGTTTTTAATATGCTTTTGAAGTAGCTTAAAAATTCGCTTTTAAAAAAACCTTTGAATACATTTAAAGCAACAGAAATATATGAAGAAAATATGAATAAAAATTAAACATAAAAAAATGCATAACATATTTTTATACCCTATTTTGCAATAAGCGGAAATGCTTTTAGTTATTTTTATTTGTGCAGAGAAAAATGGCTCGAAATCAATTCAATGTGACCAGCGCAGCATGGAGTACAAATGGGAGAAAAAAAAAACGAAGGTACAAAATGGTGACAACAACACGCTATTTGTTGTTATTGTTGTTGTTGTTGTCAAGTAGCTGCTTATTGGATTTTCGTGAGTGAGAAGCTGTTGACAATTTCTGGCGATTGGGGGCGCTGCTGTTGCTGCTTGTCACAAGCCTTGCATTTGTTTTTGTCAACTGATTTTAATTGCATGAACAGCTTTGGCCATCGAACTAATTTAAAGCATAATAAAATGGAATATTTTACGCACAGATTCACACATGTGCGAAGACAATCACATTATGCAATGCAAATAAAAAATAATAATAGCCATTTCCATGACTCCATGTTTCATTGAATATTTTATATATATATATATATAAGAATACAAATAATAACCACAAAAGCCTTGCTCGGCCTCCTTTGGCTCTGTCTCCCTCTGATTCAGCCACCCGCCCTTCCCCTTCTCTATATGTATGTGTTGTGTTCCCTCGCTTTACCTGTGTTGGTGCATATTCATATTCGGCTGTGTTTGTAAATATGCATATTGAATGGATAAAAGGATTTGCGTTTATTTCGTGTTGCGTCTGGCCGGTTGGCCTCCACTGTTCTTCCTCCTCCTCTTCCAGCTGGCAAACCAACCAACGCACCGGAAGCACTCTCGTACCGTTGTTCTCTCCTTTTGCATTGTTATACAGTTTTGTTTCACACATTCACGGCAACAGTGCTCACTGCCCGCCATTGAGCCTCCTGCCACTGAATGTTTTATGAAGCATGCGACACAGTTCGTTGGTGCTAGTTGCGCTTTCGGCGGTTCATAAAATACGCAAAGAAATATTTGAGAGCCGTTGCATTTGTTATGATTTTTTTAAAGCTGTGCAGGGCTTATATCCGTTATATCACGTTGTTCCAAAGGGAATTTGAAGGTTTTTTACTACATTCCTAAATTTAAAAGTCTTAGCCAAGACAACAACCATAGCGGCAACAAAGCAACGCTCGAGCTGATTGCATTAGCCAACACTGAAGCAGTTTAAAAGCCAGTAACAGCGCAATTTTACAGCACAACATCATGTTAAATGAATACACTGAGTTTACAAAATGAATAATTTATACAATATTAACATTCAGATCATAATATTAATTGTTGGTTCAATAAATGCGTTTATGTTAGATTTATTTCGTTACGACAAGTTATTTATAAGCTTAATATACTCCTTGATTACAGGGTACAACATGAACGGAAATACTACTTTACATTAATTAAGCTCTAACTAGAAAAACACAAAGACAAGACGAGAACTTAAACTGCACTTAAATCAGCTTAGACACATTTTAATTAAATTACAACTTTGAATTTAGCTACAAAAAATGATACATATGCAAGTTAATAAATTAGGACAATGGCAACCTTTAAACAGCTTGTTGTGTTCGAGAGACATTTACATATTAGTTTATTTTATTTATGTGAACGTGCCTCGAAACGTTACATTTGTTTTTTGTGCAACAACAAAATAAATTATAACAACTAAAAGACTAATACACGACAGACGACAGCGAACAAATGTTAGCACGTACAACAAGCATTTAAATGAGATATTAATTCAGTTCACTATTTGGTCTTCTTGGGCTCGACGGTCGCCGGCTTGGCAGGCAGCTTCTCGACAGCCTGCTTGTACAGCTGATTCAGTCCAAAGGTGGCGCGCACATTGTCGCTGGAGAAGAAGAACTTCTGCAATTTGCCCTTGGCATCGCCACAGGGCCGACGATCGACCTCCTTGCCCTGCTGGAACAATATGACCGTAGGCAATTGCTTTGAGAAGCTGCTGTCCGAGATGCGATACTTGGCCGCCACATCCGGGAAGCGTCCAATATCAATTTTGCCAAACTTCAGCAGCTCTGTGTTGTACTCCGCTGATAGTTCAGCAAAGATTGGGGCAAAATTAACACAGCTGGGTGTCCAGACCGTATAGAAGCAAATTAGCCAAGTGGTTTTCTTTTCTCTGGCCAGCTCCTCCTCGAAAACTTGTGCGTTGCGGAAGTAGGTGATGTGTTCGGGTCCGCGATACGAGGGCTCCGGCAACAGCAAGCCAACGAGCACACAGATAAGCAGGAAACCCAATCCAAAGCGAAAATCGGCATATGCCCAAAGTATTAGATTGGCAACTTTTGTGTAGAGGAACGATGAGGTCAAATAGTTGATCATGGTGACACTGCCCGTCTTGCGGGAGCGTAGCATTACAACGATCAGCAAGAAGAAGAGTATCTCCACCTCGCGACTGTCCATGTCGCAAATTTCCTCCACGGCAGCATGCTGGAAAAGCCGTGTGCAAATGAATTTGGTCTTCTTTGCCAGCAGATATGAAATGGCCAGCAGAATGTTGACCCAATAGTAGGGCTTAGCCAATACGCGTAGATCTTTTTTCCACGACATGGCGTTGTCTTTTGCGATCTGGGTCACTAGTTTAATTAACAACTTCCCGTGTTTTTCTTTTGTTGTTAGCTAATTTTGGCGACAAAACAATCGATAAACACAATGCAGCCCGATTAGTGTGACCAATCAGTGCTGCTCATTTAACAGAAGTACTTCAACCTTAACAGTACAGTGCTGTTAAGTGCTTACAGTATCAAATACGCGCTATATTTGAATTCAAAATTGTGTATATATATTTGCACAAAATTTTGTATTGAACTTGACATTTAAGTTTAAAACACACACAGTTCAATGTTTGTTTGTCTTCTCTAGTTCGTTTGCCAAGGCCAACAATCTGATAACTGTTTACGGATTATTGAACATATTATGTATGTATGCTTGTAGCCTTGCCCAATATAAAGTCCGCACAATCTATTTATGAATCGTGTATTATCTGTTGAAAAAGCACGCTGAGCTGCAATCAGTCAAACAAATCGTACTACGTGACTGGAGACACTTGTGTCTAGACATCTCATCTTCGAGTGTTCATATTTTGGGGCATCTCCTTTC
Source organism: Scaptomyza reducta (assembly GCA_035044485.1). Classification (NCBI taxonomy): domain Eukaryota; kingdom Metazoa; phylum Arthropoda; class Insecta; order Diptera; family Drosophilidae; genus Scaptomyza; species Scaptomyza reducta. The sequence goes on along the minus strand of JAWNNV010001104.1, from coordinate 29,935 downwards.
GACTTTTGTATTTTGATTTTTTGCATCATGTAATGTTTCAAATCATGCAAATGTGTTTTGAGTATTGCTGATAGCAGGCGGGAATAATGCATTGAATATATAGTAAACAAAAATCATGCGTCACAAATGTGTGTATGATTTACGATTGTTTATATAATTATTATCATTATAATGTTCTCAATAATAATAAAACATGCGAATAAAGCATTTACAAAGCAATTGCCTTGGCAACAGCAGATCGTTAAATAAAGAATAAAAAGCAATAAAAAAAATAAAAATAAAGTTGAATGTTTTGAAAAATGAGGTTACAGCATCTTTTTAGTCGTAGAGAACTCATTTGAAGAAACGTAATTCAAACGAATTAAAATAGATAAGGTTTTAAACAATAAGAGCTCTTTGAGGTGTTTTTTTTCTATCAGTTTTTCTAATCGCGGATTTAACGTAAAAAAAAAATGTAGTGACTAAGTTGTAAACAAAGCCGCATTTCATATAGTATAGTATAGTATAAATTCGTAAGGTCAGTTGTTCGTTGCATCAGAAAATGAATGCAAGAATTTTCTTTGTGTCAACAAACACATTAAAATAAAATAGGGCCATCCTATATATTAATCATAATATAAATAGCAACGGTACTTCTGGGCTAACCGGTATAAACCGGCTAAGTTGTTGACTTTCCACGAACCTCAAGAGAGATAGTGATGCTATATAGTCGATGCTCATGGCCAATTTAAACTGGGCTATGAAACTCATGTCGAAAACCCCTGACCATTTGATGATCTCATAGATTTGTTTGCTTGATAATTATTTGTTAAGCCAAACAGAATTTGCAAGGGTTCTGACAACCAATTTGCCAAACTACGCAACAAATATTTTAATCGATCACTCGCTTATCATGGGCATTAACTCTATCAGTCCGTATACCCCAATCAGATCGAGGTTAGCATTGGAAAGATCACAATCGGGTTCAATTGCATTGAGAAACTACATCCAGCAAAAAGAAAAATCTAGCAAAAGGAATACATTATTGCGAACAGTATATGTATGTGTATATACAAACAAACAAAAACACACAGTTACACATACATACATACACACATGCACCAGTTAAAACAAAATGGCGTCCACATGATCTCTGTCTCTCTGGCTTATCGGCTTGATAAGTTTCGTTTCGGATGCGCCGAGTGAGCTCTATAAATTCCAAACGAAGCCCCAACTGAGACTCAGTTCAGTTTTGAACCTGTTCGTTTGAACTCACAGCGCGTGTGCTCTAATAAAACTTTTGCAAACAATAATCGTGGAAAGCGAAAAACAAATCAAATAACGCCGGCATTCTCAAATGCCTTGCATGAACCATTGTGCCAACAAACCAGACATTAAACGTGAACGTGAAAAGTTCAACAACAAATATTGCTTAAAAGCTGTTTGAAAATATTATCTGTGCATACATACATATTTTCCAACTCGGTTTAAACCAATCCAAAACCAAACCTAAGCTTTGAACTTTGAATGCAGCGAACGTGCAATATCAAATCGAAAATTGATCAACGTGTGCCTAACGTTCAGAACAAACTGTATAAACTCAGCAAGCTGCAGATAACACAAATTTTCTTTTTCCTCAATAATCTGAATCTGAGCTGTAAGTGTCGCAAAAAACAAAAAAGCTAACAAAACAAATATCAAATTTATACTAATATTTTTTTTTTTTGGATTTTGTGTGCTTAGTTTTAGATATGGCTTTGCCACAGGGTGCTTTTGCCGTCTGCAAGGTGCGCGAACAGTTCCAGGAACGGGATCTGATTGTCTCCCGTTTGCGAGCTGCCAACATAGCCGACAAGGCTGATAACAATATGCGTAAGTTTGTAAACAATTTTGGGACTTATCTTCAATTTTAGTCATGCGTAATCTTACAGAACGCGAATACTTGCCGGTCAAGTATAATGATAAGCTGATGAAATCGATTTGGGGTCTGTACAACCGTTATTCCCCGCACAATGTCAAGAAGAACGAGTACGCCCCGCCAAAATTCTAAACAATTTGAACGGTGGCAGCAGCAGCCGTAAGTTACAACATATTTACTTTGACTATCATATACTGTATTCTATATGTTTTTGTTTTCTTTGCAGCTTATTTTAAGAGCTGTTTGGCGCCTCCGTTTGCCATTACCTAACTACTTTATGTTATTTGGGCATTGGCTTTATGTGCTACTTGCACACACTTATATTATATCCTACGAAATGTAATCTCAGCATAATATATATAATCACTTAACAATTGCTTATTATGCTATATAAATTCAAAAGAAAGAGTTATCAATTAACAAAACTTTAATCATTCGCATCTATGTAAAATTCAATAAATACTCGTGATATATTATAATAATGTACTATATATATGAAGCATAAAACAGGTAAAGAAAAGCTTTCTTTGCTCTATACGATATGATCTTTCGATGCCTAACGCTTGCAAAGCTCATTTCAGTTTAAATAGCAGGACTCGTAGGTTGGTACCATATATTTAATGTTGATAAAAGCATCCTCGCCGCCGTGCAACTCCAGAACTTGCAACGTCTCATCAATCAAATCGCCCAGATTTAAATTATTCTTTTGCGCATAATCAATCTCATCGCCGCAGTTTACTAGAAGCAAGAATCAAGCATATTTAAGATATTGTTTCGGTGTTTCAATCAAAGCACAACTTACAGTTCTTCACCTTGAACGCATTGAACATGGGCAACAGTTGTCTGTAGAATGGCACCAAAGCGGGTCCCACCATATCGGAGGCCATGACCAGCTGTTGTATAATCTTCAATGTCGTGCACATCACCTCCACATTTCTAGTGCTTAATGCGTCTGCCAAAAACGAAAGTTGTAGGTGCAAATTAAACCAAAAACAGGCATTTGCGTGCCAGGACATTGATTGTGTTTGGGGTTTAGCCCCCCTGTCACCGGCAGGTACTCACTCTTTAATGGCAATATTAATTGTGGTACCACGGGATGGATTTTGTCACCGCCGGCCAGGAGCAAATCGCTAACACCCTGCCTCGCATAGGTCTTATAGGGATGTTTGGGTTCGAGCCAGCCATCAAAGAACAGCGGCAAATAGAGGCTGTAGTCCAGCTTATCAATGTCCACCTGTTTACAGTGAAAGTAAGAAAGAGTTATTGCTGGATGGTTCGGTTCAGTTTTGTTTGGGGGCGGTGTTTGACATTTGTTTTTTTTGCAGGTGTAAATTTGCACGCGAGGCTTGTTTAGTTTTGTTTCCCTTCTGATTTCTATTAAGATGCTTTTTGTGTTTCAGCTTGTCAATATTGGGAAAGTTACCAAAGTCTATTTATAACTACATGCAGGAAACTTTAAAGGAAAAAGCTCTACTTAATTTTTAGCTAATTTTTATATAGTAAAAACTAAAACCTTTGCCACCAAAACTTCAAGCCTATCCCTAACTATTTTGTTTGCACTTTAACCTCTTTTTGCGACGTTCAGTTTGACCTTCAGTTCGGATATATATGATATAGTTTCAGTCAAATGTCGCTCATATGTAAATCAGCTGTCATGAATGCCGCATTCCTATATAAACAAACGCACCCACTTAAGGATCATACCATTACTAGGTTTCTCAAGGTCTTCTGACATTCAAATTCACATTCCACGCCTCCGCAGTGTTCGCAATATTATTCTTATGCTGACTGGTTGACACCTGGACGTCACAAATGAAATGCGAACGGAGTCAGTCCGTTTGTTTTTGTTGGTGTTTCCGGAAATAGACAATGGCATTTTATATGAAAAGGAAATTCTTGTTCATTTCTCTGCTGTTTTTTTGTTTGTGCCACCAGGGCGCGAAACACTTCAAAAATAATTGGACACGCAGGTGCGCAGTTGAATGATTGGATGGTGCCACAACACCTACTATTGACAATTAGCAGTTGGCATTGAAGGCTGTCAGGTAAAGTTTGAGGTAATCACAGTTCTAGAAATCATAACGCAAACTAATAAATGAAGGTAAAAGCGGGTTATAATTAAAGAAATCGAATATTTTTTCAGAGTTTTAGGAACTTTTCCCATACACTATACTCACCGTCCAGCCAATTTTATCACCTCCACATAGATATTCCATTTTGATGGGCAAATCTCCACGATCGAAATACATGCGAAACAAAGTGCCACGCCCTGGATTTTTGGTAGCTGTTGAGCTAGGGCTAAAGCTGGCACCCAAATTACACGAAGAAATGGATTTCTGTTGTTTCTTCAAACCTTCACGAAAAAAGTGAACAAAAATCAATTAGAAAACTATTTTTTTCATTTTTTTGGGACAGCTAATGGGAATACACACATTTGGGATTTGGGGCTCTGCCCCGCGCACTTGCCGTTACTGGGGCCTCATGTATGGGACCGTTAATGACAACGGTGTTTTTCTGCTGCGATTGTATGGAAAATGGCGGCACATAACGGGGTCGCGAACCCTGTACACCGCTAAATGGCCGTAATTGCGGTGGATTTGCGGATTTCGAACGTTGCTTAAGCGAAATCGAGTTTGTATGCAAATCGTGCGATGGCCGAGTTCCAAAAGCGGTGGTTATGCGTGAATGGGACATTTGCGTGGGTGCCGTCGCAGCCATCAGAGCGTCGAACTGAAGTCACGTAGAGCGTCAACAACAAACTGATGCCTCGGTGCAGGAATTTTCTAGCTCCACTCTCGCAATGTTGTGGGTCTTCGCTGGCCCGTTACTATGGGCACACGTTGCTAGGACAGTCAAAGGCGCAGTGACTGATAAGCCACATATTGTTTACGAATTGCATTGAAAGGAATTGACTGCTTTTGTTTCTGATGTTACCATTGTAACAGACTTGATTACCGCGAATAGCGATGCAGCCACTTTTTTTGTTTACATTATGCAATTCAACTGTCTGGCAACGCGCAAAAAAATGCAAATTTATGAATGCACAAACAAAACACTTTTCATATCTACTTCCAAATTTGCCTAAACGCGCCAATGTGAGGTATCGATTCTTTTGTTAGTATTTAACCCACAATAAGGCAATAAAAATACTAAGAGTATTAAACGCAGCTCTAAAAATCTATATTACTCTTAAGCAAGTATTTAGTATGCGCCAACAATACATGACATTTGGGCAGGCATGCGATGAGATAATTTATGTTCATGTGAAAAAATCCATTTGGTAGTTTAATACTAGATTACGTATTTTTAGCCCGTCACTATAAAATACTTGTGACTAGCAGTTTTTTGTTGCACCAGCTCTACTGGCTGAGAGAATAAAGAACAAATGTGTGTGAAAAAATGTCGCTTTAAATTGGCAATTATCGTAGCACAAGTACTGAGTTAATTGTTAGCCAATATACGAAAAACCAACCACAACATTTGGTGCCGCCGACAACTGAACGCATGCAGCAAGCAAAAGGACAGCTAGAAGAAGAAGAACAACAGAAGCAGCAGCAGCAGCAGCAGCCAGCAACATGTCTTCCAATACAAATGGCAATGGGGAGTTGAAGAAACTATCGGAGGAGTCGTTGCTGCAACCGCCAGAGAAGGTGTTTGACATAATGTACAAACTCGGTGAGGGCAGCTACGGCTCCGTCTATAAAGCATTGCACAAGGAGAGCAGTTCGATAGTTGCGATTAAACTGGTGCCGGTTGAATCCGATCTGCACGAGATCATCAAGGAGATATCGATTATGCAACAATGCGATTCACCCTATGTGGTGCGCTATTATGGCTCCTATTTCAAGCAATACGATCTGTGGATATGCATGGAATACTGCGGCGCCGGCAGCGTCTCCGATATTATGCGTCTGCGCAAGAAGACGCTAACAGAGGATGAGATCGCCACGATTCTATCGGACACACTCAAAGGTCTCGTCTATCTGCATTTGCGACGCAAAATCCATCGTGATATTAAGGCTGCCAACATACTGCTCAATACGGAAGGTTATGCAAAGCTGGCCGACTTTGGTGTCGCCGGACAACTGACAGACACGATGGCCAAAAGGAATACCGTGATTGGAACACCATTTTGGATGGCACCCGAGGTCATTGAGGAGGTTGGCTACGATTGCGTTGCGGATATCTGGTCGCTGGGTATAACAGCACTGGAAATGGCCGAGGGAAAGCCACCATATGGTGATATACATCCAATGCGTGCCATATTCATGATACCACAGAAGCCGCCGCCCTCGTTCCGTGAACCAGATCGCTGGAGCACCGAATTCATTGATTTCGTAAGCAAGTGCCTGGTCAAGAATCCGGATGAGCGTGCCACAGCTACAGAGCTGCTCGAACATGAGTTCATAAGCAATGCCAAACATCGAAGCATACTCAAGACCATGCTGGAGGAGACGTGTGCCATCAGGGAGCAGCAGCGTGCCAATCGCACTGCCGGCGGTCCCATGAGCCAGGCCAAGAGTTTGGCCACCCAGGAATCGGGTCTGATGTTGCAGGAGGAGGAAACCGAATTCAATTCGGGCACAGTGAAGACTTTTATCGACGATCCGGGCACTCTGGTGCCGGAGAAATTCAACGAATATCAACAAAACTCTGCCTCAGATGCGACCATGATTGCTCATCCCGAGGAGATGGACGAGGGCACACTGGGTCCAGGTGGCATACGTGGTGGCATGGCCAAAGCAGCTGCCAAGGCAGCAGCGGCAGCTGGAGCAACAGCTGGCAACGCAGGTGGATCCTCATCGGCGGATGTGGCGACAGTTGACAGCGGCACCATGGTCGAACTGGAGTCCAATTTGGGTGAGTAGGAAACCAATGCATTCACAGTCATATATATATATATATAGCAGATAAGACCGCTGCTTATCTTAAGAGTTTTTATCTTGAACTCGCTCTCACTTTCTGCAGGCACCATGGTAATCAATTCGGATTCAGATGATTCCACCACGGCCAAGCGCAATGTTGACCAGAAGCCACGCAATCGCTATCGTCCACAGTTCCTCGATCACTTTGAGCGCAAGAATGCTGGCGATGGGCGCAATGATGATAAGGCAACGACCACGCCCACAGAATACTCGCCGGCCGCAGTCGAACAACAGTTGCAGCAGCAGCAGCAACAGCAACAACAACAGCAGCAGCAGCAGCAGCAACAGCAACAACAACAACAACAGGAACAACATTTGGCCAGTGGAGCACATGATGCGAACAATTGGGAGCACAATATGGAAATGCAATTCCAACAAATCTCAGCCATCAATCAATATGGATTGCAACAGCATCAGCAGCAACAGCACCAATATCAGCAGCAACAGCAACACTTGCTCATGGCCTATCCCCTAATGAACGAGCAACTGATTGCGCTCAACAATCAGCAGCAAAACTTTCAACAGCAGCAGCAGCAGCAACAACAACAACAAATTGCAGGCGGAGCTGCACAGCCTCCACCAGCATATCAGCATCAACATTTGCACACACAATCGCATGCGTATGTTGAGGGTGAATTTGAGTTCCTTAAGTTTCTCACGTTCGACGATCTGAACCAAAGGCTCAGCAATATTGACCACGAAATGGAACTGGAGATCGAGCAGTTGAACAAGAAGTATAATGCCAAACGACAGCCAATTGTCGATGCAATGAATGCGAAGCGTAAACGCCAACAGAATATCAATAATAATCTGATTAAAATTTAAGAAAAAAGAAAAAAAGATAACTCAAACAGCTGATAATGGTAAGTGAAACGAGAACATGAAAGCTTTATTGTAATATGCATTGAACAAAAAAGAAACCGAATCAGATATATATATATTTATATAGGTGAAGACAACAAAAAGTCTATAGATATCTATAAGGTTAATGCGTACATATATATGCACATTTTATCGTTGGTTAAAAAAGTAAAAAGAGTTTTAAATTCACATATAGTGGCATATATACTCTAACTACTCTTCAGTTCTGCCCAACTAACCTTCCGCGCCGCTCCGCTCCTCCCCAAAGCTAATCCTACAATATAACCTTAAGACTAAATTGGTGCGTTCTTCCTTGTTAACTATTAACTTTAATTTTAAAATGCATTATTAACTCGTTGTGCTTTTCCTTATAATTTTACAGAGAGAGAAAACAATAAGAAAAACATTTTTAAGTGCATCACAAAAAAAAAACCATAAGAAACCGTCAAGCAATAAATAAAAGATGAACAATTTTTTATAGCGCATAGAAAATGCATATTTTTCGAAGATATATATATATATTTAAACAATCACACACATACACAAAACACATACTCACATATATAAACAATTAAATTAGTAACTTTTAGAGTTTATATAAATAATTTACAGAATAAATCTATATATATATACATATATATGAAGAATTATTATATGCAAAAGCAAATATTTGATTATAAAACTTTGAATTTGAAATTGTCCAGTATATATATAGGAATAACTCAATAGCTGGCATATTTTTGTATATATAGTCGTTCTGATTATTTTTCTCAATTTTAATAAAGTGATGATTCCCAAATAAAGTCTATTCGCCTATATCCATTTGCTGCAATTGCTGCCGCAAATCCTCGGGCAGACTGTGCTCCATTAGAGCACTCGGATCCTCGCCCTCCACAACGATCTCCTCGGGATCGGGTGCACGTGGCAAAAACTCCTCGTCCCCATACAGTTTGCCAAAGATGTCCAATGCATTGGCTATGGCTGCATCATAGTCCAACTCGTACGCGGGTGGTGCAGTGCAATGAATGGGAATGGCAGTGCTTGGATTTGGATTCGTTTGTGCCGTGAGAGTAAAGTAGGCGCTGTACACGATTTGTGCTGCATTTGGTTGAAAGAGCTGCGATGTGAATGGAAGCAAATCGGCAGCAGGATCTTCACTGACAGCGGCCGTCGTTAAATGAAAGATATCTGCAAGGAGGCAAAAAAGATCGTTCAATGTTCGTGATGCTCAAAGTCTAGCATTCACTTACACAATCCAGCCGGACAAACGCCAGAGTATTGGGATAGTTGTATGAAGAATGCCTCGCGAGCTCCATCGTCTGATAGCAGTCGCAGCAAGCTGACACCGCCGCCACCTTTATTCAACTCCTCATTGCCCAGCGGACTGGTTGCTATAAACAAACCCCTGGAGATGTGTGGCCTGATCTCACCGTAGTGTGGGGCCAATGAGGCTGGGACCTGCGAAGGCGCACAAACAACATGCTTGGCTCGCAGAGTCTTGCCAGAGCTGCTGAGAATCAGCTGAGTGGCATCCGTCTCGGAACGTGTGATATTGTCCACGCTGCGCTTGAGGCAGTAGACGCCGCCAAAGACAGCGCTCAGGCGACAAAAGCATTGAGGCAGCTCTCCACAGCCGTACATGGGAAACAGGAATGGAGTATTGCCGTAGCGACCCAAGCCGGCCAAGAAACGATGGGTGCGTTGCATGCCCTCCTCGAAGCTGGTGTTGGCGTTGCACATAGCAATCGCCTGCATGACGCATGTGGCAATCTTGTCGGTTACTCGCTGCGCCTGCAGAAATTCCAGAAATGTGCGTCCACGAAATGCAAGTGTTTCCTCATTGCATGTGTTCTCCTTGTAGTTATCACACTCGGTGAGGAATTTCATGAGCATACGCTTCTCCACTATGGTCAGCATCTTGGTGTTGAATACATCGCTGCGCGAGCAGGGCACGGAGACTAGCTCATTGTTGGACATAATGCAGATATGATCCAATGCGCGAAATTCCGCATAGCGACAAATGTTGGATTTGATTAGTAGCTTCACCAAATCTCCAGCGGAGTATGCAACACGTGGACTCAAGTCTAAACTGAAGCGACGTGACTTTTCCAGCAACGCTTCACGTGTCCAGCGCACAGCCTGCTCCTCCTCCTGCTCTGCAGGCTCATGCCAGTTGAAACTTCCATTTCTCAGCGTTGAATTTGGTTGATCCAATAACTTATTAAGTGCATCCAGATTAAAGGAACTCCACGCATCACCATAATATTCATTGCCGTCTATGTGCAGTACTGTTTTGCCAACGCGACTGGCTGCGGCCGCAATGCAGGATTCCGCGAAGCCTAACAAAAGGTTTATGAGTCATCGTTAGGCAGGTGAGCAGAAACAAGCCAAATAACAAGCTTACCTGTCCCAACGACAATCAGATCGAATTCCTCTGGCAGATCATCCGACATGTTATATGCTTATAGTTAATTAAAGAGTGTAAGTAAGACTTTTGAGCTTAATTATTAAATTTTCACAAACAATTTTGAAGAGAAACACCCTTTTGTCCTATTTACTTTATTACAGCTGTTCGCTGCGCAGAAGAATATTTGGTATTTTTGGTATTTTGCATTGTAACCACCCGCGTTCACACGTTTCTGGCAAAACTGAGTAGTATCGTTTCAAAGCTACTTGTTGCTGCCATAATAAAGGCCAATAAGCAAAGGCAAAAAACGAATAGATATTATGTACAGTATGCATTATAAACGCAAAGCTTAAAAAATGTATGTGTTTATTCATCATTGCTTGTTAAATTTAGTAAAAGAACATTAATTTTGTTTGTTATTATAACAGCTGTAAATTTTAAGCAATATTTTTCGGCACTCCAATGTTAACCGCCTACGGTCACACTCTGTGTTGCTCTGAAAAGCATCGTTTGAAAACTACTTGTTGCTGTCATAATAAAGGCCAAAAAGGATTATGTATCATGTACAGCAGTATGCATTTTAAACGCAAAGCTTAAAAAATGTATGTGTTTATTCATCATTGCTTGTTAAATTTAGTAAAATAACCTTTATTTTGTTTGTTATTATAACAGCTGTAAATTCGAAGCAATATTTTTCGGCACTCCAATGTTAACCACCTACGGTCACACTCTGTGTTGCTGTGAAAAGCATCGTTTGAAAACTACTTGTTGCTGTCATAGCAACGGCAAAAAGCATAAACAAAAAAGTGAAAAACTTTCAGCCCACTGAAAAAAATGGTGCAAAGCAGAAAACCATGAGCTTGTAGTGTTTGCGTGTTAGATGTGAAAATGTCGTTTGAGAAGATATTGTACAAATTCGATGATCCTCACGGCATTGGCGATGTGTACTTCATTTGGCAGAAGAGCGCGGGCGCTTTACTGGCCACAACGGGTACCGATGGCTCCGTGGCATTGCACAATCGCCAAGGCCAGCTGGTGCAGCGAATTATATTATCCGGGTAATCAATGGTGCTCATCATTTATTCAGATATATTTATAAACTTATAAATATTTTAGTTTATGCTCGGGCTTTGCCTGGGATTCGGAGGGAGATCTCTTGGGTATTATTACCAGCACTTCGCCGAATGTAACGCTCTGGGATTACACCACACAGCAGAAGACAACAGTGGAGTCAGGATTACGCGATCCACTCACCTGCATCCTGTGGTCCAAGCAGCAGCAGTTGCTCGCCGTTGGCACAGGACGTGGCAATCTGGCAATATATAACCATAGTACTGGCAAGCGGACCCCAGTGCTAGGCAAGCACAACAAGCGGATTACATGCGGTGCCTGGTCCGCTCAGAATCTACTCGCACTCGGCTCTGATGACAAGAGCTTCTCGCTTAGCAGTGAGGATGGGGACACTGTGCGAATTGTCCAGCTGCGAGATGCTCCGACGGATATGTACTTTGCCGAGATGTCCAACGATGACCGTCTGGCGGGTGACAATGCACTAAGCATGATAATTGGCAAACGTACGTTGTTCTTGTACTATTTGCCGGAACCGGAGCATCCCACAGAGCTGGGCTTTCAGAGTCGCTATGGTTCGTTGTTGCAACATAAATGGTTTGGTGATGGTTACATACTGTTGGGCTTCTCCAACGGGCATGTGGTGGCCATTTCCACGCATCCCAAAGATGTCGGCCAGGAGCTGTGGCAGGTGAGGAATCACAAGGATTCGCTCACGGGCTTAGCTTATTGCCCAACGCTAGATATTGTTGCCTCCTGCGGAGATGATACGTAAGCAACATCTTATCTTGTCGCCATGCTTTACTAACTTTTCGCTATCACACAGCATTAAAATACATTCGATTACCAATCTGCAAGAGACGGAACGTATTATAACCGTGCCGGATCATGCGAGCGTTCAAATGATTGATTGGTCACCGGATGGACAATTGCTGGCAGTCACAACCAGCGGTGGCACCGTTTACACCTATGTGACCAAATTGCCGCACATGTTTGCCGTCTCCGCACCCCGCCTGGTCATGCTGAGCAGCCTGGCAGAGGTCTCCATTTATGTGTATGCGCCGGATAAATCAAAGACCATACCATTTCGCCTGCCACTGGAATCGGAGCCCACTTTCCTGGCCATTGGGCCGTACAATTTGGCTGCGGGCCTGGACAAACACGTTTGGTTCTATGATCTGGGCAAAAGTTTGGGCGACGAGCCGCGTCCCTTGAGCGAACGCGATCTCCCATACGAGATTACTGCCATGAAAATGAATGCGGATTATTGTGCCGCCTTGTGTCCACCACAGTTGATCCTACAAGCCATTGCTGCAGACAATCCCAATTGCAAGGACAAACTCCAAGCAACATTTCCCAGCGCCCTGCCCACCATGCCCAGCGATGCAGTCATCATGTGCTTTGCACTCAGCCAAGAGCTGCTCATTTTTGCCACCGATGTGCGTACCCAAGAGATTTTAGCTAGATCGTTATTAAACTAATCCACTTACAGATTGGTCACCTGGTCTTCTATTCGCTGGAGAAGTGGGACACTTGCACTGTCTATCGGCATAGCAATGGGATACGCCAACTATTCACCGATGTCGAGGGCACCAAAACCATATTCATAGATGAGCATGGTCAGGGATTTGTGTACTTGCCGGCAATGGATCTGGAGGCGCTGCTCATAGCCGATATGCCCAAGCAATGTGTGGGCTGCCTGTGGGATCTGACGCAGCCAAACATATTCATTAGCTACGACACGCGTGTCGTTTACACACATGTCTTTACGCGGCACTCGGTGCGTGGCAGGCACACCCAGAAGTTGGGTGAATCCAAACTGAATCCCGGCCAGGTGCCGTTGCTGCTGTGCGCCGGCGAAATGGCTTTGCATATCGATGGTGGACAGTATGCGACACAATCACTGAGCACACATGTTGTCAATCCTGCCAACATTCAATGTGAGAATCTTCGGCTGCTGCTCCGACTCAAGAAATACGATGAGGCACATAAGTTGTGCGAACAGATGGAAATGGATTACGCTTGGCGACAGTTTGGCGAGCATGCCATAGCGGATCTGGAGCCGGATATAGCTCTCCGTGCGTATCGTCAGTTGGGTGATGCTGCTCTGGTTAATGCACTGGAGGATCTACGCTATATTGAGGATCTGCACATGTTGAGCGGCTGTTGTTGCATGCTGCTGGGCCAATACGATCAGGCCAAGGAGTATCTGTTGAAAGGCGCTTACACTCGTGCTGCTCTTGATCTCAGCAGGGATCTGTTGCAGTGGGATCAGGCGCTGCTGCTCGCCCACAAATACGAGCCACTCGAGGTGCCCTACATAGCGCGGGAGTATGCCCAACAATTGGAGTTTACGTGAGTAATACAAATCCAGCTCAGGATCCAACTCAAACAGCTTTTCTTTATAGTGGCAATTATGCGGATGCATTGTATCATTATGAGAAGGGCTACAAGGAGGACTTGATTAACAATGAGGATTCGGAGCCGTCCCTGCTGCTGCACAGTTCACCCGACTACGAGGAGCATGTGCGTCTCTGCAAGATGGGCATTGCACGCACCTCCATACGAGCTGGTGACTTTCGACGTGGTGTAAGTAACACAGAATGCTTTCTATGACATGGATATCTAACTCCCTTTAATCCCGTCAACAGATTCAATATTCTGTGGAGCTACAGGATAAACAACTGCTCTTTGATTGCGCCGAGCTGCTGGCCACCGTGGGACACCTCACCGAGGCAGCGGGTCTCTACGAACGTGGCGGCTTCTTCGATGAGGCTTGTGGCCATTATATTGCCTTGAAGATGTGGCACAAGGCCAACAACATATTGGTGCATGTGAAGAGCAGCAAGCTGCATGCAGCCTATGCCAAGGCCAAGGAATCTGATGGCCAATTTGAGGAGGCCATTAAAAGCTATCGCATTGCTGGAGACCTGGATGCTTGTGTGCGCATATATCTAGATCATCTTTGTGATCCACATGCCGCTTCGGAAATAGTGCTAGAATCACGTTCCATGGACTCCGCCAAGCTGCTGGCAAAGTTCTATCAGAAAATCAATGACATCGAGCAGGCATTGCAGTTTCTGGTCATCTGTGGCTGTGTGGAGGAAGCCTTCCAGTTGGCCCAGCGGCACAACAAGTTGCGTCGTCATGGCGAACTGCTGGAGCGCTATGAGAATGCTAAATCTGCAGATTACCTGGCGCTGGCGCATTACTTCGAAAGCGAGAAATATACGCTGCTGGCGGGCAAGTATTATTTCCTGGCTAGGGAATTTACCAAAGCGTTGCGGTTCCTGCTCAAAGCTTCAGCGTTCAGCAATGAGGAGTCTCAAGCGCTGTCGCTGGCCATCGATTGTGTGGCGACGTCCAACAACGAGCAGCTTGCCACACAGCTAATTGAGTTTCTGCTCGGCGAATCGGATGGCGTGCCCAAGGATCCGCGCTATCTGTTCCGCTTGTATATGGCACGCAAACACTACAAGGATGCGGCCAAGACGGCCGTTATCATTGCCAATCAGGAACAACTGGCGGGCAACTACAAGTCGGCCAGGGATCTGCTCTACTCCATGTACCAGGAACTGCGTCGCAATAATCTTTCGGTTACCGCCGAGATGCGTCACAACTTGATACTGCTGCATCGCTATACGCTTGTGCGCATCCACGTCAAGCTGAGCAATCATCTGCTAGCCGCCAAGCTGCTCGTCCAGGTTGCAGCCTGCATATCACAATTCCCAGAGCGTGAGTTACGATTAGAAAAACGAAAAGCGAATAATAATGTCTGCTTCCTTTCCAGACATTGTGCCCATACTTACCTCCACGGTTATTGAATGCCATCGTGCTGGCCTCAAGAAGTCGGCCTTCACCTATGCCTCCATGCTAATGCGACCCGATTATCGCAATCAGCTGGACAGCCGTTATACGAAGAAGATTGAATCGATTGTGCGCAAAGCTCCTAAAGGCATTAAACAGCTGCGGGATGAAATCGATGATGAGACCATGGAATGCCCCATTTGTGATGCCAACTTGGCGAACATGGAGGTCACTTGCTACAGCTGCAAGACCACGTTGCCCATATGCATAGCAACTGGCCAGCATATTATAAAACAACAGATGACATCCTGTCCGCAATGCGATTTCCTTTGCTTTCGCGCCGAAATGGAGAAGTTAGTCGATTTAACATTATCTTTTTAGTGATTATTAACATATATATTTATTTTATTTGCAGCATACTGTCAGAGAATGGCGACTGTCCGATGTGTGGTGAGCGTGTGGCGCCCGAACAGTTATTCGATGTGGAGGATATACGTCCCTATATATTGGCCGCATCCTAGACTGCAATCAATTAGTCATTAAGCAAGCATATAGACTGCACTGAACAACACCAAAAATTAATATTTATATAAGTTATCGAAGGCATTTACAATATGCGAGATCAAAGCACCAATCGCAACTGATACAAACATTAAAACAAAGGATTATCCATTGAGTTCTCAAATGGTTTTTAATTTCCATACGGTTTACTTTTCAATCGGTACAAACGGTTAGAAAAAGCCAAGAGTCTAAAAACAATAAGAACATTTTATTTATTAGGAATAATTGTTAAGTTACTTACAACGTTCTCTTTCGCAAAGCTCTTCTGGTTGCCCAAGATCAATAAGCCAATTTTAAGCTCCAATATTTCATTTATTTCTAAAAACGAAAACAACAACACCAAATCGCAGGTATATTATTACTTCTTCAGATGCGACGCAAACTTGGTGGCTGTAATTTCACATTCGGGCAGAGAAGAGCTGAGATTCTTTGCCACCGCATCCATGTCCATCACATACACCATGTCAAAGATGAGCAACTGCTTCAGATTCTTAAGCTCCCTGATGACAGCCAGACCCGAGTCGCTGATGTTGTAGCAGCCGGACACCTGTAGACTTGTTAGGGATTTGGATAAATGTGTGAGCCCGACCAGGCCATCATCCTCCAGATGCTTGCAATTGTGAAAGATCACAGTGTCGATATGTTCGCAGCCTTTGAAATGTTCCAATCCAATTTTCATAACCGATGAATTGGAGGCGTCGACCACTTTGATGCGAAAGGGTGTCGTTTCCGCTGGTAGCTGATTGTAGTCCTTCCAAAGTCTGGAGGGATTGTCAGTGAAGCGTACTCCACCGCCGTTTTTAACCAACCACTCGGCGCATAATCGATTTGGACCCACTTTCCTCAGGCGTTCCTGATCCACTTGGTTGAATGCCACTGCCACGTAGCCCCATATACTGCGCGCAGGTGTACCACATACTGGAAATTCCAGATGAGGCTTCCCCGGTTGTAATAGTCGCTTTGATATTGCTGTTGTGATTGTTTGTAAAAACGACATTGCCATAACAAAACAGCTGTTTGTATCCACACCACTTTACTCGTTGTGCAGCACTACTGTTACTTAACAGCGAGTGACAGAATCGATGTAGTTTCTTATATTATTATGCTGAATGGCTTTTAAACCTATTGAAACATCCATTTTGAGAATTTACTTAAAAACATTTTTTTTTTATATTTTTTGAATTTTAATAAAAAACATTTTAACTTATGTAACACTGTTTAGCAGGCAGCCCTGATTGTTATCGTTACGTAGCAGCAGCTGAATATTTTCTGTCGACGTATCGATATATGAACTATTTACAATCAGTTCTCGTTCAGTTGTCAAGACGGAAGGTTGGTCGCGTCGCGTTTGTTGCGTTCATCGTTTCTCTACGCTTAATTAATCGAAAACAAAAGCGCGTATGTGTTGCGAATCAATACAAAACTCATCAAAAACACAAAATAATTCAATGAATGTGCACATCATATGTGTGATAACACATAATAAACATAACGCGTTGCATTTTCTTATGAGGCAGCCAAAAAATTCTAATAGCGAGTGCAAGTGTGAGCAAAAGAGAGTGAGTGTAGAAAGAGCGCCTGAGAGCGCGAGCATAAAATCACAGGAGCAGAAAAACAAAATAAATACATACACAGACACACACATGTACGTATAAACATGGTTTTTTAATTTATTTTAGCTTTACAACGTTTTATGTATTAGTTACGCATTTGTTGTTTAAGTGCGGCGGCAACAATCAAAACAATCAACGAAAATCCAAACTCAATCTTGATAGGCATGCAACACACATACACACACACACACACACGCGCATATATGCGAGGCGCGCATTAAATAAAAATAAATTCTACCGCTGCAGCGTTTGGTTTGTTTTGTGTTTGTGTGTGTGTTTGTTTGTTTGTATGTCGATGTCAGTGACGGTGCTGTCGCAGCCTGCGCCCGCGTCAGCATCGAACGTGTTAAAGTGACGAATAAACAACACACACAGAATCGTTCACTAGACAAGAAACGACAAATCGACAGACAGACAGTTAGACAGCCAAACATTTGTACATTTTGTTCACACATATAAAATGTACATACATACACACGCTGTGAGTTTATATCCATGGCAGACATTTTGGCTGCTTCGTTCGGCGCAATTTGTTTATGTGAGTGCACAACACAATCGTGCCCTCAACCCCCGCCCCGCCCTTACGTTAGGTGAATTCCTAACCTCTGAGGCCCCCCAACCCTCCTCATTGCCCATCCATCTCAAGCACATCAGTTTTCATTCACGCTAATTTTTTCCTTCACTATTTCTATTTCTACTTCCACTTTTATTGCTGTACCCATTAAAATTTTATTAAAGAGGTATATTGACGCGTTTTAATAGCAAATAGTAGACGATAGATATAATATATATATATAAGAAAAAACAACAAAATATGTACATATATATGCATTATAAATATATATGTATATATTTTGTTGATTTGTCTTGTAAATAAACTTGTGAATAAATATGCTTGGGAGATTAAAAATGTACTCTACAGGGAATCTTCTAGTCTAGCACTCTCAATCAAATCAATTTCTTTCGGTTTTTGTCTACTCCTGAGGCACCCAACTGTGTATGCATAAATGTGTTTGTGTGTGTGTGTGCCAAGATGAAGAATGATATGCAGCAATGTTAGATGATAAATGGCGCGCTATATTAAATGATTTATTTTGCCTTTGCGTTTTGTGTATGTGTGTGCCTGCACTCCAGCTCTCCTTTTGCCCTGTGTGCCCCGCAGGTTCATTGTGCCCGTCTCTCTCTCTCTTTCTGTTGACCGTAGCTAAAGCTCAAACTACAATAACAGCTAAAGCCTAATGCCTTCTTTCAATCTGCTCTGCTTTTGTAATTTCTGTATCTACCGTTGCTGTTGTTGTTGTTGCTGTCCGGTAATTGAAGCAAACAATTGTACAAATCCACATAGTACAGTCTCTCTTGCTTCGAGTAGAGTTAAATAAATAAATGAAGCAAATCTGACAGCGTTCAAAATCAAGACAAATATTTCTTTGCTTTATGCAAAGCGTAAAGAATCATTTGATGAATTTGCATAAATTTGAGTTAAGTTCAATTATTGACGGAATGGCATTATAATGCTTTCTACCTTTCAACTATTTAGTTTATCCATAGTTATTCAAGTCATTTTATACCATTTTCCATGCGCTTTCGATGACTCAAATGAATATTATGTGCAATTAAATCAATTATTTAGTTGTTGGGGATGTTCATGGAAAAAAAAAACTAATCGCTTCTCATTTCCAACAACATTTTCCATACGACATTAATCACTGGCCACGAGAGAGAATTAAACACGAAAAGCAATTGC
The DNA here is from genome assembly GCA_035044485.1 of Scaptomyza reducta. Lineage (NCBI taxonomy): Eukaryota > Metazoa > Arthropoda > Insecta > Diptera > Drosophilidae > Scaptomyza > Scaptomyza reducta. The sequence continues at coordinate 11,052 of JAWNNV010001104.1, read as the reverse complement.
TAAAAAATGTGATTTTTTTTTCTTTCAATCTCTGTTTTGTTCTCTTTTTTTTCTGGGTTAGTTAGGCGGCTTGTGTTGTGTGTGTTTCATATTTATTTATTTCTTTTTTTCCTAATTAGTTATAATTACACTTAATGCAATTTGTGTATGAGGTTCCCTGCCGGTTTGTGCTACATTTTCTTTTATAATCATTTTTTCATGCACTCAATCTACCAGAAAGTGTGTTAAAAAGAAAGTGTATATTGTTGTTGATGGCTTTTAAATATTTATAGCACCCTTAATGATATTTATACCAATCATTTTTTCCTTCTCTCCAACTCTTTATTTGCTTTGATCTCTGAGTTTATGAAAGCTATAGACTTTAAATTTTGTGTTCAAGAATTCGAGCGTTTAGGGTATCTTCTAGTCGGTCTGTCACTGCCATTCACAGCATTCTTGCTTGCACTTGCTGTACTCATTATAATTGTTATGTGCTTTTCAAGCTTTACAGAAAAAACGTTTTGGTTTTTCTGTTACAAGGGCTTGGCGAATAATGAGTGGGAGTTGAAGGGTGTGAGTGTGATGAGGAGAGTGTTAGGGGGTAGTAATGGAAAATGTGTATTTTTGTTGCTGTTTGAATGAAAAGGTGTTAATGCATTCTGCGTTTTTGTTTTCCCAGTTCTCCGTAGATTTCAGTTTGAACTGGGGGGTTTTTTTTTATTGCATATTGTTTTGTTACGAAATGTGCTAAAATATTTATGAATTAGTTGAAAAAATGCACGTTTCGGATATAAAAATATTGCTAAGTGCTTTTGAAGATGTGATAAGTGGGGAAATGAGTACAGTATAAGCTGAACAGATGTGATATGAATGAACTTTATAATGTTTTTTAGTAGTGAGAAGTTAATGAAGATCAATTATGGAACTGTTTAGATTTTGTTTGAGATTTTCATTGTAGTATAGAAAACACTATATTGGAACAAGAATGTTATGGATAGTTGTAGAACTTTAAAATCAATGAACTTTATAATGTCTTCAGTAGTAAGAAGTTAATGAAGATCAACTATGGAACTGTTTAGATTTTGTTTGAGATTTTCATTCTAGTATAGAAAACACTATATTGGAACAAGAATATATAAGTTAGAATGTTATTAATATCTGTAGAACTTTAAAATCTGTTTAGACTTTAGTTTTACTATGGTTTATGTTTTAGATTTTCATTCTAGTATAGAAAACACTATATTGGAACAAGAATATATAAGTTGGAATGTTATGGATAGTTGGAGAACTTTAAAATCAATGAACTTTATAAGGTTAAAGGTTAAAACATGCCCAATTCAATAACTTCCCAAGTAACTAAAGCACTAAAAAGTTAGTTAAACAAACTTCAAGATTTTTTATTAATATTCTTGGAAGATCCGAACTTTTTTGTAGCTAACTTTGTTAGTCACCTCGTTTAATATAATCTTGAATGTAGAATCATGCAATCGTTATGATAATTAATAGCACACAACTAACAATTAGTATATAGAAACAAAAAAACCCCAAGCGAATGCCAAACTTTTTCCATATCGTTTAACACAAAGCACTCTTGACTGGGCTTTTGGTGATTAAGCTTCGCTTAAACGCGCGGCACGAAACATTTTGTGGCTTGAACTCATAAACGGCGAACCGCTAAACGGGGAGATGCGGTGTCGAGCGGGGTACGGGAGGAGAACTTTCAAGTGGCTGGCCTCAAGGTGTGAATTCTAGTTAAATTCAATATCGCAATATGCGCATCATACTATATGCTATATACCTATAATATGGCGAGTGTTGTTGCACGTATGCATATGAGCAAAAAAAAAAAATTGTTTTGCTTTTTAGCCAAGTGAGAGATTATATCGGTGGTGGTGTTGCTTGCTGGTGGTGTTGCTCTTACTGTTGGTGGTGCCTCATAAATAAATGCATTTAATGGTTGGCTGGCTTTTTTGAAGCCTTGGCCAATGGACAATGAGGTCTGCTTTAGAAACTGTCCATGAAATTTCGTTTCTTCTGCTTGTGCTTGTCTCACGGAAGGAATCTTCTCTCTCTTTGGCTCTCATCATTAGCAATTTGAAATGCATTCAAAAAAGGAGATGCGACGAGTGTATCCAATTATTTTCACATTTTATGGCGTAAATTTTCTTAAGCCCCCCAAAACCATTTTTCAACCGAAGCGAAACACACAAAAACAGAAAAAAAACCCCAAGAAGATGAAGCTAAGAAAAATGAAGAAAAAAAAATAAGAATGCAGCCCGCAAGTCCAACTAAGGAGCTGGGGCAACAAATCTTAAAAAGGCATCAAGATTATTGCACAGAAAAATTCTTTTCTTCACACCTCGGCCTCGGTCGGACCCAAGAGAGAAGAACAACAACAACAACAACAAAACACACACACACATACACATAACAAAAGAAGGCCCGAACCAAGAAGCTAAAGAATTAAATGCGACTTCAAAATAAGGTACAAAAAAACTCATAAACCAGTAAGAGGTGTCTTTGATATGCCGAAGCTGAGATACTCTTCCAGAAAGGGAGTTTAGGGGTTCGTTATTAGATTTTCTTATTAGTTATATAAGGTATTGGATTCGACTTTGCTATTTTTATTATGAAACCAAGAAAGTTTTAAAGTTTTTAATACAAAAACTGAACTTTTGACAGCTGGTTCCCATGAGAACTATATGATATGGGGCTTCATTTGTATGAATTGCGTTACGTGTAAGGTCTAAACACCTACAAGAAACATTTCTAGCAAGCTTCATTGTGATATCTTTAAAACTGAGTCAGTTCACATAGTCAGTTGAATAGATGGATAGATAAACTTTGACTAATATATGCCCAAGAACTGATACTGACTAAAAATACACAATGTAGTAAGATATTTCCTTCAAAAATGGAACTTAGAACTTATCAACCTATGGGAACTATGTCTTACAGTGTTCCAATCTTACAAATATCGAAAGGGTTAAAATATACAGCTAAGAGAAGCATTTCTACCAAGTTTCGTCAAGACAACTTCAAAACTGGCTGAGATCACATAGTCAGTTGGATGAATCCTTACCGAAATCCAAATCAATTGATGCTTATATACTTCAATTCAAAAATCAGAACACCCGTCTTGAAGAGTATTCAGAAATACTGAACTGTAGACGAAGACTGGTATAACAAGAAGAAATATGGTCAAAACGAATGCGGCGGCAACACCAACAATGGACATGTGCAGCAGCAAAGGCAGCGTCAGCAGCAACAATAAAAACCAATTTAAGCCAACCGACGCGTCGCCTTCATGTGGCTTGAAAAAATTGTGAGCTCTGTGCGTCGTCTATCTGTATCTGTATCTTTGTATCTGAGCATGTGTGTGTGTGTATCTGGAGGATTCCTCGTAGGTTGCCTTCTTTAACTCGAACTGACGTTGGGAAGAAACGTCAACGTTGTGCCACAAACAACAACAACGACGCATACACAATCAGTTTCAGAAATCAGATTCGGTTCGAAGTTGAATATTTGTTGTTGTTGTTGTTGGTATGTGTGGGTATCTCTCTATGCCCACTGTCATTCTGTGCATGTGTGTGTGTGTGTGTGTGTGTGTGTTTGAATTACGTGCACACCTGTGGAACACAATGCTAAAGTTCTGTTTCTGTATAGCATAAGGGATTACCAGATGTCTTGGTTAAACCAAAAAAAGAAAAAGAAAAACCAATTCAAAAAATATATACAAAAAACCGTTGGGAAAAGTATTCGAAATAGCATTTAAAGTGTGAATAAATTTAATATGATAACATTATTCCAATAAAATAAAGAACTTCGCTAATGTCTACACTTATAAATATGTTAAAAGTAACATATTTCTCCAAAAAAAAAGTTTAACAATGATTATTTTTCAGTACATACCATTTAAAAATATGCTTTCTTTCAAAAAACTTTAACTTATGTAGTATTTGGTACATTAAAAAGATAACGAAGTATTCTCAGATAATCAAAATTCTTTATTTCTTTTTGTTTTGTTCAATCATATACCCAAATTTATACAACTTCATCAGCTTGTCATTCAATTACAAAATCTAAAGTACTCTTTTGTTCACATTCCTCCTTTGAAAGAGACCTCAAAAAAAAATGTATCTGCTTCATTTAACATGATAACCTTAAGGTCTATTCATTACACCAATCTTGAAAGTCATAAAATGAAAATAAAAATAACTTTTGTTACCATTTTTGAAGATTGTCGCATAGAAATCAGTTCAACTCAAGTCATCTATTCAAAACTAAACTCAACGAAGCATACAATAATGGTATTATATGGTTTTGGGTAGTTCGCATGAGTTGAGAATGGTTTCTACTTAATCTTAATGTGAGCATTTAAGCCGCCAGGCTTCCTCATTATAAGTACTTTTCACCTTGAGTTCGTTCTCTTGATGCCTGTCAAAAACTCTCGGACCGAAGTGGCAAAAAACAACAACAATAGCAGCACGGAAATCCAATTCCCTTACACATATAAGAAACAGATGCTTCTTTCTCTAACACACACACGAGAGCGGAGAGATCATAGCCAACAAGAACAACAACAACAATAAGTGAAACCCTCTGAAATCCCAAAGAGTCTGCTCTCCCTCCCCCCATGCCTCTCTCAGTCCTTCGGAAAACGACATGGCAATCCAGTTTTTCTGTTTGTAACTGCAGTATACTCTTTGGCGAAGTATAGCTAAGTTTTGTTGTGAGAGTTGTGCAAGTTAACTATTCGGCATTTATTAGAATTATTTAATGTGATTAGTTATTCTTATGGTTATTGTTAAAACCTTATCAAGATCTGATGACCATATAAAACAGTTTTCTAGGCAACAATCTTTTAGTTTTTGCTTTCAAAATTCATAGCTAACTTTACTGGTTAACCCTTTCGCAGAGTATTCGCAAGTCAACATGGCACTGTAATCAAGTTTCTTTTATTTTTTTTGGTATTCTTTGGTCTCTGTTCTGTTTGGAGTTTCGGGCAGATCTGCAGTTGATTTCGTTTCGTTACGGGCATTGTTGTTGTTGGAGTTTTTCAGAATTTCGTGCTGTGCCTTCGTTTCGCTGTTGTTGTTCTCGCTTTTGGTTGTTGTTGGTGTTGTTGTATGTGCTTTGTATTTTATTTTTTCTTCACACCTTTGAAAAAGGCAAACGGCTGAAATTTTGAACGTTGTCGGCGGGACTGGAAATTCAATTCAATTCCCTTGCCACAGGCCGCCAACAGCCGTCGGATGAGACGCCCGAGCCGAGAGGCAACGTAGCCGGTTTTTGGTGTTGGTGTCGCGCTTGGTTTTCTCACTTTGGCCCGAACAAGAAGAAGAACACTGATCCGTTCATATGTGTGCACGTGTGTGTGTGTGTGGACTGTGTGTGGACTGTGTGTTGATATGTGTGTCACAGTGAGAGAAAATATATGAAAATTTAAGTGATTTTAGTTTAGGTATATAAATATTTTGATCACATTTGGTATAGTTTTCTATATATATATATATTGGTATAGTATTCTATATATATATAAATTGGTATAGTATTCTATATATATATATATATATGATTTTTAAAAGTCAAAGCTCTATCTAAAGACTAATGTTTATATAACGTTTCTTAATCTAAGCTTGTCAAATGGGAATCGTTTTTCAAAAGTAAAAAAAATTTAGATGGGAAAAACTTTAAGTTTCTAATTTTAACTAAAAAGCGTCATAATTCTTACTTATCTTAAGTGTTCCCAACTGATAAACTTGTCTTTAATACTTTTCGTTTTAAGTCCTCATGCACATAGTATGAGGTTTGGTTCTTTTATTTATTAGTTCACTTGCGCTGTTATGATACTATTACTGCATTGTACGGATTCAACGCTTTAAATAAAACTAAAAATTGAAAATAAACCTTTTAAAAAAAAAATAAATAAAAAAAAAAACTTTTCGCTCAGTGTACATTTCACTCATGCAAGCTTCGGAGACTCCAAACGCAACGCGCTAACTGACAGCCCTTTTTTTCAGTGCGTTTTTTTTTTGTAAGTCTTCTTGTGCTTCTTCTTCTTGGTTGGCCTGCCAGGATCGTTTTTTATTCGCTTTTATTTTCCTCGTTGTCGTTACTGTTCTTGTTGTTGTTGTTGTTGTTGCTTTTTTCATCGTTAAGATCTTTTGACAGCCGCATTGCGCGTTATTTTTTAACTTGCCCGCATTTTGCAGCTTTCTGTTGTTGTTGTTGTTATTTTTCTCGTTGCGTTCTTTGAATGAAACTCAATTTGACATGCCTGAAGATTTTTCTCTGAGCCGAAATTAAATCGAAAAATTATTGCGCCACGGATTAATTTTTATTCATCCTCCCTCAATCAGGTCTCGGCAGCTGCCTGCCGGCTTTTTTGTTGACCTCTATATGATCAGTAAGCGTTTAATATATGAGATACTTAAATAATAAGCTTACAACATTAAAGATTGCGAATATGGTTTGCTTTTATACCCTGCACATGGGTATGGTAAAAGTATATAATGGTTTTGTGCAAATGTATATAACAGGCAGAAGGAAGTTTTCACAAAGTGTATATATTCTTGATCAGCATCAACAGCCGAGTCGATATGGTCACAAGAGACTCCAGATTTGGAACATAAGCTTGCCTAAACGCTAGGCAGTACAAGTTTGTTCTCAAATTTCCGTTTCCGATATACACATGTGATCGATAACAACAAAATCTTGATTTTGAAAAACTTTGAGATGACGCTTGAAACAAGTTTGTTCTCAAATGTTCGATAACTTTTTCCGTTTTCGATATACACATGTGATCGATAACAACAAAATCTTGAATTTGAAAAACTTTGAGATGACGCTTGAAACATAAGACGAAATAATGAGAATCGGTGAAACTTTTATTGAAATCGGTTGAGAAACACCGGAGATATGGAAGACTTAAGTTAAGTCAAGTATGCAGTACACACACACATACTTGCAACTCGGCGTAATGCTGGACACGGGTCTCAAAGGCTAAGTATAGGGTTCAGGGTATCTTCTAGACTAGATCCTTCTTACTTGTTTTGTATGGTTCTTAATTAAAGTTGGGCCAAATTATATTTAAGGTAAAAGTCCACTTGACATTATCGGGCATACTACTAGGTTCCAAAAGTCTTTGGTTGCTTTCGGATAGTTAGTTTGTCGCAATCAATAAAATTTGTTGTTTGTTGTTTATTTTCGTTGGCTTATCATTTGTGTTTGAGTGTTGATAACACCTTTAATAATAACAAACAGAAAGGTGACCAAAAATAACTCAAATGCCTTGCAATACCCTGTATAACAAATATTTGCACCTCTTACTAACTGTCAAAACTTCATGAATGAAGCTTAATCTTAAATGAATCTCATGTGAAGAAATCTTCCAGCAATATGAAAAATTCATCAACTTGGTATACCCCATTATGTTTGTGTCATTTGTAGGGTATGCTTGGTTCTGGACACCGTAAGCAAATTAAATTTGTACAAAGTTTGTCATGAAACTGATGTCACGGGGTCTATAAAAAACCGCAACGATTATTTCCATGGAATTAGGCCGAGATATGAAACCGAAATAAATGATTTATAACCTTTATCACGCCCCCTTTTGATACAAGGCGTTGTCCCATGACATAAGCTGCAAAAGGATAGTGTTGGAAAAGGAACATTTTTTAATTACAAATTTTCACAATCAAATTTAATGCTCTTAGTTCCGCTTAGTTCTGGATCAGCTGTATAGACTTCGAAGAGCCAATACAAATATTTGTTATAACGTTGACAACACTGGCAAGTTAATGTGTTTGGCTTATGCTTAATTGGTGTTGTTTTTGTTGTTGCCGTTTCTTTGGCTTTGTTTTTTTTCATCTGCACTTCCTCCGCCACTTCCTTCATTGCATTTTCAACTAATTTATGTAAATACATTTGACCGCGACTCAATGGGGCATCCTTATGATCCTGTTTTCCACTAGGATCTAGTTTTTTTGGACTTTTGTTAGCATTTTCATCGTTGTTTGTCTACAAAAAAAAAAGATTAATTTTTGTTTTTATAAAAAGTATTTTTGTATTACTAAATTTACCTGTCTTTGGAAAATTTTCGAGATTTTTGCAATAAAAGCCATCATCTTTTGTGTTGAGAATAAGTTTTTCTACAAAACGGGAAAGAATTTGTGAAGCTTTTGTATGATGTTTATGGCAGAGCATTCTATATTTTTGAAGATCTAAATTAAAGTTTCGACCTGATTTTAACTTCTCTTACTTCCCATACTTAACTCCACTTTTTTGCTAGCATTTCTTTTATCTTGCAATATTTGTTTCTTTCTTTTATCAGACATTCTCAAGGTTGAGCCTTTTAAGTCCACTCCACCTGATTATTGCTCACACACACACACCCTTCTTTTCCTTCCCGTCTTCCTGTACATTTTGGCATATGATATCACACACACACTCACACATATATATATATAGCACAAGGAATCCCACCACAACATTCTTATCAAGCAACGACAATAACAATACGCTTTGTTTGTTTGTTATTTATGCGCTTTAGACCAATCAAGCAAAACGGTTTATCATTAAAGCGATAAAAAAGACGTTAATTTATTATACACATACATATGTATATATTTACATATACACAAATGTTAACTAATTGTGCACAAAGAAAAATAACAATGATCCAAGCTTTAAAAGAGCTTGTGTGGTGTGTTTCCATACTGCTCTCTCGCTCTCGCTCTCTCCTTTAAGTTTGCATAAACCGTTATAAGCGTGCGTGCATTGCAGCTGTCTGTCTCTCTGTGTGCAGTCCAAAGCATCCAAGCAGAAGGCAATGGCAAATAAGCAAACAATTATAAAAAAAAAAAAACTCTTTTTAGTTATTTAATTAGCCAGCGCCCAGATAGAAAAGTGCTCTGTTGCTGCTGCTACTAAAGCAGCGGGTGCAAACGCAGAGAGGCAGCGTCTCGTGCTCGTATCTAGAGTGGAAAATTAATGGCTACAAAATTAAATTTATTTTTGCAAAAAGCAACAAAAAAAAAGAAAAAAGAACACGGCAAAACTAAAAACAAAAACAACCAACAACAACGATGTCGCTGCACGGCAGCCGCGACGAGACAGCCGCTGGCACAGACAGCCTGGCAGTTGCTTTCTTATTGGATTTTGTTGTTAGTGTATGTGCGCGTATGTGAGTGTGCTTGTGGTTGTGTGTGCGAAATTTGTGTTGCTATTTGCGTCGTTCTTGCTGCGCAGCGACTGCGCTGCTCTTATCATTGTGTTCTTGTTTTTTTTTGTTGTTTTTTTTTGTAGCTGGCACGTTACCTAATTAGTTGCCGCAGACAGCGCGGCAATAGGCAACGATTTTTACCTTTTATGTTGTTATTGTAAGCCATTGGCCAATACAAACAAACAAACAAACAAGCACAGACACACACACACACACACACACACACAGTAACGCGCACATATCGCATTGACGTAACGTCAACTGCGACAGACAACGCCGACGCTGACTGCGCGCTGTTTCCGTTCTCGTGCCCACGCACCTCAATACAAACAAACACACAGCAAGCAGCAGAGAGAGAGAGACAGAAAACCATCGCAGACCACGCGACAGAAACGCAGCTTCAACTTTGTTGTTGTTCTTCATGTATTTGACGGTTGCTGGCTTGCTGCTGTGGGTTTTTTTTTTTTCTTTACAACGAAAATAAAGAGTTGCAAGAAAGAGACAAATTGTGGGGTGTAATGGAAACGAGCAAATTTTATGTGCTTTTGAATAGCTGCTTGATCACGGTGAAACGAATCGATTACACTAAAATGAGAGACATACAAATTAGACATGCAAGATACAAACAAGCACACAAACATACATACATACATGCCTTAAGTACAAGCATAAGCGTTCACTTTGACAACTGATCAGCTTTGTAGTTGTTGCTCTTTTATATTTATTTTTGTTGTATTTGCGAACTAGCTTAAAGGCAATTAAATTCAATTGATTGCATTCGCAGCTAAGCCGGATGTAACGGAGCGGCTTAGTGGAAACCTAAATATATATGATACGAACATATAAAATCAATCAGGAGTATTAAGTTATTACAATATTAACTATACTGAAAATAAGCTTAACAACTTGTCTTGCTGCACTATACATTTTCTTCTGCAGCTTTTGGCAACTGCGGCTGCTGCAGCTGCTGGTGAACTCAACTTCACCTCACCTCAGAGCCCACCTCAACATATTCCAACTCAAATTACTGCACGCCCACTGCAAGCGCTTTGACTTCTGCTGTGGTTTTTTTTTTTTTGTCGTATTTGGTTTATGCTTTTTTGGTATTTTTTTACGCCAACGACAAGCATCATTCACACAAACTTACGCACACACACACACACACATACACGAAAATATTGTATATATTTTTATTCATTTGGCAAAGGCAATAAACAACGAAAAACACAACGACACAAATAGATACAGCAACAAAAACTACAACAGCAACATTTTGGGCGAAGCGTTTTCATTACACACACACACACACACACACACAACAAAAATAAAACCAGAAAAAAAAACAAGCAGTGGGCGACAACAACAACAAGAAATGAACCGAGCCAGCAGAAAAATTATAGCTAGAAGAAGAAAAATTACCAATTTAAATGTTAAAAAGCAAATCAACAGGCAGCAGGTAAAATAAAAATAATATTAAGATCAATAAAAATGCAGCCGCAGGCCATTTTTTTTGGTTGAAGTGAAATGTTTTACAAAACAACACCAAAATCACATTTAAAAATGTTATATAAATTACATATTAAACAACAAAAAAAAAGCGACAAAACTCTCTATGATTCCATCTATCTTTCCGTTTATCGCTTCACAATCTGCTCTCGAATCTAATGAAAAATGATGTTATTCTTGTAGCACTAACGATCTTTGAAAAGATACACACATACATATACATTCAGAATACAGAAACTTGTCGTTCGTATCTTTACCCATCGACACATACATATACACATTTATCTGCTGTATTATCATAACATCGACAGCTAACAACGTCGACATTTTGTCGTCTTTTT